>BSBM01000151.1:11177500-11735000 GCA_027924585.1 Larix kaempferi | reverse complement strand
ATTTTTATTTCATTTTTTTTCGTAAGACATAGATTTTGCTGCTTACAACAAGCACTTGATTTAATTTAATTTAAGGAATGGAGCTTTTCTATCGTCCAAGTGGCTTAGATATGTAAATTTCTAAAGGATTTTTTATATTTCAAAAAATAAATATAGATTTTTTTTTTTGAAATCAATTATATTTCATCTATAAGTTTAAATTGGTTATATTTTAAAACAATTAAATTAGTTACATTTTAAAATAATTGACTCATCTTAAAAATATCAAGACATTTTTATTTTTCATAAATAGTTACAAGATAAGTAAATATTTGTGTGTTAGTTAGTCTTGCCTTGATTTAATCGACATGAGAGACATATATTCAAAATAGCCTTGTTAAAAGGAGAGAGAGACCTATATCACTATGACATGGATATCAAGAATAACTATTTGAGTCCTAAGCTTCATGAAAGATTTGCCTATTTGTAGAATTTATGTGAATTATAGTTACGAATTGTTAAATTAATAATATAACATTGAATTAGATATTAGTTTTGGAAAATAACTATTTTACTTCATAATTGATTAATCAATGCAACTTTTGCCTATTTGTAGGATTTATGTGTTATTATTTATAACATTAATCCAAATTGGAATAGCTGGTACCTAGACTATTATAATGGAAAACATATTAGATTATTTATTCTTAAGTTAATAAAAGAGTAATAAGTTAGAGATTAGTTTTGTAATAATTGCAAAGTAATCAATAATTAGGTAAATTGTAACTATTTTATTTCATAACTATCCCAAATTGGAATAGGTGTCACCTTAATGGAAAATATATTGTTAGGTTAATTGGGCAAATAAGCCCTTTCTATAGCTCACGTGAGTGAGATGTGAAGTATGTCACATGTAGGTTCCAAAAAATATTAAAAAGAAAAATTATAAAACCAAGAACATGTGGGATCAAAATTTAAATTAACTACATTGTAAAACACATCTATATAAATGTATATCAAATTTCAATTTAAAATTCCTTTCATTTCAAACCTAAGAAATTTTATTCTTATCTCTCTATATATAATCAAAATCAAACTTTAATAAATACTTCACACAAATCGAGCAAGTGAATTATCACCTATTTATATATCTTTATTTAAAACATAATTATGTGTGTTTGTTGCGATTACATTTTTTTTGTTAAATTGCCATATTTGATGTGATAACAATTAAATTTAGGTACACAAATTTATGAAAAGATATTTCTTATTTATTTATTTAAATTTATATGTAAATATATTATTAAGTAAATATAATTGGTGGACATTGTAATGGAGATTTCTCTTAAGTTTTTTCTTTTGATGCTAATGTATGCTAGAAAGTGTACTCTTAAGTAAATAAAAAATCTATTTCAGTCCAAAACAAAACTCTTTGAAATAATTTGTACAAGAAATCATACTTTGAGGTGTATAATGCCCTAGTACAAGTTTGTAATTCCTTGAACAAAGAATATGGTCCAAAATTTCCATGCTTTTATCCTTTGTGAAATTCCTTATTTATGTGTTATACACACACACACACACACACTGGCATAGATCCATCTTAACTTTCGCTCTAGGGTTGGTGCAAGGTAATGATACCCACTTATGACGCGTTAGTTCCACTTATGAATTAGGTGTAAAAAGATGAAATGTAGACAATCGGATCAAAATTTAAATTAACTACATTATGGTGATGAGGATGATGATGATGACTGTGAAGATGATGAAGATGATGGTGATGAAGATGATGATGATGATGATGGTGGTGGTGAATATCATGATGAAGATGATGATGATGATGAAGATGGTGATGATGATGATGATGATAATGAAGATGAAGATGAATATGATGATGATGATGATGATGATGATGATGATAATGACGATGACGAAGATGATAATGATGATGATGGTGATGATGATGATGAAGAAGATGATGATGATGATGATGAAGACGATGAAGATGATGGTGATGACAACCACAAGGATGATGATGAAGATGATGATGATGATGATGATGATGATGGTGGTGGTGGTGGTGATGAGGATGATGATGATGATGATGATGATGAAGATGACAATGATGATGATAATGATTGTCATCATAATCATCATTGTCGTCATCGTCGTCATCATCATCATCATCCTCTTCTTTATCATCACCACCACCATCATCATCATTATCTCCATAACCATCATCTTCATCTTCATCATCATCCCCATCGTCATCTTCATCATCATCTTCATCATCATCATCCTCATCCTCATCACCACCACCACCATCATCATCATCATCGTCGTCATCTCCATCTTCCTCCTCCTCCTCCTCATCATCATCTTCATCATCATTTTTGTGGTCTTCATCACCATCATCTTCATCGTCTTCATCATCATCATCTTCTTCATCATCATCATTGTGATCATGGTCATCATCTTCGTCGTCGTCATCATCATCATCATCATCATCTTCGTCATCATCATCACCATATTCATCATCATAATCATCTTCATCATGATCTTCATCATCATCATTATCATCATCATCATCGTCATCATCATCATCTTCGTCATCATCATCATCATCATCATCATCATCATCATCATTCTCATCCTCATCCTCATCCTCATCACCAAAATATTCATCTTTATCATTATCATCGACATCTTCATCATCATCTCCATCATCATTATCATCATCATCACCATCATCGTCATCATCATCATCATCTTCATCATCATCATCATCATCATCATCATCATCATCATTATCATCATCAGCATCATTATCATCATTTTCATCGTGATCTTCATCATCATCATCGTCATCATCAGCATTATCATCATCAACCTCATCATCATGATCTTCATCATCATCATTGTCATCATCATCATGATCAACATCATCATCATCATCTTCATCATCATCATCAGCAGCAGCAACATCAACATCATCATCATGATCTTCATCATCATCATCTAAACCCAGTCTCCCTCTCCCTAACCTCTCCCCCATCCCTAACCATCCTACTCTTTCTATCTCTCTGCTACTCCCCTTAGCCCAAAACCCCCTCCGATCTATCTCTCTCCCATCCTCTCCCTAGCCCTTACTAACCCGGGCTCTCTCCGTCTCTCTCTCTTCCCTACACCTCCACCTACCTCTAACCACACCTCCCATCTCTCTTTCTCACTCCCTACAACTAACACCCTCTCCTCTCTCTCCCTCTCCCTCCTTCCCCCCCTAACCATTACTAACCCCCTCTCTCAGTCTCTCTCTCTCTCCCCCTCGCTAACCCCCCTCCTAGCCCCTTACCCCTAACTACCCCCCCCCTCTCTCACTCTCTCTTTCTTGCTTCTACACCTCTTTCTCTCTCTCTCACTCGCTCTTTCCTAATCCCCCTTCCCCTACCACTAACCACCCCCCATCTCTAATTCCTAAGCCCCTAACACCAAATACCTATTTAACCTCCTCAACCATAGAAACTATTAAATAAACTATTGAATAAGGTTTTGATTATTACAATAACGCGCGCGCGTTATAGTGATCCATAACGCACGCGCGTTATGGAATCCTATCCCACATGTTAACTGACATGGCAGGATCGGAGCCCGCCCATGCCTAGTTCTACGAAATGCCCGAGCGTTTTGATTTTACTAAATACTCACGCGTTTTCCCCCTTATATTAATAATCATGTATTAAAATAATTATAATTATTAATTATATTTTTCCAGTATGATTATAGAAATAATATTATTAATTTTATAATTATATTATATTATATTTAAATTTTAATATAATTATATCTATAGGTGTTTATATCTGAGAATTTGGGGTGGAATACCATCTATGTTTTTCTTAGATTGAAGAAGGATGAGACAAGTGTATTGTCCATATTGATTGTATGGGTGCCATGCAAAATTTAAAATAAACAATTATATATATGTATATATAATAACTATTAATTGGTGTATGGATAACTAGTAGCTCATGTATGGAGAATAATTAGTGATAGACATCTCATTTAATTAAATAAGGTAATAGGTAGCTGAAGCATGGACAACATGTGATTACAACCAAGCATGGAAAACAAGTAAAAATAACTTGTTGAGATAAGAGAAGATAGCACTGTAATAGTTCCCATACCTTCCTTTTAACGACTTTAGTTGTAGACATAAAAAATACATATGATTTGAAATTTGAGTAAATTTATTTTTATGGATTTCGAAATGTTTAGGCAGAAGTGGATACTCGATGTTAAAAGAAAATCAATAAAAAAATATATTCATTGTTTTCCATTCTAAGAGAAAAGGAAAATAGACGTGAGGCATATTGTACAATGTGTAATTTAAAGGTTTAGTATTTTTAGTTTTTATTATTTTTATTTCATTTTTTTTTCATAAGACATATATTTTGCTGCTTACAACAAGCACTTGATTTGATTTAATTTAATTTAAGGAATGGAGCTTTTCTATCGTCCAAGTGGGTTAGATATGTAAATTTCTAAAGGTTTTTTTAGATTTCAAAAAATAAATATAGATATTTTTTGTTTTGAAATCAATTATATTTTATCTATAAGTTTAAATTGGTTATATTTTAAAACAATTAAATTAGTTACATTTTAAAATAATTGACTCATCTTAAAAATATCAAAAGACATCTTTATTTTTCATAAATAGTTACAAGATAAGTAAATATTTGTGTTAGTTAGTCTTGCCTTGATTTAATTTACATGAGAGACATATATTCAAAATAGAGTTGTTAGAAGGAGAGTATCATTATGACATGGATATCAAGAATAACTATTTGAGTCCTAAGCTTTATGAAAGGTTTTCCTATTTGTAGAATTTATGTGAATTATAGTTACGAATTGTTAAATTAATAATATAACATTGAATTAGATATTAGTTTTGGAAAATAACTGTTTTACTTCATAATTGATTAATCAATGCAACTTTTGCCTATTTGTAAGATTTATGTGTTATTATTGATAACATTAATCCAAATTGGAATAGTTGGTACCTAGACTCTTATAATGGAAAACACATTAGATTATTTATTGTTAAGTTAATAAAAGAATAATGAGTTAGAGATTAGTTTTGTAATAATTGCAAAGTAATCAATAATTAGGTAAATTGTAAATATTTTATTTCATAACTATCCAAAATTGGAATAGGTGGCACCTTAATGGAAAATATATTGGATTATATATTGTTAGGTTAATTGGGCAAATAAGCCCTTTCTATAGCTCACGTGAGTGAGATGTGAAGTATGCCACATGTAGGTTCCAAAAAATATTAAAAAAAAAAATTATAAAACCAAGAACATGTGGGATCAAAATTTAAATTAACTACATTGTAAAACACATCTATATAAATGTATATCGAATTTCAATTTAAAACATAATTATTTGTGTGTTCGTTGCGATTACATTTTTTTTGTTAAATTGCCATATTTGATGTGATAACAATTAAATTTAGGTACACAAATTTATGAAAGGATATTTCTTATTTATTTATTTAAATTTATATGTAAATATATTATTAAGTAAATACAATTGGTGGACATTGTAATGGAGATTTCTCTTAAGTTTTTCTTTTGATGCTAATGTATGCTAGAAAGTGTACTCTTAAGTAAATAAAAAATCTATTTCAGTCCAAAACAAAACTCTTTGAAATAATTTGTACAAGAAACCATACTTGGAGGTGTATAATGCCCTAGTACAAGTTTGTAATTCCTTGAACAAATAATATGGTCCAAAATTTCCATGCCTTTATCCTTTGTGAAATTCCTTATTTTTGTGTTATACAGACCCACACACACACATTGGCATAGATCCATCTTAACTTTCGCTCTAGGGTTGGTGCAAGGTAATGATACCCACTTATGACGCATTAGTTGCAATGGCATGCTGGAAAAACATAAATCTGATCATTAAAATGAATTATTAGAGGTACCTACAAATTTTTTTAGAATTAGGTGTAAAAAGATGAAATGTAGACAATCGGACCACCTTCCAGAATATATAACTTTTATTTATGGAAAATTGGTATAACCACCACAAAATGTCGTTATTCTAGTATTGGTATGTTAATTTTTCTCTAAAACATAATGCATATGTTCGTGTTGGTCTACCGATTTGTTATGCAAGTTGTCAAATTATGTGGAAAAAAATATGTAGAGGTGTAGGCAATAGGCGGGTCTTGTGCATGGCTATTTTTCCAAAATTTTATAAGTTAATTTTATTTTATTTTAAATTAAGAAAGTCGGTGAAGCCCTAAAATGACATGGTCGAGTGTTGGTCCACCCTATCATGGTCTTAACATAATCAATCAATTTGTTTTTTAGTTTGTAGGTATTCTTGTACTCTTGTGCGGGTTCTTTTCCGTTTTAGAAATTGGTAAGCCTCTCAAAAGTTATAGCCGAAATAAGTGACCTATGTTTTATATAAATTTGACATAAGTGCAATTAAAAATAGAAAACAATAACAGATTTATTCAAAAAATATATAGTTAGAATATGCACATAGAGCTCGACAAGTGTGTGTAGTTTCATTAGTAGTGCACAAGTGAAGCATATGCGAAACGAAGGGTGAAAAACATGAAGTTACAGAAATTGGTGAGTTTTACTATAACTTAGTTCGAGCATCAAGGTTTGGGAATCCAAACCTAATACCAAAACTGTAAGGAGGCCAAAAAAAAATTGAATTTAAACATGCATAGCGCGCATGCGTACTAGTGCGCACGAGCACTTGCTCGCACACATTGTTTTATACCCTTATCTTTTTTCTTCTTCTCCCTAAACCCCCCCTCCCTCTCTATAACCCCACCCCCCTCTCTCGTCCACTCCACCCTCCCTCTCTCCTTAACCATAAGGTTTAGGATATTTAGTCATCTGTTTCCATGAATAACACCTAAATCCATGGAATAGGATTTCTTAGGCTAGCCTTGATTCCAAGTATGAATATGGGTGTGACCATGATGATGTCTTGGATTCTAGGTATGGGTGTTTGGGCCCTATACATGGTTGAGGGATTGAACCTTGGATTTTATCCTTAAACTAAGAATGTAATCATGCAAGTTCAAGAACAACGCCTTATTCCACTACACACGACCTCTCAAGCATATCATTCACTATGAGTAGCGATACTAATGATATTAGGAATGTATGAGGGTGAAATTGTGAAGTTGGTATACACGTTTTTGACAATCGGGTGAATTTTGATTGTGATTTTCAATTTCTCGTCCGAGAAAATAGTCAATTCATTTTCTCGACTGAGAGTTTTAAAATTCTCGCCTAAGAGTTTAAAAATTTATCATCCGAGAGTTTGGTCGGGTTTAAGTTGGGTTAACAATTTTTTGGTCTGAGAGTTTAATATTTTCTTGCCCGAGATTTGCCAAACAAAATCTTGGGCATAACTCTTGTTCGATATATGAGATTATTTTTAAACTCTCGTTCGAGAGACTATTTTATATATAAAATCCAAAAAATTGACTTTCCCACCATATTCTTGTATGTGTTGGGCCGCACTTGACAGAACACCCACGAGAACACAATGGATGCAATCCACTCCCGTGAAAACCATTGCACCAGGGCTTCAATTTGCACAATAGTGGAAACTAAGCTCTATTGGTTCTGGTGTTGGAGGATATATTGTTGCTGGTGGATAAACTCGTAGTGTGATTAGTGGTGGAAAAACTTGGCTTCGTCTTCATTGTCCTCAATGGCATTATGGTCAATTATTCACCAGCGAGATGCAACACCATGTATGTGACCCTTTGTTGAAGAAACCATCCTTTCACCAGCGCTCGACAACACCAGGTGTGTAACCCTACCAAAATTTAACCAAAAATTGTTTTTTCTTCGATTTTAGAATCAAATACAGAAGCTGACTTAATTGAATTAGGATTCTTCTTTGACGTTGCAAATATGTAATTACGCTTTGATTTATTTATTTCATTCGGCATTGCAGGATGATACTTATCTTTCTTACTTCCATTCTAGCTTAACCCGATCAAGTCCTTACCCTCAAGGGTTAAAATTGACGCGCGTATACCCGTTTTTTAACTTTTTACCCATAAAATACAGGTAAACATGGAATTAACACTCAACTTGCACGTTCAACTAATTTTGCAGATCGTCAAATTGACAGGTACAATTAAAAATTGCCAGTATTAAAAATTTATAGGTTTACATATTATGTAAAACCGTAAACCTCGACCCATGCCTTTTTTAAAGGTATAATTATTTTCAGCTACTATACTATTGCGTATCCATCACGTGAGCTCTGGTTCACATCATATATGTACTGCTGCGTATCCATCCAATGATATTTGTTCACATCATATCTATCCAACATTCCGACTCCAAATTCACTCTCTCCCCGCCGAGATCTTGGCTATTAGTATAGGGATGCTGCTCTCCGTCGAGATGGGTTGGACTTGGGTAGGCTCCATTTTCCATTTTTTAAATTTCTTCATTCAAATATTCCCACTTAGCTTTCCATTTTATTTGTAGACAACAATTGGGCTACACTTTCCCTCATCCAAGCACGCAGCACTCTCTGAACTTAAATTGGCACACATCCTTCAGGCATCCATATATTTACTGTAGCAACTTGTATATGCTAATATTGGCATTGTTTTGGAGTATATCAGATCATAATTCTATTCCCATGCAAGATTGAAAGGCCTTTCCAGTTAATAGTTGTTGTCCATGATCATTAAATGGTATTGCTATAGGTGGTCAAGTTGCTTTTTATGTCAATTCTGCTGGAATGTTCAAGTGAATATCTCAGGTTAGCCATATAACTTTATTATTTAATTGCTGCTCATCAGTTTCTTAATGCTGTTCTTAAGTTACATGGCTTAATATAAATGTAATCTGGCCAATTTCCATTGAATAAAAAAAAAACCCATTTGGCTGCCAACTGTTTTACAAATATGCAAACCCAAAAAATAAAATAAACTTCATCAAACTTACTAAAGCACAGCAGTTGGAAAAAGGGAAGTGAACCCAGAAGATTCACTCTCTCCCCGCCGAGATCTTGGCTATTAGTATAGGGATGTTGATCTTGGTCGAGATGGGTTGGACTTGGGCGGGGTCCATTTTCCATTTTTTAACTTTCTTCATTCAAATATTCCTGCTTAACCCAATATTCCCGCTTAACCCTTATATGCAAATTTTATACCAATGACTTGGTTACGAGCGCTTCTCTGGGATCTCCCTAATTTGTGTAAATTCCAATGCCATTTTCAGGCTTCCATGGTGATTCATGGCACTTGGCCAACATTTTTCAATTTGAGATTAAGAGTTTGGCAAGCTATAGCGCAGCCATGCTCATAAAGTTCCAATAAATCGCTACGTCCCTTGGGGGCAAAAATCCCGATTCCATTAGCTATCATAATCTGAGGAATGAGCAGGGTATTTTTTGGCTCTCTGTGAGATTGGAACGGAAGGTCTGTTAGATATATTATCGAATACTTCAGCCTGTGCCCAATTGCTGTAAAAAATAAGGTAACCTACAAACCAACCGTTTATAGTTTAGACTAAATAAAATTGTAAGGTTTATACAAAAAAATATATTGAATGCATGATTTCAGTTTAATACTGTAAAGAATTTAAATGAAATAGAAATGTATTTATGGTAATTGATACAATTTTGCAATTTACTATCTCAATTTTTTTACAGAATTCATGATTTTTTACAAATGGATTTTCAAAAAATTAGTTTAATTGGGGGTTTCACTGATTCATGATACTAACTACACTATTATGTTAAATGAGAGACTAAAAAAACCAGTCAAATAGATAAACCTAAGATGATTAAAGTGCCAATAGAGATGAAAATTTTACCTTTTTTTCCACAATTGTTTATAGTGTGAAGCCTTTTATCTCATTTTAGGTTGCATGTACTTTTGTTGGCACTTTAATAATCTTGAATTAGTTGATTCGATCAATCTTTGTACACCTGAGAGAACCAATACTTTCTATGATAAAAACTATTATTTGAGAATTCATGTAAGAAGTAGAGTGGCTTTCAAAGAAGTTTTGAAACTTTATGTTCATGTTTATTTTCCTTTTCGACTTCAACATTGACGATGGCCCCTTATCAATCAAAGGCGGCTCCACTTATCTTTTTATACCTGCGGGATGAAGGTTAATAATCACTGTATGTTGTGCATCACCAGTGCCATAACCACCCAGTATGGTAATCCTGCCTTCCAACAATAGCAAGAACTACTCCAACAAGGTTGGGTTTATATGGACAGACTCTTTACGTAGGATCCTCATGCTTTTATTCATGATATTTTGTCTTTTCCCTCCTACCTCAGGAAAGCGCTTCGCACCCCAATTTTGCATTTATATATTATTTTCCATTTAGAGTTTTTTTTATTGTTTTGATTTGCATTGACCGATGTGTGTGGGAGGACAACAAAGCATTTTTGTTTGTGACTAGAGATGAACCCTGTAAATGGATTACATTGTAACAAAGCATTTTTGTTTGTGACTAGAGATGAACCCTGTAAATGGATTACATTGTATACAAAACAGTACCGGCTTGGTAAGTGGAATTTAAAGGGACTAAATGAACAAGAGAACGCCTTGGCATTTGATCGATGAATGACTACACCCAGTTCCTATTCTTATCATTGGCGTTTAATCTACATATAAAATCGTAATTGCACCAGAGTTTTGACAGGTAAAAAAAAATATGGTAATTGCACCAGAGTTTTGATAGGTAAAAACAAATACTAGACGTCATATGAAGGGCACTCTTAGAAAGAAAACCGTCATAATTTTTTTCAGTCATGGGTAAGGGTGCCCGTCAAATTTAACCCCTGCTTACCCTCCTCCTTATCTAATAGATATGATCTCTATTTCTCTAACTATCAGTGTTCAAAGTTGGATTTTCTAGGGAAGGTAAATCCTTCGGCAATGCTGATATTATACATGTAATTATGCTTTAGAATCATATGGTATCTCCACTCCAATCAGCAATGACCTTATGAGAACCCTTACCTTAGAGTGGGAAAGGGGAATATGACCTCGAGAATACGATATCAACTGAGGTATTTTTTGTTCTTTATTTAAATTGATCTTTCCCTGGTCGTTTCTTCCCTCCCTGCTGATCTCTTCCCTGTTGATATTCTTCCTATTAATGTCTTCCATATCGCCAGCTTTCGGTTATTCTTATTCATTTTATTATTTATGATATAATGCATATGGGGATTGTATTTGGTATAGGGAAAGGAAAGTTTATTTGTGTTGGGGAGAGTCACCTTAACCGTCGTCCTATGATTCTCACCTATACCTCTTGCCGTCTAGTTGGGTTTCTGGTTTCCTTTCGTTTTCCCTTGTCCAACTAGGTAGAGTAAGTGTTTTTCCAAGGTATTGGTTCATACAATATTTGTTTTAATGAAAGAGAAATAGTTGAGTTTCCTCGATTCTCCTTTCTTGATTTGGCCTGCTACTTTCAAATTTAGACCTTCACTCAGACATTCATTTTTATCTTTTTCCAAGCACTGCTTTGATCTATCTCAACTCGCCATTGAGATATGATTTCACAATTCGCATTCCCTATAGGAATCGCCTACATGGGTAAACAATTGCTCTTGCTATTTTTTGGATGTTGTTAGCTTGATTTGAGTGATTCCCACTTTTTGGGATGACTTTCCATGTCTATTCTCATCTAGTTCACATACGTGCCTAAAATTAAATTTGATAGCCATAGCATACTTCAAATTTAAAAGCCATACTTTGCATACCAAGTTCCTTGTATCATTATATATATTTTTTGAATTAATGTAATATATTCTTAAGTAAATTAAATAAAACAATGAATATGCTCCCACTTGACAGAAGGCATGTACATAATTTATTATTTTGGGAAAGGTAATAAATAAGGAGGGGGGTCTTCATTGTTGGGGAATTCTCTTTATTTAGGTGGCATTGTTGTGTTTCTAGGATAATTATGGTTCTCTTCCTCTGGTGTTTATTGTTTCTCGTATGTTCATGCATCCTATATGGCTATGGATATTGGTGGTTTAAGGTTGAATGTTATGGGATCTAGGGCCTCAACTGTGAAAGTTGAGGGGTTAGGATTGGGGGAGATTCCTCTTGTTCCTGGCAGTTTCTCATGTGGACTACTAGTCCCTCTTAGTGAACAAGAATCTATGCCAGATTATTGAATGCAACAATATTGTAGGTTTGCACAACATTTTTGGAATTATATTGGTTAACAAGTACTTTCTGTTATCTTTCTTGGAATCAAATTAAAATTTCCTTATTTGAATTTTGTAATTTCCTTCATAATCAAAATCTTGAAAAATCATGAGAATTATTATTTAAATTATGCATACTTTTGCTTCTAGATTGAATTTGTTCCTAAAATTTATGAGGCATATTACAATTAGATTATGGATTTTAATTCTTGCTCTTTATTTCTATAGATGTTTATTTCATGTTTGATCATTTCCTTTTCTTTCTGGGTATTGGATTGGTTCTTTGTATTCAAGGTGCGATTGCAAGCCATCATTTATTCCTTCAATGAGAATAATAATTGATGAAAGTATATTTTGATCAATAGTTTTTTTTATGGTTCTAAAAATTCATAGTATATTTTCTCCTTTTTTTATCTTATAATAGATATTTGCAAAGGAATCCAAATTGATATGGTAAAGAGACTCCATTTGCCACTAGAATTTGGTGTATTATCTAATGAATATTAAATGGGATACCCATAAGAAACTAGAACTTACAAACTAACCTAGACTCATTTGTACCATATTTTGATGCATGTTGTAATCGCCATGCAATGTGTAGATATTACATCTAATGAGGAATAAAGGCTAGTCTCAATAGAGGGATCTATAATAACCATGGCGAGTGGGGTAACTAAGACACCAATATGGGGGAAATAGAGCATGAGTGATTAGCAGTTGATTGAAATATTTGAGCATCAAGAGGGGGGAAACTAGGGGTTGTGAGTTATTAGCAATTGATTGAAATCCTTGAGAACTAGAAGAGGGGAAACTACAGGGTTGCACATGATTATTGATAGATGGAAGTCTTTAAGAACTAGAAGGGGGGGAATTTGGGGCTATGAGCGATTATAGATTGATTGAAATCTCTGAGCACTAGGAGGGTGCAAAATGGGTTACGAATGAAAGAATGTTTGGAGGATATTTTATGCTCTTATATTGAGAATTTAGTCTTTATGGATAATATGTATTGGGGCATTTGGAGGAGTTTCTCCTAATAATTAAATATTCATTAATCTATCAACACAAGGTTCATATCACTTGTGAATTACTATGCAACGTTTATGTAGCATACACTTCTTATCTTGTAATAGTTTAATTAGTTTGGCTACTTTATTGTCAAATGTTTCAAAAATAATTTACACATATACCCATATCATACCTTCCAGTGTGACATATTTGTTCTAATTTCATTGAATTAATATTTTACAATTTTATTGTTACAATTGTCCTCAAATAGTACATTCACTAATCCATGCATATCTTGTAATTCATAAAAATGTTTTTATCATTCAACAGCTAGTTAATTTAAAATTGTCTGCATATTATAGTTTTGAACACATCCTTTAGACACATGTTACTATAATTATCATAAATCTATGATTGAACATACATGTCCATCTTGCATTGTTTGATTGACATAATTTGGTTTGTACTAACATTTGGAGTTGTGATTTTATTATTTCTAATTTTCTTTTGTTTCTCTTTCTCTTTTATTATTTTTTGAGTTTGGTATGTACAAAAGTGTTTGGTTTTTATGACTTCTATGAATATTTGTTATTATATGTATTATAAGTTGTGATCTATTGAGAGCCAACTAGAAAGAGGCAGGGAAAGGCATACTAGACTAGCAAGAGGGAGATTAAGGCTAGAAAAAGTAAAAGTTGGAGGGAATTATGTTAATAAATTGAAGATCTAGTATAGTTATGGTGGAAGTAGGCACAACAACAACAACAACACCACATCATCTTGTAGAAGAAAACCATAAATATATAGTAAAGAATGACATTTTTCTTGGATATTTAATATATGAAATCTACCTCAAATAGTTAGACGAATAAGTATAAATATCAAATTGTAGCAAACAAGGACATGCTTCATCAACTATAATTCTTAACCATTGGTTTGTGTGCCATTCATTTAAATTGTAGTGATATTCTCATTCCATTCTATGATTGACTACAACTCCAGGACAAAGTTTCCCCAAGAAGGGTATATGTAACATCACATTTATAAGCCCTTGACCCTTGGTAGATGTTGAATGATTACAACACTTGGATTGTTGATTCGTACATTGAAATATTATGGTTGGTGTACCTTGTGTGAATATGACTCAAATGGTGTTGAGACACTAAGATGGTAAGTTTGTGTAATTATTGTGCTTATGCATCACATATGTTGTTGTAGTATATATATGTGTGGTTTTGAATATTAGGATGACATGATTGAATGATTCTCAATTGAGTTAAAAGGTTGTATGGTTAGATGAATGTTGTGTATTTATATAAGTTTAATGTGATGATTTACAAGGTGTTGAATTACTATTTGACTTTTGATTAAGTTAAATACTAATGATTGGATGTCTATGATGGCATGTAACATATGAAGGAGCTTGCAGTTGTATAAATCCTATGCAAGAATAACATACTTACCACCACACCTTTTGTTAATTTTTTAGCATGTATTAAGTTTGATAGCAGTAACAATCGTTTTTTAAATTTTGGCAAACTAATAAACTTGTAGATTTGAGATTGTACAGTAGCAATAGTAAAACAATAGATCATCAACACTAAGAAAGAACAAGCATCCACAATAAGACAATTTTACCTTGGGGAAAAACTTTTAAGGTAGAAAAACCCCAACAATAATATTATTTAAAATACGAGATGACTGAAATTGTACATGAGAAGATACAAAGAACACAATTTTACATTATAATTCAAATCGCCTCTAGGGAACACAAACCAAGAGATCAAACTCAGGTGACTATTGACTGCTTGAACTATTGACTGTCTGAACTTTTAATTTGATGAACTGAAGACTGAGATGGTTGAGATGTGGAGGCCCTAACACGGCTCGACCTCCTTGAAATACCCCTGAGACTGAGAAATAGAGGCCCTTAACATGGATCGGCCTCTATTTAACCCCTGTTGTTGATTGTGAACATCCCTAACAAGGCTCATTCCTTGCTGATGTGGAGAAGACAACCCTTAACAAGGATTGGCCTGCTAAGGTAGGTCTTGAACAAGCGACAAGGGGCCAAACTTGGGCTCATACTATTGTAGAGAAATATGTGGCAGCAACATCACCGTAATAGAAATTTCGATGCCTCAGAAAAGACAAAAAAAATCAGACTTCAGATAACGACTGCCTTCAAGGATAAGAGATTAGTCATGTTTTGTTGGTGATGATGCCCCCAAAAAAGTCTTGCTAGATCAGAGATAAAAATGTCTTGTGACAATATTTCCAAATGAGAGTGCCTTCTATTTATAAGACATCATTTATGGTCATGTCCATAGATCTAGGATAAAACAAATCATAAAATCCAAATGAATAGGGTTATAATATTATTTTTTCACTTTTAACCCTTTGACTTTTACCATGGTCCTTTGGTCCTTTATAAGTGGGATTTTAACCCTTTCACACCTTAGGTGTGGTCAATGACCTTTTACTTGGGCTAATAACCCTTCACAAGTGGGCTTGAGACCCTTAATGGATGGGCTCTTGGTCCATCATGGGTTTCCATGACCACAACAAGTCATCTTAAGTATGCTTCTTGGTTTCTTTGTTCCACATGTGCTTACTCAAATTACATCATCATAAATAAAGAAGATTATTTTTGTTTTCATTAACTACCAAGGTCATGTGCTAGGTACATCAACAAGGGGTGGCCAATCCCTTGCGAAGATCCCATAACCCACTGGACAAGGGAAGGAGAACACCACTTGCCTAGAACCAGTCTAGGGATTCATGTTGATTGAATTAACATCATGGTCCCTAACCCAGTTCTTCAGCACCAGGATTTTTATGATACAAATCGCATGTGAATTTTATTGATCGAGTTGTGAAACTCATTGATCGAGCATCACCTTGTTTATCATGAATGATAGAAATAGTGATGGAGAAGCATGTGATTACCTTATCTTTCACATGTTTGGAGGAGTGTTTCATTATTGAGTTCACATATTTGGAGGCAGTATTGCACATGTGGAAGAGGGAATGATACCCAAATTCTGAACTTGCAAAGCTTAGAAACCTAACTTGAGAATACACATTGCGGATGTAACGTGAATTGTATAAAAATACTTGATCTTAAATTCACTCACATAGCAAATTTAAAGTGCAGCATTTTCAACCCCATGAAGAATTAAGAATCTCTATATCATCAATCTTAACAAGGTTTTTCAGGCCCCTGGGATGGAAAAATGTTGTCTGAAATCTCTCTTCAGTTTCCATGAGAATGGCAGAAGATGATTCAACATCTACATCTTCCCCAATTCCATGGAACTGGTAGAGCGCATAATTCCCAAATCCTGAACCAATGAATCTAGGAAACCTGACTTGCAAACACACACTGTTGATGTCACATGAACCGTATCAAAATACATGATCTTTAGTTCAGTCACTTAGCACATATGTGCATCATTTTCAACCCCATCAAGAATCAAGAATATCTATATCATCAATCTTAATAAGGATTTTCAGGCCCCTGGGATGGAAAAATGCTGGTTGAAATCGCTCTTCAGTTTCCATCAAAGTGGCGAAAGATGATTCAACATCTACATCATTCCCAATTTCCTGGAACTGGTAGAGCACATGAATCCCAAATTCTGAACCAAAAAATCTCAGAAACCTGACTTGAGAACACACACTACTGATGTTACATGAATTGTATCAAAACACTTGATCTTTAGTTCACCCACTTAGCACATAAGGTGCAACATTTTCAACCCCATCAAGAATCAAGAATCTCTATATCATCAATCTTAACAAGCTTTTTCAAGCCCCTGGGCTAGAAAAATACTGGCCAAATCCCTCTTAAGTTTCCATGAGAATGGTGGAATATTATTCAACATCTACATCATCCCCAATTGCATGGAACTGTTAGAGCGCATGATTCTCAAATTCTAAACCAACGAAACTTGGCAACCTGACTTGAGAGCACACACTGCTCATGTTACATGAATTGTATCAAAATAGTTGATCTTCAGTTCACTCACTTAGCACATAAGGTGGAGCATTTTCAACCCCATAAAGAATCAAGAATCTCTATATCATCAATCTTAACAAGGTTTTTTTTGGCCCCTGGGTTGGAAAAATACTGGCTGAAATCGCTCTTCAATTTCCATGAGAATGGCAAAAGATTATTCAACATCTACATCATCCCCAATTCCCTAGAATTGGTAGAGCGCATGATTCCCAAATTTTGAACCAGCGAAACTCGTAAAATTGACTTGAGACACACACTACTGATGTTACATGAATTGTATCAAAATACTTGATCTTCAGTTCACTCACTTAGCCCATAAGGTGCAACATTTTCAACCCCATCAAGAATCAACAATCTCTATATCAACAATCTTAACAAGTTTTTTCAGGCCCCTGGGTTGGAAAATTACTTCCCGAAATCACTCTTCAGTTTCCATGAGAATGGCGGAATATGATTCAACATCTACATCATCCCCAATTCCTTGAAATGGGTAGAGCGCATGATTCCAAATTTATGAACCAAGGAAGCTCGGAAACCTGGCTTGAGAACGCACATTGCTGATGTTACATGAATTGTATCAAAATACTTGATCTTCAGTTCACTCACTTAGCACATAAGGTGCAACATTTTCAACCCCATCAAGAATCAAGAATCTCTATATCATCAATCTTAACAAGGATTTTCAGGCCCCTAGGTTGGAAAATTATTGCCCAAAATTGCTCTTTAGTCTCCATGTGAATGGCGAAAGATGATTCAACATATACATCATCCCCAATTCCCTGGAACTGGTAGAGCGCATGATTCCCAAATTTTGAACCAACGAAGCTCGAAAACTTGACTTGAGAACACAAACTAATGATGTTACATGAATTGTATCAAAATACTTGATCTTTAGTTCACTCACTTAGCACATAAGGTGCAGAATTTTAAACCCCATCGAGAATCAAGAATCTCTATATCATCAATATTAACAAGGTTTTTTAGGCCCCTGGGTTGGAAAAATACTAGGCAAGATTTAAGATTTAACCCAGGGTCTTCAAGCCAAAACCGCAATGATACAAATCTAACCATGTGATTACAATGTCTTGGAGTCGAACATGGTAGAAACCACTTGATTACTGGTCATTGATGTATACCGTTAACAAGCACGAGGGAAATCACCATTGATGTCAATGATTCCCAAGGTATCATAGTACATACCATCGAATGTGAATCAATGAGATGAGGTCGACCACTCAATGGAACCTTTCAATCAAGAGCCAATGATGTGAACTCATGTTCAAAGAGAGGTAACATGCCATTAAGGCATGCAGGCCCAAGGTACTTGATTGGTTTCTAGATTCAATCTTTGGATGATGTGCTGAAGTCGACAAGAATAAATCCGTCGAAGGAGGGCCATGATGTATCCCCCGTCGTTGACACGAAACATGATCAGAGATGTTTTGGAGTAAATCGTACAGTAGAGCAACGTTTGAGACTAATTCAGGGAAGACCAACATAATAGAAGGTAGAATGACTACAGATAGTTAATCGACGAACAAACCTCTCTTGAACATGGGCACGAGATGACTTGGCAGTATTGACATGACAAGAATGGCACCAAACCCTAGTGCAACTGATAGTGGGATATTTCTTTGGATAACTCAAAGGAGTGAAAGAACTCATGGAACTGATGTGACTCAAGGACAAACAAATTATTCAAGTACTGGATGCATATGCAAACAAGTGCCATGTTCAAGAGTGACTAAGTACTGCCATAATTATTATGAAATACAAACATTTTCCTTATCCCCATCATGATTGATGAGTACCTCTTATGTTTTTTAACAAGCTTGATGAGGGTAACATATGCTTGGTATAGCTCATCCTTCGGACAAGTCCAATCCCAAATTTTTTACTAACCCGATATAGGAGGGGTTCATCCCAAAACGGGCCCTTCGATGTCAAATTTTAACGAGTCCAAAGAAGGAAAACTCGGTGTCATTTCATGTTTCGAGAGTTTGCAAAGAACTAAAGAAGACTCCAAAGGTTCTTTTTCGTAAGGGTTATTCTCTTCACCCCAAAAATGGTAAAATAATGTGAAAAGAACTCTTCCAGTCATAATTAACCGGAGCACTCCTTTTTCGTAAATAGCACTCCCTAGTTCGAAAAAGGGATAAACTATCACTAGGGAGGAAATCATTCAAGCACTTTTACAAGCGTGAAAGCATCAAGTTCGCTTGGCGATCTTTTCATATTTAGGGAGTCTGAAAAGAGCTTAAAAGGGCACTCCAGGGGTTCCTTTTTCGTGGGAGTTTTACGAGCCCGAAAAAGTGATAAAAGATAACTTGGTGACTTATTCTCATCATTTTACGAGCATGAGAAAGAACCAAGAGTAAGATTGGTGCCATTAATGATCAATTTTAATGAGCAACATAATAGCACAAAAACGCTCAGAAGTTGTTCACACTTGATAACAAGCATGAAAAGACCACAATAGTCGTCGAAAAGTTATAATGTTGCTTTACTTTTCTTGTAGACTCCAAAAACTAGTTCAAAATGACAGATTAGGTGTTTAGATGCAAAAATATCACCAACTATAGTAAAAATTAACCCATAAAAGAATAAACCAACACAAGAATATTCCAATTTTGATATAAAAAGGGCCAAATAGTAAAAATTAGCTACCATTGTTTTTTACCAAGTTTGTGGGAGTGAAAACACCATTTGGAGTCGATTTTCAAGCGTCGATTGCGGGAGTTTCAACCAGTCGTTTTTGATACCGTCAATGTCATGTAATCCTAAACCTTCTCCTCTTGATTTGTAGTGGATTAGATTTGTTTTAAATTTCAATTTTTTGGGTTTTGTAAGCTTGTATAGTGGGGGGATTGTGCGCCCTCTGGGTGACGCACTTCCCCTTATAGGAAGCGCGTCTAGGGATCCCTGACGTGCTTCGCGTAAGGGTAGAGTGCGTCGACGGCGCCCTGTATACACAGATGGGGTGCGTCGACGCAATCCGGCCCGTTAACATGATGAACAAGCCTAAAAATTTCAATTCTAAAAGCAAAGCAATGTTCTAATGGGTGTTTAAATATTGTTTGGACAGGTTTGGGTTGTCGGAATGGTTCAATGGAGGGAAAGAGAACACGAATTGGAGTATGCCCAAGCGGTGAACGATCCTCATTCTATACATGTGCTCCAACAATGTGGCTTACTAAAATTCTTTCACATCCAGGGCATGAGGGCTCAAGTACCATTGCTGGAACATTTGATTAGATGGTGGGATCCATACCAATAGTACTTCCGAGTTGGTGTTCATACCTTGACTATAGATGTGGAGTACATCTACTTTTTGACAGGGTTGTCTCGACGGGGTGCACCGGTTTCACTATCAAGGTCACGTGGTAGCAACCAATCCACAGAGAGTCTAGTGGCTCAATTATGCACACCTGGTACTCAGATGCTTGGTGGGAATATTCCAATCAAGAATGTGAGGGATCGGCCATTACGCACGGTTCTCTTTTGTATAGAGATAGTGGCGGGGAGCAGGGCTCTCCATCAATCCGCAAAGGCACATATGTTGTATGCTATAGATTGCATTTCCCCAACAGTGTTTAACTGGTGCGAAGGTCTCCTCGCAAACCTCAGAGATCAGCTTACCAAATGTCATAGGGGTGAGTTGAAGCAGTTCGTCTATGGTTCTATTGCAGTTTTGTTCTTCCTAGGATGAGTTCCGTTGTTACATCCACAGGTGGAGAGAGAGGATCTAGATCCGAGAGATCCTCACATGGTTCGTTCGACTGAGGTCATGGCCCGCCATGGAGGTGGGGGCCCCATTATCAGCTATAGTCCTGCTTTCTTCATATGGTTGTGCGAGCAACTCCTCATGATTGAGGATTACCCATATGCAGGGACATATTTCAGGGGTGACCCAAACCTAGCTCTACCCGAGGGGGAGCGGTGGGGAAATCTAGGTAAGAACGACAACTCTATTTTGTTTTTCATTTTATGATTTTTAGTGTTTTTGGAGTAGTACTGATAGTTTGCATATGGTTTGTGCAGATGTCGGTTCTTCTAGACCATTGGGTGCCTCTCCTATTGAGTGGAGAGAAGTAGTGCGTGACATAGAAGCTGCGCATCAGGATGCGGCTGAGGAGTTGACCGAGATGGGGGAGAACCTCCAGAGATTGACACCAGATATACCGTATGCCTCCATAGATGAGCTACCTCATCGATACCAGTGTTAGACCGCGGGAGTCTCGACACGTTTTGGTCTATTACTTCGTAGAGTGGCCAGGGATATCATCTGTTATCATGAGCATCCTAGGGATTAGCTCATGTGATATGTAATACTGAAAGCTACGAAATTCAAACTTTTTGTATCTATGACCTACTGAAAGCTCACATGCTTCAACTTTTGTACCAGTACTACATTTTTTGTATTATACTGACATGATGATATATATACACAAAACACTATTCACATATTTATATATTGTGTTTCATTGATAATTGTGGGATCTTGTACATGTTTGAATTATACTATAGATAATTTACATGTTATTTTGTTTTACATCTCTTCGATAGAATGTTTATGAATGTGCAATGTACCAATCCAATATGAAATTGGCCAAGGAGTCAGCGACAGTGTTCATGTCTCTCACGCGATGCCAAAACCTACTAGATGACATGTCGAACATTTGGAGCATATTGCAAGAGGAACCAGAGTTGCGGAAGATCCACAAAGAAATACAACGAAAGCAGCAAGAAGTGGATTCCACTGATGCTTCTATGAAGGACTTGACGGTATGACAGAAGAGGTATGCCTTTGAGAAAACCAAGGCACTTAGAAAGGAGCTTGAGGCTCTAAGAACAAAGGAAGCTGAAACCTCTTCGAGGTTACAGCTGCTGCAAGAAGAGGCACTCACCCTGACGGACGAAATTGAAACAAAGTTGCAAGATCTTCAAGCAACAGAGAATGAAGTTAAGGAGCAAATTCTGGAACCTACTACAGATGAGAAGCTAAACACAGTAAGAGGACATGAGCAAGAAATAAAGGAAATAGTTGCAAATCTAAGTGCAACTGTTCAAGACTTTACTGCGCGATCAGGTATTTCAAAGGATACGCAGATGGATCAGCTGGATTGAAGTGGCTCGGGACAAGCCACAAGTTAGTGTTAGGGGCCTGTTGGGCGTCTCCCAAGTAGGCACAATTTTGTTAAGACACAATTTTGGGAGCTATGCAGCTTTGGGATGCGAAGTCAGAAGGCACGGTTTTGGGGAGTGCGCAGCTCAAAGTGCATATGCAGTTTTGGCGCAGCTATGCTGTTGCGCAGCACCAACACAACAACTATTTTTGGTAAAAGACTATAAAGGAAGGTCAATATGAGGAAGCGACCTATTTGGGGTAACGATCAGAATGGAGAAAGAGGAAAGCAACCTGTAAAAGGGAGTGGTGGCAGGCAGTTAAGAAGATAGGCCACTAACTCGATGATGACAGGCGGGCTAAAGGGACGGAACGTGACAAGCCACGATGCAGTGCAACTGTTTTTGTGATGACTGCGGCTATCAGAAGGCTTTTAGATCCGTGACTGGCCCATCTAGGCGGCCGAAGCAAGTGGAGTAACCTGGTGACGACGACAAGCAGGGTGGCGAGAATCCGCGCCAGTTTTGCGAACCTTAAGGTTTTTGCCGATGCATTGTAAAGACATGACCTATGGGCATGATCTATAAATGGGCACATTTTGTAAAGGGAAAGGGTTGAATAATATTCATTGTTGAATATTCTAAGTATGAATTGTAATCTTTGTTGAACATCAAACTCTGTGAGAGAATATTGTAAAGGCTCTGCAAGCTATGTGCGCAAAGGCCTATTGAGAGAGAAGAGAGTCTACAGCTAAGTGCGCAGACTGGAACTGTTGTACCCTTCCCGAAATACTATAACAACAATTCCTGTGGACGTAGCTCCCATCCTGGGGGTGAACCATGTTAAATCTTGTGTTGTGTGACTATTGTATGTTTTCACTTGTTTGTTTGCTTACAATGAATGCTTGAGCTCCTACTTGTTAGTTTATGTGTTTTACTTTTATATGTATTCGCCATAAGAATGAGAATGAGAATAATATGTTAAGTATCGCATATGTGGATGACAGAAAGATGAACAAGTATTTCTAAGTCTGTGAATGTGTGAATCAGTTGGACAATCACTTAATAGAGAAGGTCTATACAGTGCGCGGTATATTATGTTTTCCATATTGCCTAGATCATAAGATAAATAATACGAGGTAACTATGGATGCATAATATTCGTTAAGTACAGTTGATTGAAGTAGTTAAGTATCGAGGAGGAAGAGCAGCTATCATTGGCATTGTCCTACTATTGAATCGGACCGGAGCCACGCAGTCCTTGGAAGCGCGAGTTGTGCAGCATCCTAGCTCGTAGAAGTGTCAGTCCGCAACGCGCTTCCCGTCATGTTTGTTTAAAGAAATCATCACCTGGTTGTGGAAACTTGATTCCACAGCCCCCCATAACTTTGTTAGGATATTCCTATACTCCATCCTAGTCCTACCAGCATTTTCATCCTTTGCATTTTTAGTCTTGCATGCATTCCTGCATGCAGCATGCATTCTGCATGCTGCCCAGTCATCAGGTTGATACCTCCAACACCTAGTCCCTAGTCTTCTAGCACTCGGGAGCTTATTTCCACTCAGATTGAGCCCTCCTGGCCAATGATGCGCCCACATCTCACCATCCACTTGACAAAGGCACCCTTCTTCACCTACCAGTCCAGTTGTCTTCAGTTAACTGAGTTCTCTCCTTGATTTTAGGCTTGAATCACTCTTAATTGACCTTACCACTCCGATGGACCTCCAGTGTGACTAGACTGCTCATTCTGACTTCAGTTAGCTCCTCATGCGCCCTCCACTGAGACTCCTTCATTCATTTAGTTCCAGTTACACCTACCACACTTAGTTAGACTCAGTTTGACTGATGATTGATAGTTACTTGAGAATTGATGACTCCACTGATGATAAGATAGACTTCTAGTTGTGCTCTAATGACACTCCAGTGATCCTTTGATCACTCCATCAAGGCTAATTCGAATTACCACCTTGGCATTCGAATCCTCATGCATTGTACTACTTATTTGTCCATATTGTGATTAATTAATTAGTGTGTGTGAAGTATTTTTGCTTCCATCCGAGTTCTACTGTATTATTATTCTGTTGCTAATCTTACTGCATTGACCACTCTTAATCTTATTCCTAAATTATTTCTTGTGAGGTATACATCATCTCTTAGATCTGCTGTGAGGATTTTCACATGGTATTAGAGCATGTTGAGAGTATTGTTTATCTCCATTCCTGAGAGTTTTTTGCAAGTTATTTTCAAGATTTCGAGTGCAGCAGTTTCTGCATCTTTTGCAACAGTAGCAGTTATAGACTTTTCTATTGTTTTTGCAGGTCTTCTACAGCTTCCATGAATTCAGAAGAAATCCCTCCTCTTTCTCCATTCAACTATGATGAATGGAAACCAAAAATGATAGCATATTTGAAGAGCCATTATCTCTTTGATTATTGTTTTGAAAGAGAGTTTGAATCCTCTGAAGAAGAGAATGACTGGTTAAATAAAGGAGACAGTGTCTGTGGAGACATGATGCTTGCTATGTCTTGATTCATGGTACACCACTTCTTTTATGTTGAATCTCCAAAAGAGCTATGGGCCCACCTGGATGAAAGATTTGGCAGACATAATGAATGGATTGGTCCAAACCATTTCGAGAGCAAGCAAAGTGATGCATTCGCCCTCCTTGATGATCTCATTGATCATGAATCAATATCAAACATATCTCATATTGAAGTTAGCCACAAAGAAGAAGAACTTGCAGATTCTACACTCATGCTCCAAATTTCTTCTATTTCGAATTCTGTGCCATCTCACACTCTAGAAATTGCAGAAGGTCCTAAATCCTCTCTTGCACCAGAGTTTGTTGGTTTGCATCATGATCTATTGAATGTTTCGGAGGTAAAATCAACCATTGAAGGTAATGCATTCGCTCTCCTTGATCACTCACCTCTTATGTACTACTATATGATCATTATTTCATGCTTTCAGAAGGTTATTGAAGATAATGGCCATTGCCATTCGCTTGAGATAATTTCTCATGAATTTACTGGTTTTGATCTCACCTCTAATGGTTCAAAGGAGATCTCAAGAAACCATGATTCAAGTCTTGGATCTAATTTGGATTCCAAGAAAACACTGATATTTGATGGCCATTTTCATTCGCTTGGGATAATTTCTCATGCATTCAATGGTTTAGATCTCACCTCAAATGGTTCAAAGGAGATCTTAAGAAACCATTCTTTAAGTCTTGGATCTGATTTGGATTCAAAACATTTACTATTATTTGATGGTTCTTTTTGGCATAATATCACCCATGATGGTTCGAAGGAGAAGACAAAAGACTATTTGCACATTCATAGATTTGATCCTACCTTAGCTGATTCGAATCACAGGTTCAAGGATCATCCACATACTTTTGGATTTGTTCTCATCACATTCGATCCGGAGAGAAAGTACAAGCACATGCCTTTTGAGCATGATCCACTTCTTCCCAAGAAGAAGATACCTCTAGACATATGACCAAGCATCACACCTGCTTGAGTTTGGAGCATTTATTTGTGTGTGTGCCTTACAGTCTATTTTGAGGGGGGGTATTTTTCCCATGAGGTTTTCCCCATTTCCTTGGTTTATTGACTGTTATTATTATTCATTGTATTGGGTGACCTTTGGTCTCAATTACCAGGGCCCAGGATGGATTAAGGGGGGGTGTTAGGATATTCCTATACTCCATCCTAGTCCTACCAACATTTTCATCCTTTGCATTTTCAGTCTTGCGTGCATTCCTACATGTAGCATGCATTCCTACATGCAGCATGCATTCTGCATGCATCAGCATGCTGCCCAATCATCAGGTTGATACCTCCAGCACCTAGTCCCTAGTCTTCCAGCACTCGGGAGCTTATTTCCACTCAGATTGAGCCCTCCTAGCCAATGATACGCCCACATCTCACCATCCACTTGACAAAGGCACCCTTCTTCACCTACCAGTCTGGTTGTCTTCAATTAACTGAGTTCTCTCCTTGATTTTAGGCTTGACTCACTCTTAACTGACCTTACCACTCCGATGAACCTCCAATGTGACTAGACTGCTCATTCTGACTTCAGTTAGCTCCTCATGCACCCTCCACTGAGCCTCCATCATTCAGTTAGTTCTAGTTACACTCAGTTACACCTACCACACTCAATTAGACTCAATTTGACTGATGATTGACAGTTACTTGAGCATTGATGACTCCACTGATGATGAGATAGACTTCTAGTTGTGCTTCGATGACACTCCAGTGATCCTTTGATCACTCCATCAAGGCTAATTCGAACTACCACCTTGGCATTCGAATCCTCATGCATTGTACTACTTTTTTGTCCATATTGTGATTAATTAATTAGTGTGTGTGAAGTATTTTTGCTTCTATCCAAGTTCTATTGTATTATTATTCTGTTGCTCATCTTACTGCATTGACCACTCTTAATCTTATTCCTAAATTCTTTCGTGTGAGGTATACATCATCTCTTAGATCTGCTGTGAGAATTTTCACAAACTTCGCCTCGAGTGAGACCTCAGTCTGCTTACAGATTGTTACCGAAAGGGCCGGTGAAAAGGGGTTTTGTTAGTTCCTCAAACCGCTAAGAACCTGGGTCTACATTAGAAACCTCTAGAACAGTTATTCAAGCCAACAAATGGTTCCGTTGCTGCGCTAAGAATCCGTGATGAGTTGCCGTGCTTGAAAGAGTGATGTGCGACGAAGACAAGATCTCACTAATTGTAGAAAATTGGCACCGAGACAAGAAAGAGATTTTGGACTGGTGTGACAAGACAGAGAGAGACTTCGCAAGGAAGGAGAATATACACCGTGTCTCTCTGACATCCAGTGGTTGAACAAATAACTGTGGAAAGCCGTTCACGAAGTTTTCTAGGCAAGTTTTGGAAATGACTTACATGAGTGGTTATCGAGGCTCGCAGAGCGGAAGAACTGTTTCCAGATAGGAGAACCTACCGAGTGGACTCTAGAACTCATTCAAAGGCTTAAAGAAATAGATAGCCCAATATCGAGAGTAGTCGAATTTTGGGTTGACAGTACACTAGAAAGCTTCGTGACGCAGTTCGTTGTGGACATGCTAAAGTCCTACAGCACAGCAGAAGCAGAGTTTTTCAAGGGTTTCATAGGTAAGTACCTGAACAATTTGAGTTTATACATTAAAATGCTTTTAGCTGAGAAAGGTGTTTTAAGAATGCAGTAAAAGTTTACAGAAATTTTTGAATCTCTAATGGTCAATAGAATTTATAGTGATTCTGATGAAGAGACACATAATTTGCGAAGTGGGAAAAGATATAAATATACCCCTAAGAATACTTCCAGTGAACATGCACTCCACGCAGATATTGATTCACAAGCCGAACCTGATAGCCAAACCGCACCTCCATCTTCTACCTATCAGTCTTTTACTCCGTAGAATCCACCGATTGTGAACACCACGCCCCCCATTGCACAAAATCCACCAGTTCAAAACACCCCAGTTGTGAATATCCTTGGCACTCAGAATATTCCGAATCAGAACATTCCACACAATACCACATTTATTTTTTCCGCTCAAAACCCTGCGCAAAATCCTACACCACCAAGAAGAAGGATGACTGATGATATTAAGCTGTTGATATTCAAAGAAATGGGTCTAGAGGACCCTGAGCACCATTGGTTTCTATGTGAAGCCATATGAAGTGTCAAACAAGTTCAGGATGATGCTGTGAAGTGAGCGCAGTTCATCACCACCTTTAGAGACAGAGCCTTGAATTGGTTCATGAAGTACTCCCAAGGACAACAGAGAACCTTAACAGAGATTAAGGCTGCACTATTGGGTGAGTTCAAGAAACCAAAGTCAGAATCCCAATGTATCATAGAGTTAAAGGAAATCAAACAGAAACCTAATGAGACAGTCTGGGAATTTGACCAGAAATTTAAGACACTGTTGGACCAAGTAAGTTACGTCATAGCACTGCAACAAAACCAGGAATGGTTTATAGCTACCCTGTTGTCCCATATCTGACTGTTGTTTATGCAGCAGAAAGTGGCTTCGCAGGAAGAATCCTTGGATATCGCGATGAAGTTAGAAGCTTCACCCATTAGAGAAACTAGCACTGGGATGTCTCAAATTCAGACCCATTTGGCTACCTTGCCACTACAACTACATGATATGAAGAGGGGAAAGCAAGAGAGAAAAGAAGTCTGGTATACAGGATGTAAGGGAGAAGGACACACTAAGGATCACTGTCCTTTATTCCAAGAATTCCTTAACATGGGTGCACCAAACCCATTAAATCAAAACCAAGGACCATGGTGTGAGATCTGCATAACTAGAGGACACTGGCCAGAAGACTACTACTTAATTCAGAAATATGTAAGAACACCTAAAAACCTATATTGCAATTTCTGTAAGTCAGTTGGGCATGATGAGTCCAACTGCCGCACATATGAGCTCATGTTGGAAAGTAAGAAAGATATTGAGCAAATGTATGGAGGAGTATATAAAGTCCAAGAAGAGACTCCGCATAAACAAGATAATGTGCATCACGAGGAAGGACCATACCGAGGCCATGGAGGATACCGCGAAAGAGGAAGAAATGTCAACCCAGCACAAGGAAGAGGTTGAGGCAGGTAATCTATTATAACTGTGGTCAACCTGGCCATGTATCCAGAGACTGTACCAATGAATGCACTACTTGTATCTATAATAAATCCTTTGATCATGTCATTGAGGCATGTCCAGTATTAGCAACAGAGATGCAGAAACAGAGGCAAGATGCGCTGGACCCGAACATTCAGTTGATCGGAGCGCACAGAAGGGTTGCCGACCCAAGAATCAATGTAGTGATGCAAAGTGGTGCTGCGATAGGAAGAGATAGAGGAGCAGAAGCTTCGACTTCAGGAGACTTTGATACTAAGAAAACTCCTGCTGAAACAATTTGGATCAGAAAAGCTACTGGGAGGCACCTGCCCGATCTAGAGAAAAATAAAGGAGTGTTCCAAGAAGAGCGGGATATTTTCAAAGAACTGCCACCTACTTCACCAAAAATCCCGTTGCTTAGTGAAGTATTATAGACACAAGATATGCCAGTAGCATATGACAAAACGCGCGACATAGCAGATACAAGCATCTCTGTTGCGCGGTTCCTAAGAAGCTGCATGAAATTACTGAAGAGCGCAAATGTTGTGGCGGAATTAGAAAATTTATTGAGCCAGTATGAGCCACGTAGTGAGATGGAGACTGCACAAAGTGTAGTTCATTAGATCAAGAAACACAAAAGATCGGGGCGAGAAATGCGGCTCAGTGCGTAGATAGGAGACTATGAGATGGACGAGATCATCCTTGATCTCAGGTAAGAAGTAAATGTTTTGACTAAGAAGACATGGCAGCAAATGGGGATACCAAAGTTTTTGTGGTCACCCATACAGTTGAAATTGGCCAACCAGCTGATAGTTATACCTTTTGGGAGACTAGCCAATGTTATTGTTGATATTGATGGAGTGTGAAGCTATGCAGACTTCGAGGTCATTGAAATTGTGGATGATAGTCAGCCTTATCCAGCATTGTTGGGTAGAGACTGGGCAATGGATAACCTCACCATTATAAATATGAAGACAAAGAAGATGATCTTTGAAGGATGGGACATAAGGGTCATCGCACCATTAGACCCTTCAGACGGAGAAAGATTAAGTGAGTCGATTCAAGAAGAATCCAGGGCTCAAGACCTAGACCGCATATACAAAATGACTATGAATGATGCTGATAATATTAATCCTACTGCGGATGGAACACTCAATTGGAGATGTGACAGTTCTTGCATATCAGACTCAGACGTAGGACTGGAGAACTAGCAAAGTCATATGCAAGAAGTATCAGCAAGAAGATGTGTGCAAGTCATGAAGTCATTTCGTTGGATTGGAAAAGCGGTAAGTCAAATTCCCACCTACGATGGTTCATCTAATGTGTATTCATTGATCCAGGAATATGCTATATCGATTGCAACTGAGCATCACTTACCAGCACTAGATATGGCACTGCGTGATACACGTGCCAGATGGTGGGCTGCGCATAAGTAGACATTAACCACATGGGATCAGTGTAGAATCAAGATGCAGATCAGGTTCACCGAGAAGGTTGCGCTAACCTTTGAAAAATATAACGGAAAACTGATCCAAGGGATCATATTGAAATATGTTTACAAGCATGGGAGAAGAGACCACAGATAGAATAGGTTCATCTATTTGTACATACACTAGAGGAACAGACTCCAAAGAAATGGTACCTGGATACGGAGTTGCACAGGGGAACTACATACTGGTCTACCCTAGCTGCGAACTTCCAGAAGACCTTCAATTTTGAAGACAAGAGTCCTAGCATAAATGATGCTTTGCAGATTATTAAGGAGAGAATATTTAGACCAGAATGTTCATATAGAAACATGACATTAGAGGAATTCTTTGGAGATACTGAAGCACCTGAACACCTACAGCCAGAGGGAACAAAACAAATAGCACATGCCATGGAGTGTTATAATCTAGCTGAAGAGTCCGAAGATAAAGAATAAAGTGATGAGGAGGACCTGCGCAACATAAACATACCCGAGTTAGAGGGAGTGCGCGACGTAGAAGGACCTCCGCTGGAAATTCCATACATGAGTGGACCTGTGAAGACAAGAAAAGTGAACATTGGAACAAGCAAAGAGCCGAAGTTCACATCTATTGGAGACTACTGGGATGATCAGATGGTCGCAAAGATCGCAGACCTGCTACATGAATACCAGGATCTATTCCAAACAAATTTCACAGAAATAAAAGGTATTCTGGGCAACTTTGGGGTTATGAAGATACCTCTTAAGCCAGGCATGAAGCCTATTAAGAAAAGGCCCTATAGACTGAATCCGCGATACAAAGAACATGTCAAGGAAGAACTTGATAAGATGCTCGACGTGGGGATCATTGAGCCGGTTGAAGAATTGGAGTGGATAAGACCGATGGTTATCCAAGACAAGAAAAATAAAGGTGAGATCAGGATCTGTGTGGATCTCAAAAAATTGAATGATGCTTCGATGCATGAACCATTTCCTACTCCCTTCACTGATGAGGTGCTCGATAACGTTGGAGGAAATGAGACATACTCTTTCATTGATGTATTTTCGGGATACCATCAGATAAGAATTGATCCAGCAGATAGACACAAGACCACTTTTTCCACGAAATGGGGGTTGTTCTAGTATATAGTAATGCCTTTTGGCCTGAAGAACGCGCCTACCATATTCTCTAGAGTTGTGGTTGCAACATTTAAAGACTTCATGCATAAGTTTTTAGAATCCTATTTTGATGATTGGACAGTATTTGGGTTGTTGAAGGACCATTGCGCAAACCTCATATTGATGCTAGAAAAGTGCAAACAATATCAAATTTCATTGAACCTGAAGAAGTGTGTCTTTTGTGTACCCTATAGAATTATGTTGGGACACATTGTGTACAAACAAGGCTTGATGGTTGACCCTACGAAGATCGATGTTTATTGTAAACTTGCCAACACCGAATTCAGTAAAGCAGCTGTGCACCACATTGGGGCATACCGGTTGCTACAGGAAGTTTATAAAAGATTATGCGCAGATAACCGCGCCAATGGAGAAGTTGTTAAATAAATACACAGAGTTCATCTGGAATGCAGAATGTGAGCAAGGCTTTGACACATTAAAAGAGAAAATGGTAACTGCACCGATCTTAGTTTTTCCAGACTGGGAAAAGCCTTTCCATGTACGCGTTGATGCTTCATGCATAGCATTGGGTGTTGTATTAGCAAAACCAGGAGAGGTAGGTATTGACCATCCCATTGCATTTTCGAGCAGGAAGCTCTCATCTACTGAGAAGAATTATACCACCACTGAGAGAGAAGGCCTAGCTATGGTCTACGCACTGCAGAAATTCAGGCACTATTTGCTTGGTGCGCACTTCTCTATGTTCACTGAACATTATGCTTTGAAATACCTAGTCAACAAGCCAGTGTTAGGGGGGCGAATCTGCAAATGGTTGTTACTCTTTCAGGAGTACAACTTTGAAATAGTGGTTAAGCCTGGCAGATTGAACTTAGGACCTGATCATATTTCAAGGATCGAGACAGGAGAGGAAACTACGAACCTTGAAGACAATATGCCTGATGTGTAGTTGTTTTCCATTCAGATTGCCGATGACTACTATAAATATATCATAGACTTGTTGACTACTGGGTTGGCACCCATAGAGTTTACTACGCAGTAGAAGAAGCAGCTGGTAGTAAGAGCAGCAGACTTCACCATAATTGTCGGTCAGCTATACAAATTTGGGTCGGATTAAGTTCTGCACAGGTCTGTGTTAGAGCATGAGAAGCCATTCGTACTGGCTGATGCACATTCAGGAGCAGCCGGAGGTCACTACATAGGATGAGCCATTGCGCAGAAGATATTGCAAGCAGGGCTATGGTGGCCTACTATTCACAAAGATGCAAAGGAACATTGCCAGAGCTGCGATGTCTGTCAGAGGATGGGAAGACCATTGCGCAAGGACGAAATGCCACTGATTCCCCAGTTGACACTTCAAGAATTTGAGAATGGGCGATTGATTTTGTGGGACCGATCAACCCACCGAGAAAACGAACTAGTTCAAGATAAAGGAAATCCAGATGGGCAGAAGCAAAGCCAGTAAAGGACTATAGTGCAGGTACTACCGTGCAGTTCATATTTGAAGACATCCTTACCAGGTTTGGATGTCTGAAGATCTTGATGAGTGATCAGGGAACTCATTTTCTGAATAGATCTATTGAAGCCCTGACTGAAGAGTTCCATATTCACCATCAGAGAAGTACACCATATCATCCATAAGAAAATGGAACTGTGGAGGCTTTTAACAAAGTATTGGAGCATGCACTCACAAAGGTATGCAATGTGAATCGAGAAAACTGGGACCTATGCATTCTAGCTATGTTATGGGCATACAGGACTACATGCAAGAAATTGACTGGCCACACACCTTTTAGGTTGGCCTATGGACAGGAAGCAATAATGCCTATGGAGTACATTGTTCCCAGCTTGAGGATAGATGCGTTTATAGGCATGGAAGATCAAGAGGCACTAGAAGAAAGAATTCTACACTTGGTTGGGTTGGAGGAAGATCGCTCCATCGCAGGATTTCACCACCAAGTACAGAAAGATAGATAAAAAGCATAGCATGACCGCCACATCAAGAACAAGTCTTTTCAGGTAGGTGATCTAGTCCTCCTGTATGATAGCAAATTTATGAAGTTTCTTGGAAAGTTTAAGATGCATTGGCTTGGTCCATATACTGTTGTACATGTTACTAACAGTGGCGTAGCTCAGTTAGCCACGTTAGCAGGAGACAATTTATCTGGATTAGTAAATGGAAGTAGGCTAAAACCCTATTGGGATATCCCTACTGCGCAACATCCTCTGTAGGAAAAAAAAAAAGAAAAAAAAGAGAGAAAAACAGGAAGTAAAGAAGAATCACGTAGCTCGAAGCTCAAAAGGGTAGCTGCATAGATCTAAGGCAACGGAGAAATTACAAAGCTCACAGCTGAGAACTGCACAGTACGAAGCTGAAAAGGAAGCTGCGCCGATCGAATGGAAAAGGACAACTGTCAAATATGAGTAGCTGCAATGAAAGGCATGAAGCCGCAGCGCAGCTATGCAGTTGAAGACACGAAGGCAATCGATTCCAGCAAAGCAAACTATTAGCACTGCCAGCACATCATGATGGAAGTAGGTGGCCATGACAACTAATGATCGGTTATTGAGCCGTTATTCAAAAAATGGAGGCACTGACAGAGTCCCGCATTAAAGGAATATCATATCCGTTCGGGCATAATAAAGATTGAAATGATCAAGATCCTAACGGGATCTGGGTAACGAACTTGGAATTTAATCATCGCTAGGCTATCATACAGTTCACCAGTACCATTACACCTCAGCATTTAAGGAAATTTAATCTGACTCGACATATTTAACGGTGGAAAGGATTGAGATGCCAGCGAGATCTTGTCTAGCACACCTTGCACTTAATGCCTAGTCTAGCCCCTTCCAGTACATTCAATGTCACATACGATGGAGATCCAGTAGAGATTTTGCAAATAGATGTATCATTAAATCTCTAACTTAAACGACGAAGGCAAACCGTCGGGTAAAGGCTCTATAAATACCAACCAATTCTTCTTTATGCATTTTACTGTGAGTTTGAAATTTTAACGACTGTAAACATTGTAAGAACTTAGCAACCATAAGCACAAGTGTTCGCTGAGTTTATGTCCGAAGAGCAGACGTTAGAAGAGATCCTTGGCACATTCAACCGCTCTGGTATAAGTGGAGTGATGAAGACACCGCTGAAACAGACAACACCAGAACGGGGTAACTTGTCCAAGACCCCAAAGCCGAATCAGCGGCAACAGAAAAAGAAGGACAAGCACCTGACCACCGCACAGGAAAAATCAAAGACACCAGGCGCTTCTAAGCCTGCAACTCCACAAGGGAACCCTCCACCACCTGTATGGATCATTCCGGAGTATATCAGTCCAATAAAGAGCAGTTCCCCGGAAAGGAACTTGGAGAAGAATGCACAATACAACATCCCATTGCCGCTGATGTCGAAGCATGTCCGGACTAAGGAAGATTTGCTAGGAAAAATTCCTACCTGCAAGTTCACCAATTACAATCTAATGGATGCTGAGAAATTTCCACACCTGCAGACAGACATATACATGTATAGTAGAGACGTCAAGACCACAAAGCAAGCAAAGGTTCTTCCAATGGAATGGGCGGTGCCGTTGTCCCGGGCTGGTCTACTCAACCTACTGAGGATCCCACATTTTGAACACAGCAAAGAATGGAAGGCTGTGGTGCGTACGCTGCTATCCTGCACGCACCAGGGATACATTTGGATGGATTTTAAGGTCAACATCACTGTCGACTTGATAGCAAGAATTACTAGTTTGAGCAAGAGGGGCGACGACCCTGCTAAAGAATTTGTCGGCAAGAAGGACGATCAGAAATTAGCTGCGAAAATAAAGACGGAATTCAACTTGGTAAGAGGGAGCAGAGGATACGAAACTAATCCAATCACAATTGAACCTCTGCGGTTCACAATTCAACTTCTGGCAGGAAGGATTTTGAGGAAAGCAAGGCCAAAGGAAGTTTCAGTATCAGTAGTGGCCCTAGCTTCCAAATCTATGGATGGGCACGAGTATAATTGGGCAACTTTCTGCTCAATGATTTTTTATTGGAGGTACAAGATACTCGGGATAAAGGGTTACCTTTCCACTTCAGTTGGTTGATAATACTTATTGATTTCATAGGATGGAAAGAACCTCTGCATCAGAATGGCCTGCCGGTAGCAGCATATGACTATCATGCAATCCGCTTCGCAAACATGTGGGCATCCAAAAAAGCAGAGAAGCAGCGACTCAATGATCTGCAATTCCTGACTTATTTTGAGCAGTTATTAAGAAGACCTCGTGCATCACAAAAGGGGTGACGACCGCATATAAGCCCAAGATGATTTTCAAGGATGTATTACATTGTATCTACATACAACCACGTTTTTCAATAGAGACATGGTACGAAGGCCAATATCAGCTCAACGCACTGATGATTCAGCTGATCATTGAAGACTGGCTTGAGGATTGGAAGGAAGATGCACCAGAAACTATTATAACTACATCATCGGAGGAGGAAGAAGAGGACCAAATGGACAACAATCCAGAGGTCCAAAGCATGCTAATCGAAACACCTGCGCCACAAGTAGGCGAGAAAAGAAAGGAACCGACTACGCAGACACCGGAGAAACCACAGAAGAAGAAGACCAAAGCGACAAAACCACCGCTTGACAGAATGCTGCATGATGATGACTACGAACAGATCGCATCATGGGTGTCAGTGCACCTAGAGGATAAGGAAGAACCGACATAAGTAGAGGTCAGAGAAAGCATCAATAAACTGAATAGTCTGGTCTTACGAATGGAGCAAGTCCACCGCGACTTGACTAAGGAGCCAGACGATAATGGCCACTTGGGGGAGTCAAGTGAGTCGATGTGCAGGTTACCTGCCTATACAACTTGGACGCGCATAGTCAAGATTACGCCCATGTCTATTTTGTTCTCGACTGATGAGATGGTAGAAAACGTGAGGCTGCTCGCATAGTTGGAATTTAATGTAGCAATGCTACTCGCAGAAGGACTGCATGAGTTGCACACTCAAATAGTCACAGAAATACACGAACGAGACATCGTCTCGCACATTCAGCACCACCAACTGAAGAGAACTACAAGAAATTGAAGGAAGAATGCGATGAAAAGGAAAGGGAGCTTCGGCACACACAAGAGAAGCAGCGCAGGGTACAAGGAACAATATCAGCTATTTGCGCAAAGCTACCCAAAATTGAAGAGGAACCAGAAATTGAGGCAGCTATCATACAGATCGGTGTTGTTGTGGATAGCTTGCAAGAAAAAATCAAGGGACTGGAAATTTCCCACAAAGAGAAGATTACAGAGATGGAAGCTGCCCGTCAGGAAGAGATGGTTGAGCTGGAAGCTCGACGGTTAGTTGATATAGCATAGCAGGCGGAAGAAGCAAGAGCAGAGGCGTTGAAGGCCTCTACGCAGAGCATTTGCGCAGTAGTCACGCGATGTGAAAACCTGCTATATTACGTGTCGAACATCTGGAGCATATTGCAAGAGGAACCACGGTTGCGAAAGATCCACAAAGAAATACAACGAAAGCAACAAGAAGTGGATTCCATCGATGCTTCTATGAAGGACTTGTCGGTACGACAGAAGAGGCATGCCTTTGATCAAACCAAGGCACTTAGAAAGGATCTTGAGGCTCTAAGAACAAAGGAGTCTGAAACCTCTTCGAGGTTACAGCCACTGCAAGAAGAGGCACTCACCCTGATGGACGAAATTGAAACAAAGTTGCAAGATCTTCAAGCAACAGAGAATGAAGTTAAGGAGAAAATTCTTGAACCTACTACAGATGAGATGCTAAACACGGTAAGAGGACATGAGCAAGAAATAAAGGAAATAGTTGCAAAGCTAAGTGCAATTGTTCAAGACTTTACTGTGCGATCAGGTATTTCAAAGGATGCGCAGATGGAGCAGCTGGATTGAAGTGGCTCGGGACGAGCCACAAGTCAGTGTTAGGGGCCTATTGGGCATGGCCCAAGAAGGCACAATTTTGTTAAGACACAATTTTGGGAGCTGTGCAGCTTTGGGATGCGAAGTCAGAAGGCACAGTTTTGGGGATTGCGCAGCTCGGAGTGCATATGCAGTTTTGGTGCAGCTATGCTAGTGCGCAACGCCAGCACAACTATTTTTGGTAAAAGAATATAAAGGAAGGGATGAGGAAGCGACCTATTTTGGGTAAGGAGCAGAACGGAGAAAGAGGAAAGTGACCTGTAAAAGGGAGAGGTGGTAGGCAGTTAAGAAGCTAGGCCACTAACTCGATGATGACAGGCGGTCTAAAGGGACGGAAAGTGACAGGCCACGATGCAATGCAACCATTTTTGTGATGACTGCGGCTGTCAGAAGGCCATTAGAGTCGTGAGTGGCCCAGTCAGGAGGTCGAAGCAAGTGGAGTAACCTAGCGACGATGACAGGCAAGGTGGTGGGTATTCGCACCAGTTTTGGGAACCTTAGGGTTTTTTTCGATGCATTGTAAAGACATGACCTACAGACATGATCTATAAATGGGAACATTTTGTAAAGGGAAGGGTTGAATAATCTTCATTGTTGAATCTTTTGAGTATGAATTGTAATCTTTGTTGAACATCAAACTCTGTGAGAGAAGATTGTAAAGGCTCTGCAAGCTATGTGCGCAGAGGCCTATTGAGAGAGAAGAGAGTCTGTAGCTGAGTGCGCAGACTGGAACTATTGTACCCTTCCCGAAATAATATAACAATATTTCCTGTGGATGTAGCTCCCATCCTGGGGGTGAACCACGTTAAATCCTGTGTTGTGTGACTGTTGTATGTTTCCACTTGTTCGTTTGCTTACAATGAAGGCTTGAGCTCCTACTTGTCAGTTTAAGTGTTTTACTTTTATATCTATTCGCCATAAGAATAAGGATGGGAATAATATGTTAAGTATCGCATATGTGGATGGCTGAAAGATGAACAAGTATTTCTAAGTCTGTGAATGTGTGAATCGGTTGGACAATCACTTAATAGAGAAGGTATATATAGTGCGCAACACCGGAAGTGCGCAGTATATTATGTTTGCCATATTGCCTGAATCATAAAATAAATAATACGAGGTAACTTTGGACGCATAATATTCGTTAAGTACATTTGATTGAAGTAGTTAAGTATCGAGGAGGAATTACAACTATCAGTGGCGCTGTCCTACTATTGAATAGGACCCGAGCTACGCAGTCCTTGGAAGTGTGAGTTGTGCATCATCCTAGCTCGTAGAAGTGTTAGTCCGCAGCGTGCTTCCCGTCACGTCTGTTTAAAGCACTCATCACCTGGTTGTGGAAACTTGATTCCACAGCCCCCCATAACTTCACCTCAGGTGAAACCTCAGTTTGCTTGCAGATTGTTGCCGAAAGGGCCGGTGAAAAGGGGTTTTGGTAGTTCCTCGAACTGCTAAGAAACTGGGTCTACATTGGAAACCTCAAGAACAATTATTCAAGCCAACATAAAGCCTAGGAGGCATCCAGATGCGACACAGAATATGCACTTTTGAGGGTTTAGACGGATGTTATATCGCCTACATCTAAGGAATACTGTCATCAAATGGTCAGTGTGGAACTCACAACGATCGAGTGAGCAGGGAGATCGTCAAGATACGGTTCTACAAAGTCCTTCACATCGTGGAAAGCGTATGACATAGCCCGTTGGAATGTGGCACTGGCATTTTTGAGGCCAAAAGGGAGTTTGCAATATGAAAACGTACCCCATGAGCAAATGAAAGAAGTTTTATGTTGATCGGTTGGGTTGATCTCAATTTGATTATAGCCAGAAAATTCATCCATGAATGAGAAGATGACGCTTCCGGCACAGTTGTCGATGATTTGTTTGATAAATGGGGTAGGGTAGTTGTCCTTAGGACAAGCCTTATTCAAGTCCCTGTAATCGACACAAACCCTGATGGTGCCCTATTTTTTGGTAACGGGGACGAAATTAGAGACCCAATCTGTCAAGGGGACAAGATAAATGAAACCAACCTTCAATAGTTTTTCAATTTCAGCCTTTATAGCTGCAGTTTTTCGGGGGTGCACTGGACGTAGTTTTTGTCGGACGGGTTTAGCATCGTGATATGCTTGGATCTCATGTACAACAATAGCATGATCAATCCCAGGAATTTCCTCATAGCTCCATGTAAATACGTCATGGAATTGTTTGAATAACGCCATATATGAGATAATCTCTTTAGGAGAGCATTTTTTGCCTATACGAATATGTTCCATGACTTCGGGTGTGGCCGAGATGTCGATCGACAATGTGGGCGTAATGTTTTCCAAGTTACCCTCAGTTACCATATCACAAGTGAGGATAAGGGATTGGGGGTAGGGAAAGACATCTGGTGAAATGATTGTTGCAATGTGATTCTCCACTGAATCTAGTGGTGGGAGGAAAGATGATCGATGGTGGAGGTATTCCCATGGGGGTTCATCCATGCTCATTATCTCCATGATGGACTCATTGGCATGAAAAGTCCGAAGTAGAGGATTGGGTTGGGGTGAGCTCCGTTGTAAGGGTGGAGAATGAGATGTAGATGCCATTGAAAAGTGGTCATCAGGTGTCGATTAGATAACCTCATAAGTAGCTTCCGCTGGTTTTAGAGGCATAACATATCCAATCGAATCCAACTTATTAGGATCGATCATGAAGCATTGGTCAATGGAGTGGTATGGTGAGGGGATCAGAGAATAAATCATGTTCATCGTGGCAACATGGGAAGGGGGATCCTACTATGGAAAGACTCCCATGAGGGATGAGTCTTTAAGGAGTCCTACCCCCACACTCTCATATATCTGCGATGAATGACCTAAGAGTGGTACGTTGTCGGCAGGATGAGTAGTGGTGTCTGGTGTACAGAAGTCCAGTTGGTCGATGGTGACAATCTCCCTTGGTGGGGAAATTGTATGATGCAGAATATGGAGGATGCGACCGTAGTCATGGCATAAAACCAATTACGACCACGGATTAAATTATAATCCAATGGGGCGGAGACTACCTCCATGTTAATGGAAACAATCTTGCCCCCCCAGCTCGATTGCCAAAGCTTGTAACAACCCATGTGGTTGGAATCCACGACCATTAAATGCTTTCAAAGTGGTAGGGGAACAGTTCAACTCGAGAGAGCCTATGGATCTCCAACAGGATAACGACATTACCGAGGTGGAGGCTCCTTCATCTAAGACAGTACAATGGATAGTTTTCCCAGCGACGGTGGTAACAATTTGGAACGCAAGTTGGTGGGAAAGCCTCGGTTTGAATTACTCGAGTCAGAACATAATGGTATTTAAGGAATCAGGGTCTAAAGCGCTGATAACAACAAGAAGAGACTTACACTGATTGGGACAATTTTGGAAGACTTCCAATGTCGATATAGCACAAGGGGCTTGTGATAGGTCCTCTGCAATGTTGTAGTTCTGAGCAGCTCGAGCACTGGGATTGAAAACAACTTTTCTAATCGTGCTCTTGGGTGGATGTAGCACTGAATCAAAGGAAGGTTTCTCAATAATGAGAGGACCTTGTGGCGAGGGAATATCCAATGTAGATGTGGAAGGTTTTTCAGTATTACTTCTATTAGATTCCTCAGTTGGGGCTGATTCATAGGAACGTGATCGAGTGTTCAAGTTGAAAGTTTCGCTATCCATCATGAGAACATGAGTGGTTGAGGATGGTTCTCCTTGTGAAGGAGAGGGTTGTTGTGCAATCATCTGTTGCTGTTGCGTGGGGAAGGGATTGGTTAAAAATGCGGGTGTGGGGTTCCCTTTGAGTAACTTTTGAACCTCATCCCGATGTGGACACTCTTTGGTGAAATGGTCACCACCGCACAGTAAACAATGATACTTAACCTTCCGCTTTTGCTTGGTGTCGTCGAGATTGTTCTGTTTGGGATCTTGTTGATTAGAAGATTTTTTGATTTTTCCTTTGTTCTTCTTTTTACCACCGGATTTATGAGGTGAAGCAGATTGGAATGAATTCACTTCTTTGGTGGAAACAAGGCTAGGTGATCTCTCGGTGTTGTTCCCAGCCTGTGGTGGGGGTGGAGTCGAGCTATGGTGGCTATGTGATCCACCGGAGTGTGGGGTAGGCTTGTTCTGAATGGAACCAATGATGTCGTTGGCATGAGGTCCCATGGGTGGTTTTAATGGGTCATAGGTAGGGTGGGTGGATCAAGAACGATATCATATAAGGTGCCATATTGAGCATAGACCAATTCTAAGTAGTGGGCACGAGCGATAGCTTGTTCTTCTGTGACAGCCCCACCCATAGTGACATATTTGGATACGACGGGTAGGAGTGACTTTGTAAACCAATCTGCAAAACGTTAGTCCGGAATGGGAGATTTGATCAGACGTCGTCTCCACCTCCACTCATGAATATGATCAGAAATGTGAGTGGCGGTGGTTTGTCGGAGAGAATTCAAAAGGTTTGTACTGTTTTCGTAGCGGATTGGTAATTGGAAATGTGTCAAAAATGACATAGCCAAGGACTGAAAATTGGGAAAAGAGTGAGGTGGAAACTCAATGTACCACTTGGCAGCAGTGCCAGTAAAGGTTTGTTGGAATAACCTCAAAAAAATGGAATCATTCATTAAGGAGTTAGATGAACACCACAAATGATAGGTCATTACATGGTTTTTTGGATCCTCTTCGGGTTTTCCGTCAAAATTTGGGATGTCAGATGGTAACTTCACCGGAATGGCTGACCAATTTTTGCCGTGATAAATGGGATCGTTAGTCAACCATGATAAATCTCGTAGATCGAGTGTAGCCAGAAATGGTAATTGTTGGTTTGGATGTGGGTACTGGTAGTAATGATAAGGCATCTGTGTACCAGTAGGACCGGGGACCGATTGGTCGAAAGGTCCTCTTGTAGGGAATTGGCCATGTGGGGGTGGGACACCGGGGTTGGGAGGTGGACCCGAAGGGGGTCCGCCACCGCCAGAATAAGGTGGTCCTCCACCGAAAGGTGGGGGTCCGCCGCATTGGGGGTGAGGTGGTCCTCCACCAAAAGGTGGGGGTCCTCTTCCTCAAGAATGGGTTGGTCCTCCACTGGGAGGTGAGGGTCCTCCCCCTCTAGAATGGGGTGGTCCTCCACCGTAAGGTGGGGGTCCGCTTCCTCCAGACTGGGGTGGTCCTCCATTGTAAGGTGGGGTTCCTCCTCCTCCAGAATTGGGTGGTGGTGGTGGACTGGATGGTGGAGGTGGTGGGGGTGGTCCATCGGGCGGGGGTCCCGTTGGCAGAACATTATGGTGTCCCCATGGGGTATTTGTGTTCCCAGGATAAGGTAAGCCAAGAAAAAGGTTTCCTGGATAGTTTTGTATGATATTAGGATTATGATGTCCTAGAAAAATATGCCCCCATGGGGGTTGGGTCCAAATAGATGGCTCCCCTGTATGATGTGTCCACGTAGGTTGTCCCATGGTTGGAAGAGGATTGCCAACCATGCTATAGATTGGATGTGAATTATGTCCTCCAATCACGTTATGACTACTAACTAGGTGTTGCCCCCCAACCAGGCTAGCCCCACTAACTAGGGGTTGCCCCTCGGTTGAAACTTTCCCACTTACCGGAATGTTCATGGTGACCGAATACTGACCACCAAATACTGGGTTGACCCGTAACAAATGGTTGACTACTAACAAAGGGATTACTTCTGATAGACTATAAACTAACAAGTAGATTATATCCGCCTCTCAAATTTTGAGGTGGGGGAGGTGGAGGTAATGTCCCATTAATGTAGTAAATAGAAGTGTACTTGTAGGTAACGAGGGTTGACTTGGTTCATAAGTGGTCGTGTTAGATATGGGTGTTTCTGGTGAAGTAAAAGATAAAGAACGTAGAGGGGAATGTCGAAAGATGGCTACTTCTGGGATACTTACTCTACATGAGAGACTTTGGCATCTAATTTGTTCTCCAGTAATGTGTAAATAGTTCATGTTCTCATAGAGTGCTGCAAGAAACTTGTCGTTAGGGATCCATGGACGAGGTATAGTTTCTTCCATGGAAGTGACCCAAAATCAGAAACATGTCGACCTAAAGAGGTGTCCCAAAAAGATGCAGTTGGACCGAATGTTGTTGATATAGGGTCATCCTGGGGCTGACTGAAAACCCAATATGTAGCTCTTGGATGTCCTTCCATCGAATGATGGAAAGATGTTTCATATGAGGTAGTTTTCTCCACAATCAAAGGTCCCATAGGATCAGAGATGGGTGGATTTGTGGGAGACGAATAGTTCATTCCCGACTCTAAGGTAGAGGTGTCTTACTCACGTGACATAGATGTAGTAGGTTGGTCCATGTTTGCTCTCAAGTTCTCCTCCTAGTTAAGGGGATATTCAGGTGGCAAGTTCAAAATCCTTTGGGATATTCTTAAAGGTTGATCAACCAGAGCGACTGAACCAAAATTTCTCCTAAGTGTTTTCTATACAAAAAGAAAAATGCAACCCAAAATCTACACAAGCTAAAGCTGCAAGCAAACTTAGGTGGTAGGAGTGGATTCAATGGTCTAGAACCTCACAAAATTATCAAGGCGGTGCAACTTGCGATATACCACAGGGTCCAATAGTTATACTCGACCCAATATTTCAGAGCACTAACCAAGGAGGATTAGGATCATACCCTTGACCGTATAACCTGACTACCTGAAGCACGTGCGTAGTAGCTCCCCGAGTGCTGTTCTAGGTGTATTTCCATGCCAAGACGACCAATAGGTTAGCTCAGATGGTTACAGGAATCCTAGAAGGGTTTCCCGATATACTCAAGGTACGTGGGAGCTCAGATCCATAGTGGTGCTGTCTAACGCACAACCGTACGACAGGAGCCTTCCGATATACTACTAAGTACGTGAAGTACCTTTCGATATACCCAAGGGTACGTGAAAGGCCATTCGATATACTGGTTGGTACATGGAATAAATGCAAGCCCTCAGGATGCAGTGCAAGCAAAGAAAGACAGCTGCCACACTTAAAGATGTCGAGACACGTCTCTAACCTAACACACAAGTTCCTATACAGTTTTAACCTAACACTACCGGTAAATTTTATCTTTTACGGTCAGGTGAATGCATGAGGTGTAGACATGAATTTAAAAAGAATGCAACCCTAAGTTACATGCAAATGCAAATATTTTCTTTTCTTTTCAATGGAAGCTATCTATGGTAAGGAGGAATTTTCTTTGTTTCCGATGGTAAAAGTAAACAAGTACCCCTATACTTCAAAATCAACCAAAAGACAAAAGAATAACTCTTTTCACTAAACCAACAAAAACAATAAAATAACACACACCAAATCTTAAATGTTTTTTCTTTTTTCCTTTTCAAATCTAAATGAGTCGAAGCTAAGATGAAAAGGAGAATTCTCTGTAGATGCAACAACTTCAATTTTCTAACACAAAGATAAACAAATGGAAGAAAGCCAAAAATGCACGAATTTTTCAATATTTGGAAATGCTTTGTAAAAGTTCTAATGCACTTGAAATTTTCAGAGAAATGAGAAACTAGTTTTCATAACTAAGAAAATGCAAGATAATAATGATGCTCTATAACTTTTCAAAGATCTTTTGATGTAGATTCCAAAGCATGACAAATCTCTACAACAATTTCAAGAATGAAACTCGAAATGAGGATGATGGGAAATGTTTAAACTTCTTCACAGATGCGCTCAACAATTCAAGAATGATGCCACTTTCCGGATCTAGGTTTAGAAAATGAAAGAAGACACTACTGCAAAATTTAAATAATGAAGAATTCTCAAAGAAGCAAGATCACTCAAAATCTCAATAACACTCAAAGCACACATAATCAAGCAAAAAATCGCAATAACAAGAATGAGAAGGCTCAGAAGTAAGATTGAACAAATCTGATGAAACAATCGGGAGCTACAAGACTGAGTAGATCGATGTGTGATTGAAATTTCCCATAGAAACCAAAGCACTCGCTTGACTAGAAAAAACCCTAATCGACACTTAAACTTTGAAATCAAGCCAAGAGATGAACTATGCTACACCTAGGGTGCCTGTGACTGCAAGGAACAATCTACAGAACTCAGAAAACCAAATCACAAGTAAAATTGAAGGATTTCTTAAACCAAGTGCAAAGTAATACAGGGCGACGCACCCTGTAGGTGTGCACCAGGGCGTCTGATAGTCCAAAGACAAACTCTGCAAACAGGTAGTACGCGTCAGATACACTGTTTGCAGTCGCACAGATGGTGTCAGTGACGCAGGTTTCTAACCACCGAAATGCGTCAGAGACATAGTGACGTAGGAAATACATATCCCAGGTGCGTCAGGCGAGATCCAAATCACAAAAAATTAAAACACTTCAAGAATAAAATAAAACTGATTTGACAATTACCCTAAGTAGAGTTTAGATAACCCAAAAGACTCACTGGTGGGTGGATCCAATGGAAGGGGAGGAAATGAGAGGCTCGATCAAAATAAATCAAAAATTGAGAAACAATCAAAGATACAGGCTCTAATTCCCCAGTATGTTCACCATTTTTGTGTACAGAAAATCTATTAACGCGGACGGAAACAGATCTCTCTAGACCTAAATGGTATAGATCTAGCACAAAATAGTACACAACATAAAATCCTTCCTAGTTAGATTAGATTGCAGGATAGATGAATTACCTTGTGATCGCAATCCCTTTCTCTTTGCTTGATTTACTTTTGATCCTTCGATCTCCTGCTGCAAAACAAGATAAAAGAGATGGAAATAAGCAAACGACGTGAAAGAATATATCTATGAATCTAACTAGATAAGCGGTCAAAGAAGCAAATCGTAAATGATATTACAAGACATAACACATTTATGGAAAGACGTTTATATTAATTTAAATTGCAGCAGATACAAAGTGAGGGGAGTTACAACCAAATCTTTGATGTCACGACTCCAACATGAGCGATCTTGCCTCAAAGATCCAAAGCCTCCTAGCTTCTTATAAATGAAGAAGATGATCCCGAGTGAATTCCACCAGCATGAGAGTGCATAATCCTTCCTCTCTTAACAATGGAGAGGGGGGTTGTATATATAGGGCTAAAGGGATAGAATAGGTTGAGCATTTAGGGGATAGGTCTAAGGGATCATCCCAATAGGTTAGGGGATCGAGATCCACCTATCCAAGCATCTAGGGATAAGCCTCCACATCACCAAGCTTCGAGAAATCGCTCGAAGCTTCCTTTTATCTAATCTAACCAACTCTGACGCACCTTGCAGGAAGACAACCTGTGTCAAAAGTGGGTTTCCGCACAGTGTACAAAGGCAACATGTGTCCCCAACGCACTATTCTAAGGTGCAGAGTGCATCACCTAGGAGTCGACGCTCCTTGGTCAAAGGCAGGGTGCGTTGGGGTGACCACAAAAGATGGAAAGGGAAGGACAACAACCTCTCTGTCAATGTTTTACCCAAGGAACTTTAGGGATTAAGGCATGGAGATGATACATGACTCATGATGACGAGATTTTGGTGTAACAAGGCCGAAATAAGATTGCCCAGATCTGACCAAACCGAATTGAAGAAAGAGAAGTGACAGAAGAGGTGAGAAACGGTCTCAACGTCCTCCCTACATAAAATACAAATTCTCGGACCACAAAATCCCCTTCTTTGGAGATTATCCCAAGTTAAAATCTTATTATTTAGCGACATCCAAACAAAACATTTCATTTTCAATGGGATTCTCCATCGCCATAAGCTCTTATCCCATCAAGAAGGAGGACCGCCACCCCACTCCTCTAAAATTACATTATAGGCTAGTTTAGCAGTAACTATTCCATTCACTTTATTATTGTCCCAAACAATGGTGTCTTCCTTACTATTAAGAACAATGCTAGACCGAGAAAGAGATAATATATAATTATCCCATTCCCCAGCAACAATCAAAGGTAAATTTAGATTATCAATTGAGAGCTAGTAAGCATCATTGGCAATCAAATTACTTTAAACCTGAGATAAGACCATAATATTCCTCTTATGATGCTCAAAAAGTAACTCAACATATAGAGAAAAGTCACCAAATTTACCAACAAAAGGATCGATACCCAAGAAAACCGAAATATAATAAATTTTCATAAACCCCCTGCATATCAATGAAGCGTTGTGAAAATTCTTCACCTGGTCACGAATACATTGGACAAGAGAAAAGGACTTGATATATTTTGTTCTTATAACTTTACTCCACAGACCACCATCAAATAGACAACGCCACAAAATTTTGGCACAAAGAGCTTATTTAAAAACAAACAATTTACTTAGGCCCCAACCACCCATGTGTTTGGGCGGAGCTATACTTTCCCAAGAGAAGAGATGAAATTTAGAGATATTCAATTTGCCAGCCCAAATGAATTGGAATATACTTCTTTTAATGTATGATACAATCGATACAAGAAGTAATATTCAGGAAAAATAATATACATGTATACTTTGGAGAACAGCATAGCCTACCACCGGTAGAGAGCCATCTATATGACCAATAGTTTATAAGCTTTTCAACTTTTTTTGATTAACCATCCCAATCTTCTTTTGAATAATTTTTTTTTTCAGAATATTTTTGTAGTGCGGGTGAGTTGAACCCCACCCGAGACTTTCTGAAATGCCCAAGCTTCCTTCACTCACCCAGTAGGCTTTGGAATAATGTTAAATAAGAACTTTAATAAAGAGATTTTTATTCCATTCACCTTAAAGAGTGCTCCAAAATATCTTCTTTTCAATAATGTTAAATAGGAGCTTTAATAAAAAGATTTTTATTCCATTCACCTTAAAGAGTGGCCCAAAAAACAGTACGAAGTTTGTTTTGATTTATAAAACAAATATTCCAGTAGTAAGTTTATTTTGATTGATAAAACAAATATTCCAATAACTTTAAAGAGTGGGTAAAAGAAACCTTATAACAGTGATTTTACATGCTTCCACTTTCCAACGAAAGAAAAAGCCACTTTCTTTTTTCATTTCGACGAAACCCACTTCACTATCTTACCGAACTTCAAGGGTCGCATTATGCTTCGGGAACACGCTAGCCGGTCGGCAGTGGGTAGCTTCTGTCTTCAAACTGCATCTTACTCTTTGTTTTTAATTTTGATTTGGGTTGGGTTCCCATGAACAGTGCAGAGTGGAAGCATTGATTGTGATCTGAAAGTACTATGATAAACAAATATGGTTTGTTTATCAAATATATATTATTTAACTTAATGTGTTTAAACATATTCTTTGTAGAATTTTAATTTTTTTAACAAATATAACAAATATGGTTTGTTTACCAAATATATGTTATTTAACTTAGTGTATTTAAACATATTCTTTGTAGAATTTTAATTTTTTTAACCAATATGGTTTTTTTACCCAATATATGTTATTTAGACTAAATCGTTATGCAAAACTTGAATCTATGTTAGCTAGGACCTAGGAAAGCGAAAGCCCTCTCTAAATACTTTTTTATGTGCTCGTATTATAAAAGAAAGAACAAAAGAACAGCATTTCACTTTATTCTATGTTCGTTTGGACCTAGGAAAGCCAAAGCCCTTACTAACTTTCTTTTGGACCTAGGAAAGCCAAAGTCCTTACTAACCAACTTTCTTATGTGGTTGTAATCTAGAGCAACACTATTTCATTTTACATGTCCTTTTGTAATGCCATAATGAATGATTTCATGGATAATTGGAGGTAATTTTGAGAATGTGTCGGATTATAAAAGCATCGTCAGACAAAGTTTCTTATAAATTTATTTTATAATATTTATAATATGTTTATTAAAATGTTATTTATATTTATTTTCATAATATTTTTAATATTTGAAAATAATTTTAAAATAAAACAATGCTGGATTATAAAAACATTGCAGCATATATTTTTTATAAATTTAGTTTACAATATTTTCTATTAAAATGTTATTTATATTTACTTATAATAAAAATTTTGATTTTTTTTCTTATTAATTTTATGTTAAATTTTATCTATTTATTTATTTAATTTTTTTTAGATGAAAAAAACTTAGAACTTGTTATTCACTTGGAATCAAAGTTATGTAAAATAGTACATCTTTTATCTTTATGATCCATATATCATCATTCTCTCAAAACTAATTCTATCCTAGCCATTCATAAAACCCAAAAACCCAAGCATATTGTAACTAAACATCATCAGCCTCCGGATTGAAGACCCGATAAATATGTCTGAAGAAGATGCTAGCAAAATGTTGAATCAAGATCTTCACTCTATTGATCCAGTGTTCCAAAAGCAGAGTTAGGAATCCCCACAAGGCAAGAAGTTCAGCATGAGTATTAGATCCCCTACCCACTTTCTTTGGTAATCTGATAAAATGTTGTCTTTTAATTCTCAAAACCATACCTGCACCACATCTTCCATTTTTCACAGCCCCATCAAAGTATCCTATGGAACTATCATCATTCAATGAAGGCCTAGCATACATCTTAGGATTCTTCAGTTTTTCCTTCTTGCAAACCTCAATATAAGCATCAACAATCTTTGAACATATATGAAAAAGAAAAAGCTTGATATTATGAAATATGTACATGTTCCTAGCCTTCCAGAGTTCTCATATGACGAATAATGGGAGCTCCTTATATTTTACCTTCCTCTTGAACCAAGAAAACATACTATCTTCGAAATTTACCATCCCCCAATACAAATTATCGGACCACATAATCCCCTTCTTTGAACATCATCCCAAGTTAAAATATTATTATTTACCGACATACAAACAAAACATTTCATTTTCAATGGGATTCTCCATCGCCATAAGCTCTTAGCCCACCAAGGAGTACTGCCACCTCATTCCTCTGAAATTACATTGTAGGCTAGTTTAGCAGTAACTATTCCATTCACTTTATTATTGTCCCACCAAGAAGGAGCACTGCCACCTCATTCCTCTGAAATTACATTGTAGGCTAGTTTAGCAGTAACTATTCCATTCACTTTATTATTGTCCCAAACAATGGTGTCTTCCTAATTATTAAGAATAATGCTAGCACGAAAAAGGGATAATATATAATTATCCCATTCCCAGCAACAGTCAAAGATAAATTTAGATTATCAATTGAGAGCCACTAAGCATCATTGACAATCAAATTATTTTTAACCTGAGATAAGACCATAATATTCCTCTTATGATGCTTGGAAAGTAACTCAACATATAGAGAAAGTCATCAAATTTACCAACAAAAGAAGCGATTAACCGTTTAACTTGACGGCTTGGTAAAAATTTTGAGCGTAAATAATGGGCAAAATGCCTGTCAAATTCCAACCCCCACGGGCCCATATCCTACCGGAGGGGTTGTCCGCCACCGGACGAAACCGTCGAATGGATAGACAACTCCGTATTTAAACGGTAATAATTTTGGATTGGTTAAATCAACGATGTTGGGGCATGTGAGAGATAGGATTCATAATTGCAAGATCCGTGCCAACTAGAGGGCGATCTTTACATGAGAAAGTATATCAGACGATCCTATGCTTGTCACGACTAGGGATCTAGGACAAGAACAATTGCGTCAGCACTCAAGGATAAACCAATGGTCAGTAATTCCCCGTGTGGCGCATAATTCTTCCAATTAATTTCAGGGTCTGTTGTGGGCATTTCATGTCATATCTAAAAGATAGTGAAGATAGTGAGACTGGATCTGTAGATTCGGGTTGGCTTCAAATTAATTTTAGCTTTTTAACCGCAACAGGAACTGGGTTTTGCTTTAAATTGCGTTCCCCGGACCGCATTCTCTAGCTTGCTTATAGTTCTGATTTTCTTTAATTGGCGACTCTGCTTCCTGTGGTTCTTAATATTGTGATCCTTACAAGCGAGAGGAAGCCATGGGAGCCAATGGTAAAGGGAAGGCCATCGGCATCGATCTTGGAACAACCTACAGCTGCGTTGCAGTATGGCAGTATGATAGAGTTGATGTTATTGTTAATGATCAAGGCAACCGAATCACTCCTTCCATCGTTGCTTTCACCTCCAGTGAGAGATTTGTTGGAGACGCTGCCAAATATCAGATTGCAACTAATCCCCACAACACTGTGTTCGATGTCAAAAGACTCATTGGAAGGCGGATCAGCGATTCCCATGTACAGAGTGACATGAAACTATGGCCCTTCACTGTTGTCTCTGGAGACGGTAATCGGCCTCTCGTCCAAGTTGAATACAAAGGGCAGAGGAAGGAGTTTGCAGCCGAGGAGATTTCTTCCATGGTTCTAGTGAAAATGAAGACGATAGCAGAAGCATATCTTGGCTCTGATGTCAAGGATGCTGTCATCACTGTCCCTGCCTATTTCAGTGATTCTCAGAGGAAGGCCACTAAAGATGCCGCTATTATTGCTGGCCTTAACGTCATAAGAATGATTAACGAACCCACAGCTGCAGCCATAGCTTACGGGTTCGACACTGACCTTTACTTGTCCAGTGATAAGAAGACAATCCTGGTATTTGACTTGGGTGGAGGTACCTTCGATGCTTCAGTTCTCACTGTGCAGAATAGCAAATTTGAGGTAAAGGCTGTTGGAGGGGACATGCATTTGGGGGGCGAAGATTTTGACAATAGGCTGCTCAGTTATTGTGTTGAACAATTCAAGAGGAAAAACAAAGCGGACATTAATACAAGTGCGAAAGCTCTGAGGAGGCTTCGCTCCGAATGCGAAAGGGCCAAAAGAAGTCTGTCTTCTGCTGTGGAAACTGTGATAGATATTGACTCTCTCTACGAAGGACTAGACTTTCACATAAAGATCGCAAGGGCCAAGTTCGAAACACTCAACGTTGAATTGTTCGAAAAGTGTATCCAAATAGTCGAGCAGTGTCTAAAAGACGCTAGGATGAGCAAAGATGAGATCAACCATGTAGTGCTAGTAGGAGGCTCGACACGCATTCCAAAGGTACTTGAATTGCTGCAGCAATTCTTCCCAGGAAAGCAAGTCTGCAAAAGTATAAATCCCGATGAAGCTGTTGCTCATGGTGCTGCACTTCAGGCTGCAGCCTTGAACAATGAAGGCGTTCACTTAGTCCTTATGGACGTCACGCCTTTGAGTCTTGGAATCGAGAATCTGGTGTTATGGCTGTAGTCGTTCCCAGAAATACTCCCATTCCCACTCGGAGGGAGGAAAATTGCACTACAGCGCGTGACAATCAGTTAAGTGCATGCTTTTCAGTTTATGAAGGTGAGAGAACTATGGCCGCAGACAACAATTTTCTGGGTCAATTTCCTTTGCGTGGAATTCAAATAGCCAGATGTGGAGTGCCAATGCTTAAAGCGGTGTTTGAAGTGGACGTGGATGGAATTCTCAAAGTGTCAGCGCGGGACGAGGGTAGCGGGGTAAGTAATCACATTATTATTGCTAACGACTGTGGTAAGCTGAGCAAAGAAGAGATAGAGAGGATGCTGCGTGAAGCAGAGAGGTTCCGAAGGGAGGATGAGGAAATCAAAAGGGATCGCACTGCCAAATGCAACTTGGAGAATTATGTTTACAATATGATAAATAGAGTGAAAGAGGTTAAAGCCGAGGGGGCGATGAACATCAACGGGTTGAAATTCATCGAGCAGATGCTGAGTAATGTAGAGGAGTGGTTGGATGAAAACGAGTGGGCGAAGGCCGATGAATTGGAAGGTAAGTTGAAACTATTGAAACAGATCTGCAACCCATTCACATACAGATCACTCTCTTTTGATTTACTGACTTTGGAATGATATGTGTACCAACAACAAAATGTTATTTTGTATTCCGAACAAGTTGGCATTGTATGCAATATTTTGGCATGAATATTTTACAGGCTGTAATCGATCTCTCTTCTCTCCTGGATGATAATGGAGATGATATATCGTCTGTTTTTGAAGTAAGAATCTATATTATAATGTGGACGCCCTATCATTCGGTGTGTTTATTGCCGGTGGTTATGAATTTTATGTTGCTTAACTTCTTAAGATTGTATAATTTCATGGATATTTTCTTATGAAAGTTTGAAAAATAATATATAAAATAAGATATTAAATGTTTACAAAATAAAAGAATATTTATAAATAAAATAAGAAAGTAAATTATTTAATAATAAATATAGTTTTCCAATAAATATAAATAATTATTTATATTGTTTTTGAAAACATTATATTTGAAAATATATAAAATATTTCACAATATAATAATAATAATTAAATCCCCATTTTAAATAATTAAATTATATAAAAATAAGGTTAAACGGTGAAATAAAATAGCAACTTGCCAACCCTGGACCGCAGGCCTAGTAGAAGAGTTCTTGCAAGGCCTGGTTGGTTGCGGGTCAAGCCACCATACCAAGATAAATTTGCAAAACAAAATTTCAAAACAAGTGGTACCAACGTACAAGTTTTTTAAAAGCAGAGAGCTGGAAGATACAATTGTAGAATGACACAAATACAGTGAAACTTCCATAATGCTAAGAAATTATAAGCTTAAAAATTGGCATCGGAGCAACACTCCAAGGTCAATGATTCGAATGGAACAAAAACAAGTTTGACACTGTAATATTATCTTGTTAATTTCCAAACTTTGATAATAATAAAATAATAATAAAATTTAACTGCGAAAAACAAATTTGACCATGTTTATTTTTAAACCTAAATAATATACAAAATTCTTTTAAAATGAAGATGACCTTGTTTTAAAGCCCATCCTTATATTCCGAGTCTTCCGCGGAGCTTGGTAAGAAATATGTGTAGCCATCTCAAAGTGAAGCTAGTGTGAGCAACACTTATTAACTGATTGAAACTGAAACAAGAAATAACTAACTCTGCAATGCTATATTCATATCTTATATTTTATTATATCTTATATTACAATATATTTTATAGAATATTCATAACAATTTATAATAAAAGTATATGCATAAACAAAAATTACTCTTCTACATTTTGTATATATTATAACTCTTCTCCTTTCCATATAATCCATCCATATATGCATCAAACTCGAAAGAAAAAAAAGTTATTTCTTATAAATTATAACTCTTTTCTTATCAATATAATCGGTCCATATATCATATCTATGCTATTTTATGAGTGTTTATATTCTCATTAGATCTAAGCAACCTAACAAAAGAAAACAAAACCCTCTTTCGGTGGCTAAACTTAATGTGTGTATAAACATATTCTTTGTAGAATTTAAAAAATATAACGAATATGGTTTGTTTACCAAATATATATTATTTAGACTAAATCGTTATGCAAAACTTGAATCTATGTTAGCTAGGACCTAGGAAAGCGAAAGCCCTCCCTAAATACTTTTTTATGTGGTCGTATTATAAAAGAAAGAACAAAAGAACAGCATTTCACTTTATTCTATGTTCGTATGGGCCTAGGAAAGCCAAAGCCCTTACTAGCTTTCTTTTGGACCTAGGAAAGCCAAAGTCCTTACTAACTAACTTTCTTATGTGGTTGTAATCTAAAGCAACACCATTTCATTTTACATGTCCTTTTGTAATGCCATAATGAATGATTTCATGGATAATTGGAGGTAATTTTGAGAATGTGTCGGATTATAAAAGCATCGTTAGACAAAGTTTCTTATAAATTTATTTTATAATATTTATAATATGTTTATTAAAATGTTATTTATATTTTTTTTATAATATTTTTAATATTTTAAAATAATTTTAAAATAAAACAATGTTGGATTATAAAAACATTGCAGCATATATTTTTTATAAATTTATTTTACAATATTTTCTATTAAAATGTTATTTATATTTACTTATAATAAAAATTTTGATTTTTTTTCTTATTAATTTTATGTTAATTTTTATTTATTTATTTATTTAATTTTTTTTAGATGAAAAAAACCTAGAACTTATTATTCACTTGGAATCAAAGTTATGTAAAATAGTACATCTTTTATCTTTATGACCCATATATCATCATTCTCTCAAAACTAATTCTATCCAAATTTGCATATCAGTCCCCAAGACAGACTTCATACATAGAAACTCATCTAGTAATAACCATTCATAAAACCCAAAAACCCAAGCATATTGTAACTAAACACTAGTTAAAAAATAAACTTACTAATTGTTGACAGAAAGTGCTAAAAAAACACAATAAACACTAGAATCCGGGAGACACTCCTGACATAATTCCTCATATAATAAATGACCATCCATCTCACCAATGGCATATTTAGATAGGCCATCAGCCTCCCGATTGAAGACCCGATAAATATGTTTGAAGGAGATGCTAGCAAAATGTTGAATCAAGATCTTCACTCTATTGATCCAGTGTTCCAAAAGCAGAGTCTGTAGTGAGGAGGAACCATTAGCCAGTGGATAACTACTTTGGAGTCCCCAACAATTTGTAATTCCAAAATACCTCTCTTCTTGGCAAATCGTAGGAATCCCCACAAGGCAAGAAGTTCAGTATGAGTATTAGATCCCCTACCCACTTTCTTTGGTAATCTGATAAAATGTTGTCTTTTAATTCTCAAAACCATACCTGCACCACATCTTCCATTTTTCACAGCCCCATCAAAGTATCCTATGGAACTATCATCATTCAATGAAGGCCTAGCATACATCTTAGGATTCTTTAGTTTTCCCTTCTTGCAAACCTCACTATAAGCATCAACAATCTTTGAACATATATGAAAAAGAAAAAGCTTCATATTATGAAATATGTACCTGTTCTTAGCCTTCCAGATTTCCCATATGGCGAATAATGGGAGCTGCTTATATTTTACCTTCCTCTTGAACCAAGAAAACATACTATCTTCGAAATTTACCATCCCCCAATTTTCTGGGGCCGAAAGAAGATTGCCTAGATTTGACCAAACCAAATTAAAGAAAGAGAAGTGACCATGGGATTCTCCATCGCCATAATCTCTTATCCCATCAAGAAGGAGGACCACCACCCCACTCCTCTGAAATTACATTGTAGGCTAGTTTAGCAGTAACTATTCCATTCACTTTATTATTGTCCCAAACAATGGTGTCTTCCTAATTATTAAGAACAATGCTAGCACGAGAACGGGATAATATATAATTATCCCATTCCCGAGCAACAGTCAAAGATGAATTTAGATTATCAATTGAGAGTCAGTAAGCATCATTGGCAATCAAATTATTTTTAACTTGAGATAAGACCATAATATTCCTCTTATGATGCTTGGAAAGTAACTCAACATATAGAGAAAAGTCACCAAATTTACCAACAAAAGAATCGATAGCCAAGAAAAGTGGAATATAATAAATTTTCATAAACCCCCTCCATATCAATGAAGCGTTGTGAAAATTCTTCACATGGTCACGAATACATTGGACAAGTGAAAATGACTTGATATATTTTGTTTTTATAACTTTACTCCACAGACCACCATCAATAGACAACGCCACAAAATTTTGGCACAAAGAGCTTTATTAAAATCAAACAAATTTTTTAGGCCCCAACCACCCATGTGTTTGGGCAAAGCTATACTTTCCCAAGAGGAGATGAAATTTAGAGATATTCAATCTGCCAACCCAATGTATGGTACAATCAATACAAGAAGTAATGTTAAGGAAAACTAATATACATGTATACTTTGGAGAAAAATATAGCCTACCATCGGTAGAGAGCCATCTATATGACCAACGATTTATAAGCTTTTCAACTTTTTTTAATTAATCATCCCAATCTTCTTTTGAATAATTTTTTTTTCAGAATATTTTTGAAATGCGGGGAATTGAACCCCACCCGGCACTTTCTGAAATGCCCAAGCTTCCTTCACTCACCCAGTGAGTTTTAGAATAATGTTAAATAAGAACTTTAACAAAGAGATTTTTATTCCATTCACCTTAAAGAGTGCCCCAAAATATCTTCTTTTCAATAATGTTAAATAGGAGCTTTAATAAAGAGATTTTTATTCCATTCACCTTAAAGAGTGGCCCAAAAAACAGTACGAAGTTTGTTTTGATTGATAAAACAAATATTCCAGTACTAAGTTTATTTTGATTGATAAAACAAATATTCCAATAACTTTAAAGAGTGGGTAAAAGAAACCTTATAACAGTGATTTTACATGCGTCCACTTTCCAACGATAGAAAAAGCCACTTTCTTTTTTCATTTCGACGAAACCCACTTCACTATCTTTCGGAACTTCAAGGGTCGCATTATGCTTCGGGAACACGCTAGCTGGTCGACAGTGGGTAGCTTCTGTCTTTAAACTGCATCTTACTCTTTGTTTTTAATTTTGATTTGGGTTGGGTTCCCATGAACAGTGCAGAGTGGAAGCATTGATTGTGATCTGAAAGTACTATGACTATTACTACATTCCATTCCAGCTTGAAAGTTGAAGTTTTTTTATTTGATAACTTCTCTTGTTCTGTGGGTAAGTAACATTGAGATTGGCAGATAACATTGAGAGATTACTCAGATGGATGCCGAGGGTAAAGAGAAAGCTATCGGCATTGATTTGGGAACAACTTATAGCTGCGTCGCAGTGTGGCAGCACGACGCAGTGTGGCAGCACGATAGAGTTGAAATTATTGTTAATGATCAGGGGAACAGAATCACTCCTTCCGTTGTTGCTTTCACATCTTATGAGAGGCTCGTTGGCGATGGTGCAAAATATCAGATCGCAACTAATCCCCACAACACCGTGTTCGATGTCAAAAGACTCATTGGAAGGAGATTCAGCGATCCTGATGTGCAGAGTGACATGAAACTATGGCCCTTCACTGTTGTTTCGGGACTCAAAGGCAAGCCTCTCATCCAGGTCGAGTACAAAGGCGAGAGGAAGGAGTTTGCAGCCGAGGAGATTTCTTCTATGGTCTTATCGAAGATGAAAATGATAGCTGAAGCATATCTGAAATGTGATGTCAAGAATGCCGTGGTCACAGTGCCTGCCTATTTTAGCGATTCTCAGAGGAAGGCCACTAAAGATGCTGCTGTCATTGCGGGTCTTAATGTCATGAGAATTATTAACGAACCCACAGCTGCAGCTATAGCTTATGGCTTTTCTACACAATGCACTGAAAAGAAGACAATCCTGATTTTTGACTTGGGTGGAGGAACTTTTGACGTCTCAGTTCTTACTGTTGAGAATGGTACATTTGAGGTGAAGGTTGTTGGAGGGGACATGCATTTGGGAGGGGAGGATTTTGATAACAGGATGCTCAATTACTGTGTCCAACAGTTCAAGAGAAGAAACAAGAAGGACTTGAGCACAAGTGCGAAAGCCCTTCGGAGACTCCGCTCAGAATGCGAGCGGGCAAAAAGAAGCATGTCTTCTGCTGTAGAGACTGTGATTGATATTGACTCTCTTTTCGAAGGAGTAGATCTGCATATAAAGATTACTAGAGCCAAGTTTGAGGAGCTCAACGCTGATATGTTCAAAAAGTGCATGCAAATCGTGAATCAATGTCTGGAAGACGCCAAGATGAGCAAAGACCAAATTGACGAAGTTGTACTGGTAGGAGGCTCCACCCGCATTCCAAAGCTCCAAGAACTGCTTCAACACTTCTTTGATGGGAAACAACTCTGCAAAAGTTTAAATCCCGATGAAGCTGTTGCACATGGTGCTGCAATTCAGGCGGCAACCTTGAACAATGAAGGCGTCCACTTAGTTCTGCTGGACGTAACGCCTTTGAGTCTTGGAATTGAGAGTAACGGTGGCGTTATGGCTGTAGTTGTTCCCAGAAATACTCCAGTACCGAGCAGACGGGAGAGATATTTCAGTACAAAGTTTGATAATCAGTTAACTGCGCATTTTTCAGTTTATGAAGGTGAGAGAGCTATGGTTGTAGATAACAATTTGCTAGGTAAATTTGAGTTGTGTGGAATCGAAGCAGCCCTATGTAGAGAGCCAAAACTTAAGGTTGTCTTTGAATTAGATGTGGATGGAATTCTGAAGGTGTCAGCCAGGGATGAGGGAAGCGGGGTAAGTAATGAGGTTAGTATTACCAACGAAGGTGGTCGGCCGAGCAAAGAGGAGATAGAGAGAATGGTGAGTGACGCAGAGAGATTCCGACGGGAGGACGAAGAGGCGAAGAAGAAGCATATTGCTAAAGATAATTTGGCCAATTGTGTTTATAACATGAGAAGCAGAGTGGAAGACGCCAAAGGCAAGGGTATTATCACAGATTCCAAAAACATCGAGGAAATGTTAAATGGTGTGGAAGAATGGTTGGATGAAAATGATTCTGCAGAGGTTGCAGAATTGGAACAGAAATTGAAAGGTCTCAAATTGAAATGCAGACGATTGAAAAAGAAGGGACGATTCACTGAATTTTGAAAGCCTGATCTTCTTAAATTTTAGATAAAGGTATGGAGAATATATCAATAATCTATGTACTAGGATAATGGAATCCTCTGATGTGATCAAGCTGCCACCATAGGTAATTATTTTGCCCTCAAAAGTTTACAGGTTGTGTTATTGTTAAAGCAAAATCCAGCAACATCCATGAATGTATTATCCATATATAAAGATTAGATTTATCGGTAACTGTTCCTTTTAATCTAGTAAGCACATCTTTATAAGGTATATGGTGTTTTTGAATGAAAGCCTATTTTGCTTTCTCTTCTAGGCTTACCATCTCAAGTTTTGACTTGCCTTAGTATGTGAAAGGTATCCATGATTACTTCAAGTGTCCATGATGACTTGCTGGTTTCCATAATTACCTGAGGTGTCCATAATGATTTGCTTTGAAGGCAATTGTTGAAGTCGTCTGTAGATTGCATGAGTTGTTGTACAATTCGATCGGATGGGGCATACACCAGGGTCCCCCTTCCCTTGCATACTGAAACAATTGTTCCCCCACTGTTGTTCGAACCTTTATTAACTTTATTCTACATGAATAGTTTGTCCGAGTAAATCTTACAATATTTTAAAATCTCTTATTATATTGTGCTTTATTTTAGATGTGAACTTAGTATTATAAGCTTAGTGCATAAAATAATAAAATAAACTGAAACTAAAATGAAAGAAGCTAAGCAAATAACACACCATCCATATAATGGACACAAATAATGTTTAAGCTTCTAAATTAAATTGTGTAAAAGTTTATGAAGCTTCCCAATGTTTTGAGTGGACACTATACCCATTGTGAGGGGAACACAAGATGTACCTTGAGCAAAACCCAAAACAAAAAAATATCCAAGCTACAAGATCTTCCGCTTCTTATTCTCTACCTCAATATCTCACTCTAAATGGTATGCTCTCTATCTAAAAATATTCAATACAATAAGAATGGAAAGATTTTTAGTCATTACATATTTAACATGCATGATACTCATCTAGGGTTAAGGTTTGGGTTTTTACACACCTCAACTCCTTAATAGAGTTAGGGTTTTGGACCCTATAGAATCTTCTTGAAAGTATATGTGTTACTAGCTCTACATGTGAGTAATGAAAGCTAAGATTATCATGGTAGTCAACATGATATATAGTTCAACTTGTGGGAGTCTTAACTTCCTCATATGAATTTCAATCAAGGTGATGTTTGTGACATTGGAAAGATTTTGATGTGTAGAACAACATGGGGAGATTGGCAACAATGTTTTCAATGTTCCACAAATGACAATTTAAAGCCTCAAACCTACTTTATAAATTTATGGAACCCAAGTCACGCAAGCAAGACCTACCCCTAAAATGGACCATACAAGCTAATATCTCCAATTTTTCCACCCAAAATGTATAATAGATGAAAGTTTATATAATGATCCATTCTAGATCCCATTTAGAGAGGCTTTTGGTCACCAAAATATTTTACTAAAGAAGGTGAGGAAATTTTTCCTCTACCTTCTTCTTAGAGTACCATTTGAACTTAACTAAAAGTTTCCCTTTCAACTCAACCTACTAGAGTTCATATTTCCCTTGTTTGGTTATTTTGGAATTCTTTTGCAAAATTAAACCTTCTTCTAACTCTGCTTGAGCTTCTAAAGGTAAGTCGTGTAGGTCGTCCATGGTAGGAAATATTTGCTCATTGGTTTCCTAGTCCAACATGGAAGGCTCATGGAGTTTTAGATTCTCCAAATTCACTACTGAGTAAATGCACATCTACGGGGGTAGCCTGAGTCTACAGACATTATCACCCACATTCTCCAACATTGCAAAAGGACAATACTATAAGCCTTAATCTTCTTGCCAGGACCCTATAGCCTTTATTTGTTTAGATGAAACCATACTCTATCTCTCACCTTGAATGTTTTCTCAATATTATGTTGATCATGCCAAATCATGTACTTTTCATGTGACTTCTTCAATGTATCCTATACTTGAAAATGGATATGCTTGATCTCATCAATCGATTTTTCATCCTCCAATGCTCCTCGTATGTTGTTTTGTAAGTGCAAGCTAACGATGATCTCTCATGATACATTAGTGGCAATGTGAATATGGAAAAAGAATGATATGTTGACTTGAAGGGATGAATTGAGGTACTTTAACAATGAATTTGAATACAATGTAAGAAGATAAAATGTAGGAAATTGAATTAAATTCCTAAATTTTTTATATGAATGCATGATATTTTGTGTTTTTCTATCAATGATATATTATTTTTTCTCCAAAATTTTATATATTAAATAAGGTTTTTCATGTTTGAGATACTTATGAAAAGTGTTTTATCTGTATTCTTTGTATACTTTAAAAACTCTTGTATAAACTACATCTTTACTCACTAAGCACATTTTATATTATATGGTGGTGCAACTTTGAAAAGATATTCCATTCACCTTAGCCCAAAACAATTACTAAGTTTGTTTCTATAGATAAAAGAAAGTTATTCCATCAACTTTAAATAGTGAGTAAAAGAAATCGTATAACAGTAAGTTTAGATCCCTCCACTTTCCAACGATAATGCCACCTTCCATTTTCATTGGGCATAATTTATTGTATTTTATATCACCACAGTAATGAACATAATCAAATTTATTTTCCTTGATTTTTACTCTTTTGTCTTTAAACTGCATCTTACTATTACCCCCACTCCGCTTGTATACTTTCAAGCTCAAATTTTATTTTATTTGATACTAATTGGAAACTTGCAACTTCTCTGGTTCTCTGGAAAGTAACATTGAGAAATTACACATATGAGATATGGATGCCGACAATAAAGAGAAAGCTATTGGCATTGATTTGGGAACAACTTACAGTTGCATCGCAGTGAGGTCGCATGATAGAGTTGAAATTATTGTTAATGATCGGGGTAAAATAATCACTCCTTCCATTGTTGCCTTCACATCTTATGAGAAGCTCGCTGGCGATGGTGCAAAATATCATATTGCAACCAATTCTCACAACACCATGTTCGATGTTAAAAGACTCATTGGAAGGGCATTCAATGATCCCAATGTGTAGAGTGACATGAAACTATGGCCCTTCAATGTTGTCTCTGGAGACAATGGCAAGCCTCCCTCTCATCCAGGTTGAGTACAAACGCCAGAGGAAGGAGTTTGTAGCTCTGGAGATATCTTCTATGGTCTTATCGAAGATAGAAAACGATAGTGAAAGCTTACCTAAAATGTGATGTCAAGAATCTCGTGGTCATAGTGCCATCCTATTTTAGTGATTCTCAAAGGAAGGCCACCAAAGATGTTGTTGTCATTGCAGGTCTTATTGTCATGAGAGTAATGAACGAACCCACAACTGAACAGCTATAGCTTATGGGTTTTCTAAATAGTTCACTGAAAAGAAGGCAATATATGCCAAGATGAAAAGCACTACAACTTTCCATCCATAGGCTTCTGGGAAATTAAAATTTGTGTACATGACCTTGGTGGAGGTTTTAAAAGGTTACTATTGGAAACTTGTTTGAGAACATGGGATGAGATTTGATCCACAATTTACACTAAAACATAACATTAGTCCTCAATAAAAATAGCAAGTTCCTCTTTGAAACTTGCATTTGATAACTTCAATGTTCACCTCTAGCTGTGATGTAATTCGAACATCATGGAGGAATAAGGAATATATCATATAAGGGGAAGCATTAAAGGATGTAAAAAAAATTATAGATAAGATCAAGAAGATTCACGATTTGCAAGTATAATAGAAACCAAAGAAATCATAGGAAAAGTTTATATTGAACAAGGAAAGGTTATAGGGGCTTAGTAAAAAATATTCTATGAGATATGGTTATTCCAAAGTGTTCAAACATGTACAGAAAACAATTTACATCAATAAATGTGCATTTACTTAATCTTGAAATGTGGATAATCTGAAATTCTACGGGTTGTTCACTATTCATGAAAGAAATGGGGGGCAATTGATTCATAAAATGTCATGGATATTCCATTGGAAAATTTCTTCACAACAAATCTTACAACTTAATTCATCGTGTTAGCTTAATTCCAAAGAATGATAAATAAACTAGAACTAAAAGGGAAATAACTAGAGAAAAATAACACATCCACACAAATAACACAAGATATATCTTGGGAAAACACACTATGGGGAAAATCCCATCCATAAGTGAGGAGTATGCCTTGCTCTTTTCTTCTCCAATATGTAATACAAATACAAAGAAAGTGGTACTCATTATGGAGTTACCTCTGACAATGTGGCCTGCACAGCTACAACAGAATCTCATACTTCCTTTGTTATGCTCTAATATCCACTCACTTATTGTTTCTCAGCTATGGAACAATACAATAACATCATCAGAATGGAACCCCTTCTCCTCCTAATGGATTGGTATTTAACATAGCCCAATAGCCATCTAGGGTTAGTTTTAGGGTCTGTACATGCCTCAACTCTCGGTTAGGGTTAGGGTACTTTTGGACCCTCTAGAATGTTCTTGAAAGTACATACGTGAATAGATCCACATGTGCGCGAAATGAGAGTTGACATGGAATCCAATTGGTATCATGGTGGTCAACTATATAGGTCAACTTGCGAGAGGCACAACTTCCTCATATAAACTCCGATTGAGGTGATTCTTGCACTATTGGAAAGGTCTCGGAGTGTAAAACAACGTCGAGGGGATGGGAGTTATGCTTAAAAAATTTTGACCTCAAAAAACATCATTTAAGCCCTCAAGAAGGCCTAGGAATGTTCTGCACCCCAAAATCTACAAAGTAAGTCCTACCCCTAAAATGGGCCCTACAAGCCAATTCATCCAATTGTTCCTTCCAAAAAGTGCCACAATAGATGAAAATTTGGATCACACCTTCCTATTTTGGGAGGATTTTGGTCCCCAAAATATTTTACTAAATGAGTGAGGAAATTTTTCCTGTACCTTCTCCCTAGAGTACCATTTAGCCTTGCTTGGAAGTTGTCCTTTCAACCCAATCTTCTAAAGGTCATGCTTCCCCTATCTAGCAGTTATGGAATTCTTTTTCAAAACTATTTCTTATTCCAAGTCTGCTGGAGCATTAGGTCTTAAGTCCTTTATGGTAAGTATGACATATTGCTCTTGTTGACCTAACATGGAGGGCTCATAGAGTTTCAAAATTTCCACATTCAATACTAAGTAAAGGCGCATGTATGGGGGTAGACTAAGTATATAGGCATTATCTCCCATACTCTCCAATACCTCAAAAGGACCATAATGTAGAGCCTTGATATTCTTACCAAGACCCTATGGTATTTCCTTGTTAAGCAATAACCAAACTCTATCCCCTACTTTGAATGATTTTTCGACCATGTGTTGGTCATGTCTGGCCTTGTACGTTTTCCCGTGACTTTTTCAATGTCTCTTGTCCTTGCAAATGGATTTTATTGATATTATCAATGAAGTTTTCTACTCCTAATTCTTCATTTGTAGTAGCTTCCCTCACTCACCCTTATTGTTCATATACAACATCTAGAGGTGAAGGTGGTAGATAAGCAAAACAAGTTCCAAAAGGAGACCTACCAATGGAAGCGTGGACTGCTTTATTATAAGAGTGCTAAATATAGATCATATTTTCATCCCAAGTATTCAGATGCTTCTGATTGTAACCCCTCAAAAGTTGCACCAAAGTCCTCTTGACTACTTTTGTCTATCCATCTATCTGTGGATGGAATGTTGTAGGTCTCTTCAACTTAGTGTCAATATTCTCCCAAAGTGTAGTCCAAAAGGAACTAATAAATATAGTATTGTTGTTTGAGATGATGCTCTTCGGTATACCAAAGTGAACCCAGACCTACTCAAAGAACATGTGTGCGGCTTCTTGTCCTTCACTAGTGTTTTTACAAGGCATAATAATTCACATCTTATTGAATCTATCAACTACCACAAATAAATAGCCATGTCCCTTCCTAGTGGTCGGTAATTAACCAACACAATCCATGTAAATTACTTCCCATGGTCGAGTGGGCACAGGTAAGGGATGGTATAGACATGTCTTTCTATTATTGGGCTTGCTGGTACAACAAATTATTCATCCTCTAATATATCATGCTACATTTTATTTCATTTTGGTCCAACATGCATACCTTTGTAAGTTAGCAACTGCCTTCCTAACACCAAAATTCCCTGCAACTTTGGAGGTGTGAGCCTATTTGATAAGCTACAATATTTCACCTATAGGAACACATGGCTTGTCTAGCTTCTAGAGCAACCCATTATGGAGATGATGAGTCAGCCTTATTGTCACCTGAACTTCAACATGAAATTGGCCCGTTATTGAAACACCTCCTTAAAGTAATCATCTTATATGTATCCCTATTTATATGCATCACGGGTAAAATGTTCCATGTTCATAAGAGTCCCCAAAGTTGTAATATTGGACGTGGATGTCCTTGAAAGAATGTTTCAACTTATTAGTGTTTCCCTTTTATACGTGATGACTAGATGAAACTGTTGCAAAAACCCCATCCACTTGTAATGTCTAGTTTGTTTTAGCTTACTCTAGGCCTACAAATATTGTAGTGGCTAGTGATCTATGTGGATAAATGTTTCCTTTCCCATTAGATAGTGATTCCACATCCTAGCAACTTGAACTGGGGCATAGAGTTCCTTACCATAGGTAGGGTAGTTCAGGACTCCCCGATGAAACATTTTAGAAAAATAACATATCGACTTACCTCCTTGCATCAAAATTGGTCCCATAACATACCCACTTGCATATGTCTCCACTTTGAAAGGCTTTTGCAAGTTAGGAAATGCAAAAACTTGTTCTTGAATAATATTTTGTTTAAGCTCGTTGAAAGATTTATGTTGATTCTTTACCCACTAGAAACTCTTACCGCTCGTTGTTATGGCATGGAGTGGTGTATCTACCACTGAAAAGGAAGCAATAAACTCTCATAGGTATTGTGCTACCCCAAAAAGGCTCCTAATTTCTATGAAATTATTAGGAAATTTCCATTTATAATGGTCCCCATCTTTGTGGGGTCTATCTTGAGTTCCCCTCCATCAATCACATACCCCAATTACACCAATGATTGTTGAGCAAACTCACATTTCTTGACATTAGCTAGCAGCTGATGCTTTTTAGGGGACTCTAACACTTGCATGAGATGAGAAATGTGTTCCTACCAGGTAGAGCTATAAACTAATATATCCTCCAAATACATTATAAAAAATGAATCTAAATATGGATGTAAAACATCATTCATCAGTCTCATAAATGTAGTTTATGCATTACATAAACCGAAAATGCATGACCAACCATTCATACAAACTTTTCCTTGTCTTAAAGACAGTCTTCCAAGTGGATTCTTTGTTGACATGTACCTAGTGGCATTTCGATTTGAGATCCAACTTGGTGAAGTACTTGGCATGGTGCAACTAGTCTAACAAATCAACAATCCTGGGAAAAGGGTATTGATTCTTTAGTGTAATTTTATTCAAAGATCTGTAGTTAATACAAATCTTCCAAGTTCCATTGTTCTTGGGTATGATGATGATAGGAGACCCACAAGGTGAGGTGCTTGGTCAAATCATTGCTTGCTCCAACTACTATTTCTATTGATTCTTCACTTCATCTACTTCTAGAATAGATTGTCAATTCAACCCAATATTTGGTAAGGGGATTCAAGCAACATTTTTATGTCATGCTCTACTTCCCTCTTAGTTGGTATCCATTTAAGATATTGGAACACTCTTTGTACACCTATATAAACTCCTCTAACTAATGTTTTTGCTCTCGGGTACATCTGTTGTGGAAAATATTGCACAAGTGTGCATTCCTCCACTTGGTAAGGGGCTAAACCTTGTCGGTTGCAGCAAGGCCTCAGTGCTTGTAGCCCCTATGTTGTGGTGGTTGTTTTCCTCCAAATAATCCTACAAGATATTGTTAGTGGAATTCACATAAAATAAAGAAAATTGAACAAAATACAATAAAAAATAAATGGGAGATGAATGCAAACTCCAACAACAATCAAAGGAATGCAAAGCCACTTCGTATTTCCCAACGGTCAAGATGTACAACACCTAGGAGGTGTGGGCTTCAAGGGAAGCTAGCAATATCCCTTAGGGAGGTCCTTCTTGTTCAAACTATATGATAAATGGGTGGTAGAACAATTGAGAGAAACTCTTGCACCTTGGAGGAAGGTGGAAAGGGAGATTGGCAATGCTTACAAAGGTAGGAAGAGGTGGGTTATGAGGAAACTCCAACACAAATCCAACGACATAACTTCTTTCTTCTTTCTCTCTACAAAATGCATGCCAATGGATTCCTTTTATAGGCCAAGAGGTGGCCAAGAAACAACTAGACCCAAATGTGAACGCATACACACCATGAAAATTTTAAGGATCCACTATATTCTTAAAGTATATAAACATTGGCAAATGTTACTAATTCTTAAATTTCCAACCATAAAATGTTTGGCAATATTTTTGAAAAAAAAAACAAATATCTAAGAATTTTATATAGTTCTTGGCTATTTTTAGTGTAAAATAAATTTATCCTATGGAATTTGGGTAAATCGGGTTTGAAAAAAATGGAAAGTGACAAATGTTATGGGGGAAAAAAATTATCCCTTGGGATAAATTTTGCCCCTAAAGTGACAACAAGGATACCTACCATATTCAAGATGGGTTACAATACAAGTTGTATAAGTTATATGTTCCTAAAGGTACATGAGAATTAAGCTTACCATGGAGACTCATTTCTCAAAAGTTGTAACTCATTTAATGGTGTTGGAAAAATAGTAGCTAACTTGCAAAGGTTTATGTACTGGCCTAGAAAGTAGAATGAAGTAGCTTGATTCATTATAGGATGATACATTTCTTTACTAGTGAACCGAGTAATAGAAATTAAGGTCTATATCTTTGCTTACCTTCATCTACTAACCATGCAGAAGTAACTTTGTGGACTCTATGGCTAGTTTTCCAAGAACAAAGTGAGGACATGACTAACTCTTTGTGGTATTGGGAATATTTAGTAATATGTGCATCCTAATGCCTTGTAAAAAGACCAACAAGGGAAAATATGTAACAATCATATTCTTTGGGATGTTCTAGATGCACTTTGGGATACCAAGCAACATCATTTCAATTAGAGATACAAGATTTCTCTGTGCCTTTTTTATTGGATTTAGATTATCCTTATGCGGAAATTTAATCACCTCCCCATTGTGGGAGAGTTTACTATTAATATAGTATGTAGCCATATTACAACATTCAAATTGGATTCATTCAACTAAGGTGTCATGAGTTGTGGGTGAGTCTATTCTATTGAAGTGACCTAGGACTTACACTTGGTCCCAACTTTTATCGCCGCTATATGCACACAATAGCCACAAACACAATTGGAGAGACTTGAACCCATGAGAGGGTGATCACAACACCCTAGTATCCCTAACCGAATGAGATGGCATTGCCATTATTAGTGGGCCTTTGTACTTCAATGTAAGTGAAAATATATACCAAGATGAACAACACTACAACTTTCCATCCATAAACACATGGGAAATTAAAAAATTTGAACATGACCTTGGTGTAGGTTTTAAAAGATTATAATTGGAAACATCTAAGAACTTGGGATGAGATTTGATCTACAATATACACTATTATAACATAGCAAATTAGTCCACACTAAAACTACCAAGTTACTCTTTGAAACTTGCATTGGATAACTTCTATGTTCACTTCTAGATGTGATGTAAGGATATTATGGAGGAATAAGGAAGATGCCATATAAGGGGAAGAATTAAAGGATGCAAAAAAAAATATAGATAAGATCAAGAAGATTCATGATTTCCAAGTACAATGGAAACCAAAGAAATCATAGGAAAAGTATAAGGTCGGGCATAGACAATACAAGATTTAGAATACATTCCAGGTAGGATACTAAGTATAGTTTTACTTGAATAAAGAAAGGTTATAGGGGCTTAGTAAACAAAAGTCTCTCGGATATGGCATTTCATAGTGTTTGAATATGTAGGAAACAACCTACATCAATAAATGTTCATTTACTCAATAATTAAATGTGGATAAGTTGAAACTCTATGCTGGGCCATCCACTATTCATAAAAGAAATGGGGGGTCATGGATATTCCATTGGAATGGTTCTTCACAACAGATCTTACAACTTAATTTGTTATGTTAACTTAATTCTGAAGAATGATAAATAAACTAGAATTGAAAGGGAAATAACTAGAGAAAAATAATACATCCACACAAATAACAAAAGATATACCTTGGGAAAACCCACTATGGGGAAAAAACCAACCAGAAGTGAGGACTATGCCTTGCTCTTTTCTTATCTAATATGTACTACAAATACAAAGAAAGTGGCACTCACTATGGAGTTACCTCTAACACTATGGCTTACACAGCTACTACAAGATCTCCTACTTCCTTTGTTATGATATAATATCCACTCTCTTATTATTTCTCAACTATGGAACAATACAATAACATCATCAGAATGGAACCCTTTCTCCTCCTCATGACCTGGTATTTAACATTGCTCGATAGCCATTTAGGGTTGGTTTTAGGGTTTGTATATACCTCAAATATCATTTAGAATCAGGGTTTTGGACCATATAGAATGTTCTTGAAAAACCACACATGTATAACTCCACATGTGTGGCTAATGAGAGTTGATGTGGAATCCACTTTGTACCATGGTGGTCAATTTTATATGTCAACTTACAGGAGGCATGACTTCTTCATACAAAATCTGATTGAAACAATTCTTGAATTGTTTGGAAGGTAGCCAAGTATACAACAACATCAAGGGAATGAGAGCTATGCTCACAGACGTTTGACCCCAAAAAACATCATTTAATCCCTCAAATGGACCTCAGAAGGTTCTGGACCCCAAACCTACAAAGGAAGACCTACCCCTAAAATGGGCCCTACAAGCCATTTCAATAAATTGTTCCACCCCAAAAGCACCAAAATAGATGAAAAATTATATATTGATCCTATTCAGATCATACCTTCCCAATTTGGGAGGCTTTTGGTTCCCAAAATATTTTACTAAATGAGGTGAGGAAATTTTTCCTCTACCTTCTCCCTAGAGTAACATTTAGGCTTGCTTGGAAGTTGTCCTTTCAACCCAATTTGCTAAAGATCATGTTGCCCCTATCTATTAATTCTAGACTTCTTTGGAAAAACTACGTCTTATGCTAACAGGTGCTAAGTCCTCTATAGTAGGTAGGACCCGCTCATCTTCCTGATCTAACATGGAAGGTTGATAGAGTTTCAAATTTTCTACATGCACCACTGAGTAAATGTGCATGTATGTGGGAAGACTAAGTCTGTAGGAATTATCTCCCACCTTATCCAATAACTCAAAAGGACCATAACATAGAGCCTTGATCTTATTACTAAGACCTTTTAGTCTTTCCTTGTTTAGTTGTAACCAAAATTTATCCCCCATTTTGAAGTATTTTTCAACCCTGTTTTGGTCATGTTTGGGCTTGTAATTTTCCCATGACTTATTCAATGTCACGTGTACTTGCAAATGGATTTTCCATATATTATCATTGAAGTTTTCTACTCTTAATGATTCACTTGTAGTGACTTCCCTCACTCCCCTTGTTGTTCATATACAACATCTAGAGGTGAAGGTGGTAGATATCGAAAACAAGTTTCAAAATCAGACCTACCAATGGAAGGTTGGAATGCTCTATTATTAGAGTGCTAAATATAGATTAGATTTTCATCCCAAGTCTTCAAATAGTTCTAATTGTAACCCATCAAAAACTGCACCAAAGTCCTCTTGACTACTTTTTCTGCCCATTTATCTGCGATGGAATGTTGTATATCTCTTCAACATAGTGTCCATATTCTCCCAAAGTGTAGTCCAAAAGGAACTAAGAAATATAGTATCCTTGTTTGAGATGATGCTCCTTGGTATCCCAAAGTGCACCCAGACTTGCTCAAATAACATGTGTGTTGATTCTTGTCCTTTTACGGTCTTTTTACAAGGCATAAGAATGCAAATCTTGTTGAATCTTTCAACTACCACAAATAAATAGTCATGTCCCTTCCTAGTGTTTGGCACAAGGGATTCGCCTTGTTGACCGATATCTTATCACGTTCATTCATAAAGGGGGATTTTTAAATTGTGAAAAATAAGGTCAATATATTGTAGGTATTAAGGGGGAGGGAGTAGGGTATGGGGGATTTATAAGTATTGGGGTGGTATAAAAGGGGTATCTAGTAAAAATAGGGAATATCTCGTAAAAATATGGTTTTTTAATTAGAAATATGTATTGGGAGGGGGATCAACAAAATGATTTTTGTAGGTATTTATCAATATCTAGTGAAATTAGAGGTATTATTTAATATCCCATGAACGAAGGCACTATGGCATAGTTTCACTGAGTTAATACCTCATGGTGGTTGGTAACCCACCCACAAAATCCATAGAATTGCTTTCCCAAGGTCGAGTGGGTACAGGTAAGGATGGTATAGACCTTGCTTTATGTTACTAAGGTTGATGGTACAACAAAGTATGCATATTGTAATATACCATGCTACATCTTCTTGCATTTTGGGCCAATACACATACCTTTGTAGGTTAACAACTATCTTCCTAACACCAAAATTCCCTACAACTTTGGAGGTGTGCGCCTCTCTGATAAGCTGCAATTTTTCATCATTAGGAACATATAGATTGTATAGCTTATAGAGTAACCCATTCTGTAGATGATAGGTGGCCTTACTGTCACCTTATTCTACATGAAATCGGCCCTATAGTTGTTCAAACAGCTCATCAAAGTCCTCATCTTCTTGTATCCCTCTTTGTATGCATAATGGATAAAAGGTTCCAAGTGCATAAGAGTCCCCAAAGTTGTAATATTGGACATGGATGGCCTTGAAAGCATGTCCTCCAACTTATTAGTGCTTCCCTTTTTTATACTTGATGACTATGTGAAACTGTTGCAAAAATCCAATCCAGTTGTAATGACTTTGCTTGGTTTGACTGCTTGAAATTATTTTTAAATTGAATTCACTTTGCATTTTAAGCTATGTTAGTGTTAGCCTGGCTCCTAATGTTTGAAATGTTAAGTATCTTTTATATTCCAAAAACATTATGAGTTGATTTTTAATCCCAAGAAATAAAGATTTAGAGGGGTCAATATGACATAGTTTGGTTTTGGTATATTCCGGCAGCACATGATGTTACTTTTGTAGATGCGTGCGCTACCAGAATGTAAATCATAGACAGAGTTGATTTAAGGCGCATATCTCGTAACCATTACAGAGCTGAACCTTGGGAAACGTTTCTAATGGTTTGTCTTGTTTTATGCATCCGTAAGATTCAATTTAATTCTCCAATCATTTGAATCATTAGAATCCTATCGGCTGCCCCATTTTGATTGGATGTGAAGTCGCTGGCTTCATTTCAAATGGAAAATGCTTTCTCTAGCAGACATGATTTCTTCTTTAACCACGGTTTCATGACAGAGAGTAAGAATTGGTAGTCATCTTTCGTAATTCAGAGCCGGAGATGGATCCTGATAAGAAAGAGAGACCCAGTGGACTGAGCGGACCTAGCGAAAAACTGCTCCGAACTGAACCTGGAAATATAGATTGGATTAAAAAATTTCCACGTGTTAATGACAAGCTAAAGGATCCAAGCAGGTTCGCCATGTGCGAAATATTTCAGGGTCACAATGTTTAGGTAACAAATCACTTTGCTTTGAATTTCAAAGGATCAGTTGCAATTTTCGATGGCTTTGAGTTCCAAGTAACGGAAGAATCCATTGCACTTGCAATCGATGTGTCCCCTGAAGGTGAAAGGTGGTTCAAAAAACATCTGGTGGACACAGATTATAACCTGTTTCTTCTCTCTCGGCACATAAACCCTGACTGGAGTAAGGGAATCCAAAGGACCTGTATTTTAGAGGAATGGTGCGACGTTTTGTAGATAGTACAGAGATATGTGATCTGTGAAGGGATATTTGCGACAGCGTTCTTATATCATATGTGGTTCTTGGTCCATGTAGCGGGTATTAAAAGACTAAATTTACCCTACTTTTTCCTGAAAAGCTTGGGAGAAATGGCAGCTAGGGTTCAGAATCATTCCAATTTTAGCAGTCATAGTATCTTCCATCACGGATTAGTGAAGTTATTAGTGATTGAAGAACTGAAGAAGTATAAGAGATCCTGGTCACATTTCCTTTTTTGGTCTGGTTTTGGGACTGAGCAAAAGAAGTCTGAATGTAATGAAGGACAAACTGTTTGTATAAAAAGAAGTTGGACTGGCATTGCAGAGGAAATTTCAAAGGAATCTTCCATCCAAAATCAAAAAGAAAGTAATGAACAAGAACTTGTTCCTAAAGAGGGGAAACAGAATCATTTTGAATTCAAACCTGTTGAAGAGGAAATGGTTGTACAAACTCTTGCTAAGCTTGATGAAAGTCCAATAGAAATCCTTCAAGTTCAGCATAGCGCAGATGATAAACAGGAAGAGAATACTGAAGAAAATCCAGAACAAAGTACTTTTGAAGTTTCATCTCTTGATAATTTTAAAAGTTCTCCTGTTTGTTCATCAATTCCACTTAAAATTTATAAAAGGCCTAAAACTCAACCAGACAATCAATTTAGGCTGAATATGAGGTCTATATTGGATCCTAAAATTAAGAAGAATGAAACAATCAGCATTGAAGATTCATCTAATGAAGAAGATCATAAAGCAAAGAAATTGGAGGGCATGCTGGAAGAGGTGTTAGATAAGATTGATCAAAGTCTAAAGAAAATCCCAGATCTCGTTAAAGAAAATCATCCAGCTAAAGATGGTCTTGAAGATGAAAACTCTGAAGGGAAATTAGTCTTGGGATTTGATGATACAAAGGATAAGGGTAAAGGAAAAACTGAACCAGAGATTGGAGAAACCTCCAAGAAACACGCAACTTCATAAGAGAATAATACTCCAAAAAAAGATGATAAAGATCAAGATCTCTCAGTTGAAGAATTCATAATAGAAAAACAAAGCGAAGAATTAAATCATTTTAAATTACAAAATAAGCATGTTAACCAAATCAATGACAAGTTAATTCAAGCTAATATGATGATAAAAAAGGATATCCAGGAGATGAATAAAGACTATGTAGATTTTGTTCAAGTAGCTGATGAAGTTGTAAAGAGAAGGAAGATGGCTCAACAAAAGAATATTGAACTTGTTAAGGAAAATGAATAGCTCCGACAGAAGCTTTGTCAGATGCAAAAGGAATGCACTCGTCTTCAGAAAAAGGCACATGCTTTAGATGGACTAGCTCTGCTAGCAGAGGCACCTCGACGAGTATGAAGTCATTGATTCCTTTTTTTATAAGTGTTAAGGTTATAGATGGCAATGTTACCTTTGATCTGAGACTTTGATCGACATCATATACCAACTGTTATTATCTTTTGATCTAGTCTCTCCTATGTTTTAGTTATAGTTATTTTTAGCATATTTGATCCTTGAATAGTGGATCTTCAAAAAACTGTTTTAAAACATATGCCTATAAATTGTAAAGAGAAAGACAAAAGCAGGGGGTTATCTTTTTTATGAGGGTCGTGAGGATTTTCCAATACTTCTTAAAGACATATATTTTGCTAATATAAGGATCTACTTTATGTTGAGATGTGTTTTTTGTTCAAATTGTGAGCCAGGTTTTAGCCTTACATATGCTTGAATGTTCTGTGATTCAGTTTGAGTCTTTGCTTGTAAATTTCATTCATATAGATGTTTTCTTTATGGATGCTCGAACATCAAATGAATTCTTTAAGAAACATGTTTGAAAAGTGTTTTTATACAATATATTTTTCATGACGAAAATGTTTATGGACTGTTAGCCTTCATTTAGCATCATCACTGGTTTTAAAACCTGACTCATTTAATTCTGTAATCTTAGTATGGAATTTATATCTTTATTTAGCCTTTGTGATTTAAGTTTTATCCCTCATCATTTATAGCCATCATTGCTACAATTAAACCAACCCTTAAATTTGAGGTGCCTAAACTTTGTGGCCCAGTAGTCTAATTGAAGACTTTAGGACTAATATCTTTTAGCATTGTTGTCGGGGACAGAAGTGAAGAAAATCTTCCTTGGGAGAAAAACAAAGATTAGATCCAGTCTTTGATGGTGAACACGGGTTGGTTACATGGTTTAGACTACAATTTTTTCACCAGCTGACTCCACGAAGGAAGGATCTGTTGGCAACTCCATTGATTCAAGATGTCGAAGGCCATGGAATCCATTCTGGCTCAGAGGTTTGCACCTTTCACTTTTTCAGTTGTTCCGGGATTTTTAAATGCAGGTACCTATCATGGACGAGTGGGGATATTTCCTTCCATGATTCAAAGAGAAGGAAGAGGACAATCCGGCACTTCATGTAATAAAATTTCATCAATATATGGATCTGTTGAATATACATCATGAGGATGTATTGATGAAGATGTTTATGTATTCATTGGAAGGCTATGCGATACACTATTACAAAACTCTTCCTGCTTCTAGTATTTCATCTTTGAGGGATTTTCACACTGTTTTTTATTTATATTGCAAGAAATTTTATCCATCTGAGTGTCTTTTTAAGCATTGTTGCGAGGGATATGCATTATACACTCAGTATTTAGTAACTGATTCTTCTAGTAGTGTAGATGAAGGGAATGATTATGCTATGGAAGAGAAAGAAGATTCGTTATCTGTTGTATCTTCTCCTAATTCTATTTTAGAGCAGGAAGGATTTCAACATTCTGATATTGAAGCTGATCACAACGATACTCTAGATGCATTTTTCATTAGCCCAAATGTTTCTAGTAGTAGAGATTATGATATAAAACAACAGAAATCTGCATTTTTGTCATCACAAATTTATCAGGCTACTCCATTTTATGATAATGAAAAGGAATTTATTGTTTATGAAGCACAAGAAGACTCATTAGTTGATGAAACCTTATCTAGTTTTGATTTTCAGCAAAAAGATGTTCAGAATGTGTCTATTGATCTTGAAGCATGTGATAGTCCCGTGCAAGAAGGACTTGATCTAGTTGAAGATATTTTTCAAGATAAAGAAGTAGAAGATCATGCTAACATCTTTTCAAATCGGCCTGTTTATGATGTATGTGAAAATGTACAAGCTCCTGTCTCTGGTGAGTATAAAGAAAACGTGTCTTTTCAGCAGACTTTTGTTGATGAATCTAACAATGAAATCATTGTTGAGAAGGGTCATCAGTAGGTTTTTCATGAAATATATTTCAAAGATCCTCCTTCATTCGATGATTATGGAGATAGTGATGTTGAAGACCAAGAACAGGTAGCTTCCTTTCTCTCTATATTTTTTGAATGTAATAAGCCAACATATGACAATTGACAGTTTTAAATCACATTCTTTTGAAGATGTTGAAGCAGAGATGATGCACGATGTACATGATGAGATATTTCAACCAGTGATTTGTGAAGATCAAAGATTCGATATTTCTTATTATGAGTCAGAAATATCTCAGGAGAAGCAGTCTATTTCCAAAAAGAATGTGCCAAACATGTTCAGCCATGAAAAAAAATAAGGATTTCATTGCAGATCATCAGTTGAAATATGTTTTTCATGTTTTTGAGGATCCTGTTGTCCATTATATGGAATTTTATTTTTCTCAATTTCCTAAAGCCTCAGAGTTTGGTATACCATTAACATGTGCCAAAGCCTCGGAGTTTGGTATACCATCAACATGTGCCAGTAAGCATAGTTGATCAAAGAAAATTTTCCAACAACTATTATTCTTTTGGTGTCATTTGTTTATCATCTGCAAAAAGAAGCTTATCTCTATCACAAAATTACTTAAATGGTTGAACTGGAAGTTTGCTTACACCTTAGCAAAATTGATGAGCTGGTTAGTGTAAGCAATGTAAATAAATAAGCTTATCTCTTTGATTTCAATTTACAGTGTGAAGTTTGTTTTCAACTTCATTTGGTTTGCAGTAGATAGTAGAATAAAGACTCCAACCCAATGGAGAATGGCACTGCTATTTTCAGTTTTCAATTGCAGGACAACTTGGTTTCATTATGTGGTTGGTTTCAGCTTGCAGAGTAGGTATTGTGAACAATGATGAATAGAAGGCACAGGGTTTGCATGTTCTTGGAGCCTCGCAGGTAGGACTCCATCCCCAGCTAGAGCCAGATGTTGGTATCAGGATCTGCCCCATCAAAATTTTCAGAGTTCGGCAGTGTGCATGTCGGAAAAGCCATGACTACTCCAATGTCAACATGGTCAGCCTTAAACTTCCATCTGGGACATTTCGTAATGTGTGTCTTTGGCCTTGTTTTCTATGTTTGCCCAGAAAGTTATCTCTTTCATGGAACTTCATCTCATAAGTCTTGTTTTCTTAAACCCTTATCTTATGTCCTATTTTATTGTTAATTTGAAAATTAGGAATTTTATTTTAAAAATTATTATTTTAATAAAGTAACCTTTAACCTTTTATTAAAATAATAATTTTATTATAAAAAAAGTTAAAAATGGTTTTATCCATTATCCTTTCAATATGTTACGTGTTAGTTCTTTTGAAGAGGATAAAGTGGGTTATCATATAAAAATTAGATCTCTTATCTTCTTACCAAGTCAAATTCCATCTCCACGTTATAGTCTCAAGTGTTCACCTAGTGGATGCCTAAGTTGAAATGTCAAGCCAAGTTGAAGTCAAATGCACTGCGCGTCATGCTTGTCCAAAAAGCCTATTGTTTATAAACATATAAAACATATTCTCTTTTGTCCATTTGGAATAAGACATCAAAAGAGAACTCATGGATCTGAGTGCAGAATGTATCAAAGCTGCCGAATCTGAGTGCAGAATGTATCAAAGCTGCCGAATACTAAATGCCAAGTGCCTGAGAATACTAAATGCCAAGTGCTACAGAGATTCTTGCTGAAAATTAAATTATGCCAAGTGTGGGTCAAGTATTAACAGAGAATGCCAAGGAGACATACCAAGTGTCATAGTCAAAGAATAATGTCCACAAGCTCAATTTCTGGATTCTCGGAATTGTATTGAGGGGATCATCTTCCAGATTGCAAATGTTATTTGACCATATTCAAATATGAATAAATTACTTAAAATATTATCTAGATTTCCACGAAGATAAAATAGCATAGCAACAAAGTTTCTCAAAGATAAATAAGTTGGCACTTCATAAAGAATATGTCGAAGGAGGAGGAGGCAACATACATCTGGCAACAAATAAGTTTGGAGATCCATATTTTCATGCAAAATCAATCTTCAAGGCATGATTTGAGCAGTGAACAATGGATCAAATTCATATTTGAGAATGCAACTAGCAGAACTCAAAGAAGCAAATCTAGATTTTAATGCATAGTTTAGTTTCTGAGGATTGAAGGTGGCAGAGTTTCTGTTAAAAATTAACATCGAGCCCAAACTTCCAGATGAACATTTCCAGACAGAGGATCAGTGGGCATAATATTTTGCTCAACACATGGCAGTGTTGAAGAATTTAATTCCATATCTTATGGAAAATGTAGATCTCATCTCAATATCCGGAGAAGGAAGAGTCGACATTTTGAAGACCAGATGGGGTAATTGAACTCAGCTTTTGATGATTAGATCAGTAGTCAAAGAATAATTCCAGATTTGAAGGTTTTCGACCACAATATTCCAGATCTCTTGCAACTGATCCCAAATCATTTTTATTTTCTCTAGATTGTCAGTAATTGCTTTTATGTTGTATTTCTATATATTCTATCATTTTGTAATGTAGAGGGGTCAGTTTTAACTTATCCCATATCATTTTTATTTTCTCTAGATTGTCAGTAACTGCTTTTATGTTGTATTTCTATATATTCTATCATTTTGTAATGTAGAGGGGGTCAATTTTAGAAGCTCGGGAGAGCTGTAGGAAACATTTTTTAAGCTATATATAATCATTGTCACCCCGAGGGGCATGTTATGAAAACATTTATGCTATTAAAGACTCATGAAAGCTGTTCTGTCACATTGTGTCTTTGTTTTCCATTTTGCATTTTCATCCTGCTTGAGTATATTGCAGACATTGAGGATCAATAACTGCCTTTGATTCACAGATTCTTGAGCAGCAGAGGATCTGCTGTGACTTGTTTGTTGATCATTGTTTATGTTCAAGATCTTTCCAAGTTCTATTCTGCAGAGAGGATCTCGGTTTAGTAGACATTCTTCTTTGTGTACATCTTTTAATCTTCTATCCATCATCATATAAACTTGGTATCTGATATGCAGCTTGATTTCCTTCACTGAGCAGGGTGTTTATGACTCCATCACCCAATGGAAGTACACTAATATACAGTTAACTTGTTGTCTTTCCCTTTCTTAATCTATTCTATTTGATCCACCACATTCCAACCGAGTCATTTAAACTTAAGATGTGCTAGCCATGCCCTCTCTGCAGTCTGAGTGCATCTTTTAGCACTAACAATATGTTTCCCCAATAAAGCTCCTAACTTCAATGACATTACTAGGAACCAACCATTTTATAATGGTCTCCATCTTTGCGTGGTTTATCTTGAATTCCCCTCCACCAATGACATACCCTAAATAGACCAAGAATTGATTAGCGAACTCTCATTTCTTGATATTGGATAGCAGTTGATGATTTTTAAGAGACTCTAACACCTGCATGAGATGAGAAATGTGATCCTCCCAAGTAGATGCTCTATAAACCAATATATAATCCAAATACACTATAAAAAATGAATCTAAATATGGGTGTAAAACATCATTCATCAGTCTCATAAGTTGGTGCATTACATATACGAAAAGGCATGACCAACCATTCATGCAAACCTTGCCTTGTCTTAAAGGCAATCTTCCAAGTGTCTTCCTCTTTGACATGTACCTAGTGGTATTTCGATTTGAGATCCAACTTGGTGAAGTACTTGGCACATTATAACTGGTCTAACAAATCACCAATCCTTAGCAAAGGGTACCAATTCTTAAGTGTAATTTTATTCAAATCTTTGTATTTGATACACATATTCCAAGTTTCATTGTTCCTGGGTATGATGACGATATGTGACCCACAAGCTGAGGTGCTCGGTAGAATCATCCCTTTCTCTAGCAACTGCTGCAACTTCTTCTTCTCTTCATCTACTTCCATAACATACTATCTATACAACCCAATAATTGCTAATGGGGATTCAAGCAACATCTGTATCCCATGCTCTACTTCCCTCTTAGGTGGTATCCCTTTAGGTTCCTAGAACGTCACTCCTCTATACGCATGTAGAAACTCCTCCAACTAATTTTTTTGCTCTCGGGTACATCCATCTAGGGATGCCTTTATTCTTATCGATTCATCACCCATCTGATTCTCTTGTAAGAAAAGAAAAACATATTTCTCACTTGTTATAATCAACGTTTTGGCTTGGTTGGCACTTATTAGTGATATCTTTGATATACCTTTATGTGCACTGATGATGAAATACTTCCCATTCTTGATTAGGAAGTATTGGTTTTTCTCTCCTCATGAAGACCGCATCCCTCTTATACATATAGGGGTTTCTAAACACTACATCACACACATCAAGGGGTGCTACATCTAACTCCACTTCATCAATAAAATATTCACTTACAACAAATTTGATCTTGCATTGTTTCGTGACCCTAATCTCGGTATCCATGTTTACCCATCGAAATGGATAATGGATAAGATGATCATGAACCTCCAACCCAAGCTTAATGAACAGATCAACTGCTATGATATTGGCCTCTGAACTAAAATAAAATAGAGCATCTAACTTGGTTTTCTAGATCTGGATATTGATATGGAAGATTTTTATCATCTCCTTCTCTTCCTTTTGATGAAGGCAACTCAAATTCACCTCCTTCTGCACTGAAGTGGAGATAATATTCTCATCCATATCTTAGCTTCTCTCTATGTGTTTGCTCGAATCTATAGCTAGAAGGTTCTTCTTCTTGGCATCCTTCTTGTAGTTCTTAGGGTTCAACTCTAGATGTATTATCCAACACTTTTCTTTAGTGTGACCATTGATGTTACAACGATTACATCGGTTTTTCATATCCTTGCACTAATGTGCCATGGCTATAGGCTTATTATCTTTTCCTTTACATGTGTGCTTCCCCTCCTTGGAAGTGTCTAGGTTCTCTTTTTGTTTGGAACCACTTGGTTTTCCTTTGTTGTGTCCTATATTCTCCAGGTATTGTGCTTGCACACAGGCCTCATTGATTGTCTTGGGGTTGAAGAACATCACTTGCTTTCATAAATGACTTTGTAGACCCCTTAGATACTTGAGGATTACATCTAGATTCTTGGATGAGATACCCAACATAATAGCCATCTTCTTGAATTCGGTGGTGTACTTTTGCACACTTTGCCCTTGCCTTTGCCTAAAGTAATGCCCATAGTTCCATTGGTACTCTACATACCCAATGAGGTAGAATTGGGACTTTATGAGGGTTTTAAAATCCTCCCACTTAGTTACTAACAAATCACCTCTAGTTTAAGTGCCTCAATGTGGCTTTCCCACTAGGTTAATGCATGTCCCTCTAATTTCAATCGAGAAAATGAAATATTCTACTCCTCATATATGTCATGGATACTAAAATAGACCTCTAATTGTCAAAACAATGATTCAACTTTAAATCATCGATCTCAACTTGGTAGGTATTGATATTCACTTTCGCTTCCATCTTACATAAAGGTTGGGAAGTGGTAATGGAACTAGAGATTGGCTATTCTTTCCTCGGCTCCTTTTCTAGGTCACCTTTATCTCCCAATTTCCTCTCTGAACCGATCTTTGAGATAGAGCCTTCAAAATCACTGAAAAGTCCAAACTTGCTCTGTAGAGTCACCATGAAGATTGACAGATTATGTGAGATATCAACGACTTGTATTCCCAGCTTTGTAAATAGTTGTTCATATTCACCCCTTGATTATTCGCCGTACTCATCCATCATGGTTGGGGTTTGAATATTTTTTATTTATTCCACCAACTCCTAGATCCTATAATTTCCCACAAAAGCCAAAATAAAACAGCTTTGATACCAATATGATCCATAAAATTCCATGGATACTCCACTAGAACAGTTCATCACAATGAATCTTACAACTTAATTATTGTGTTAGTTGAATTCCACAGAGTAATAAATAAATTGGAACTGGAAGGAAAATAACTAGAAAAAAATAATGCATCCACACAAATAACACAAGATATACCCTGGTAAAACCCAACCATAAGAGAGGACTATACATTTCTCTTTTCTTCTCCAATATGAATGCAAATACAAGGAAACTGGTACTCATTATGGAGTCACCTTTAGCATTGTGGCCTACACGGCTACTATAGGATCTCCTACTTCCTTTGTTATGCTCTAATATCCACTCACGTAATGTTGTTCAACTATGGAATAATACAATAACATCATCATAATGGAAACCTTTCTCCTCCTAAGGGCTTGATATTTAACATAGCTTGATAGTCATCTAGGGTTAGTTTTAGGGTTTTTGCATGCCTCAACTATTGATTAGGGTTAGTGTTTTGGAGACTTTAGAATTTTCATGAAATTCCACACATGAATAGATCCATATGTGTGGGTAACAAGAGCTCATGTGGAATCCACTCAATACCATGGTGGTCATCTGGATTGGTCAACTTGTGGGAGGCATAACTTCCTCATATGGAATATGATATAGGTAATTCTTGCACTATTGGAAAGGTCTTAGAGTGTAGAATAGATTCGAGGGAATATGACCTATGCATAAAAACTTTTGACCCCCAAAAAAATTGGTTAATCCCTCAAATGGACCTCGAAAGGTTATGGACCCCAAATATGCAAAGTAAGACATACCCCTAAAATGGGCCCTACAATCCAATTCATCCAATTGTTCCACCGAAATAACACCAAAATAGATGAAAAATTATATATTGATCCATTTCATATCACCAATTGTTACTTTCTATAGAGGATTTAGTGTCATATGTATAGTACAAGTTAATGAAATACAGATTCTTTTTAATGAAGACAAAAACATCCAAAAAAATTAACAAAAACTAATGAACATTGGCTTAAAAAAACAACTTCTAAGGAATTCTAACTTATACTCTAGGAATAACTTGAGGAGGGTTTTTCTTATCTACTTTAACAAATTATTTTAGGGACCAAACACCTCTCAAGATGGAGATGTATGATTGAAAATGGACCACCATATAATTGTTCATGTTTTTGGTACTTTTTGGGTGAAAAATAGACTTAATGATTTATATAAGGTATTTTCAATATTGATCATGAAATCCACTCAGTAAGGACACAATTGAAAATTACTTATTTGGGGTTTGAAAATGTATTTTTTAATAGTCAACAAAATTTATAATTGGTGTATTGTATTTCCGAAGGGTTAGTACTTGTAAAGATATTTAGAATGGTCCAAAGGGCACCTCAATCAAAGCCTATATGAGGAAATTATGATCTACGGAAGTTGTCTCATGCTTTGACCTTCTCATGCCAAGTGGAAACCATGTCATCCCTCATAATTCACACATGTGGAGCTAGACACATATGATCTTTCAATGATACTATAGAGTCACAAACCTTAACCCTAATGAACAATTTGCAATGCAAAATGCCTAACCCTAAACCTAATGTCTACAATGACATGCTAAACAATTATAAGGAAGGAAATGATTCAGATTGTATTGCATTGATTTATTGTTCCATCTTTATTTAGAGGAAATGATTCAAGGGATTAAATATTAAATAAAAGAAAATGAAGAAATTCATCCTTGTAGTAGCATAGTTCAAACTACCAAATCCTTCTACTCCATACTAAGTAATTATCCCTTTTTTATTTTCCATTATAAATTTGAAATAAAATAAAAAGAAAATATAATCCTTATACACATATATATATATATATTAAGTGACGCCCAACTCTTCCTGTGAGGAACAAGTGTATAGGCTTTGTCGGGTTGTTTTTCTTTTTGGAAATTATTTCTTTCACAATATATTGTTGCTCAGCATTTAGATTTCTTCTAATTGTGGATAATTATAAAAGAGTTGATCCTGATGGCGATATGGACCACACTAGGGTTTGGCATCCTAAATCCAAACCCTGACAGATCCAACGTGGAATTGGTGCAGATCCTGATGGAAACTTGTACCTCGAACATTGGACCGGGCTATGAATATCATACGGTCGACGCCGTAGACTACTTTGATGATCCTCTAGACGGTCATGCTTTTTTCTACCTTTTTATTGCAGTAACATCCACCAAAGTAGATTTTCTCACCCTGACATCTGGATTCGAGCTAGCGGGGAACATGATAGATGGGGGAAGTTTCCTACAGAGGGATCTCTCGGTCTCTGGAAGCTGGTCCCAGGTGGAAGCGGTCATCCCACAAGACACGTCTATGGTTAGACCTCTCGCAACGTCTCTTGCGGGTTCACCGTTATCCCTGTCTAGGTTTTTCGATAACAGTGGATGAAACCATCACACACACGACTCCACTGGCTGATGTTTGGGATCCCTTTCTACCCTCTGAAACTGAACTATTGGAATGGGGTTGGCCACTTGGGGTTTTTCCAACACAACAACCGTCTCCACTGGTTTTCAACGAGGTAAACAACACCCTGAGCCTAGAGGGTTTCATTGCCTCTTTTCTGCAACCTTCTGACCAACTAGGGTTTCCTTCTTTGGCTGAGATCGAGAGTGTTCAGGAGACTCCATATCTCTTGGGTAAATATTTTGAGGATTCTCCACCGCGAAAGAAGAAAGGAAAGTGTCTTAAAAACATAAGGGAACCCCTTAACCTCATCTGCGAGAAGAACGTATCTATTGCAAACTCGATGGACATGGATGAATCAGCAATTGTCGGAAGGGCTAGGGGGAAGTACCCCAACTCTGCTGGTTTAGAGAACTGGGTAACCCAAAACTGTTCACACTTCCTGGACTACATGCCGGAGATCATGGTGTTATCCAGGGGCTAGTTTATTTTTAAATTTCAGACCAAGGCAGATGTGGGTAGGGTTCTGCAGAAACATTGGAGCCTCGGAAATGCCACAATCCTCTTCAAAAACTGGACTCCAATGTTCCACGCTGACACTGAAAAATTTGATGTAATTCCGATCTAGGTTTGCCTTCCAGGATTACCCTGGGAATTTTGGAACTGGGATTCCTTTCGGGACATTTGAAATGCGCTTGGAGCCTTCATTGATGATGATTTATCCTACATTGTGACCAAGAGGATGTCAGTGGTGTGGATTCTAGTCTCCATAAATGTGCGTGTCGGGCTCAAGGAGAACCTAAATTTTATTTAGGGACAAGAATCGCGAACACAGCGACTGGACTATGAGCATGTGCCCTTCTAGTGTCATAGGTGCCACTTCTATGGTCACATGGAAACTCATTGTAGACTTGCTTTCAATAAGGGCTCTAACAAATCCAGAAAGCGGGCAGATGGTGGTGGGTCGGGTGCCGATGCAGGCTTAAATAAAGCAGGACGCCTGGACGAACAAATGCGGGAGGTTCATTCTGACTCTGATGCTGCTCCCCCCTCACAGATTCCATTTGAAACTGCTATTTCTTCGGCACAATCATCTCCACTTATCCATGTTGAACACTCTGTTTAGGTTCCTGTGGCGGAAGCGGAAACGCATACTGCAGACGTGGAAGCTCCGTCCCCTCCCAATAAGATTGTCTCACCTTCTCTTTCTCTCCCCGTTTTTGAAACTTCCTTTTTTGCTTTATCTTTGGATTTGGATGGCTTTGGTACTCTTACCTAATCTACCACTCCCCTAATTATCTCCGTGAAAACTCCTTCCCCCCCCCGCAACTGACCCTTCTCTGCCCACTGTCCACTCCAGTTTACCTTAGGGCACCACCTCTGTTGCTCAAACACTTACAACTCATATTTCCTCGCCCATTCGTTTCCACCTATGCTCCAGGGACATTCTTGTCCTCTCGGTACCACATTTTCTTGGCTCTTCCCTGGGCCGAAATGTGCAGCCAGGAAAACCTAAGAATAGGGATAGACCCTTGGTGGGGTGCTTAGAGTAGCGAACGCTCGGGTCACGGTTACACAATGAAAATTTTATCCCTAAACTGTAGGGGTTTGGTAAGTAAGCCCAAAAAAATTGCTCTAAAGTGGTTGATCTCTCTTCAACAGCCGGATATTCTGATGCTTCAAGAAACCTTGGGAACAAAGGATGATATCACAATGGCGCTCAAATAATCCTTCCCACTATATGACTTTACTGCTATCGATGCCCAGGGACACTCGGGTGGACTCGCCCTCGACTGGAACATGAAGATGATTAATGTCAAAAAATCTTGGAGTTTTGACTCTGGCCTGGGTGCAAAATTTTATCATGCTATTCTAAATTCTCATTTTACTATTCTTAATATCTATGGTCCTTACTTGGACAGAGAACCATTTTGGAACAATCTTCGACAAAAATATTTTCTAGATGTGGAAAATTTGATCTTGGGCGGCGATTTGAACTTCACCTTGGGATCACATGAATTTTGGAGTCCTACTGCTCGAGGGGATCCACTTGTGGATTTATTTGATTCTTTTCTTCGGGACCCTCACATCATCGACATCTCTCCCACCAAGCTAAATCCTACCTAGAAAAATCGAAGATCGGGGGAGGGGAGAATTGCAAAACAACTAGATCGCTTCCTACTTGCTGAAAATCTCGTTGGACAACATTTTCACTTCAGATAATGGGTGGACTCAGGAGAAGACTCTGATTACTCTCCTATTTGCCTTGAAATTATGGGAAACTCTATAAACCCCCCATCTCCTTCAAGTTGTGTGCTGCATGGCTAAAGGAATATGAGATCTCTACTATCATCAAGGAGTCATGGGTCCCTTACCTTCCTGTTGAAGGCTCATATGCGGCTCATCACTTTGTCCAAAACCTTATTAGAACAAAAAATCTTATCAAGGAATTAGCCTTCAAGAAAAAAGAAACAGATGAATGTGCACTTATTCAGGGTGAAAAGGATATCTCCCTTCTACAAGACTCTGATGGAGGAGGATTTCTCAACCCTGACACTACTGAACATCTAAAATCCCTGGAGAGTTGCAGGTGAAAACTTCTCTTGGAACAAGAGGAGGTTTGGAGACTAAAATGTAGGGCCATTTGGCTAGAATGTGGGGATGAGAACACAATTTTTTTTCAGGCTTTTACAAAAGGAAGGAAATCACAAAATACTATCTAGGAATTAAGGAACGATCAAAATGAGACCTTGACATCATTTGAATATTTGGCATCTTTGGGTATTTCTCATTTTCAATCACTCTTCTCGGACAATGGGAATGCTATCATTGCCGAAGTTATTCGTCTTTCCCAGTTTTCTCCTGGCTCAATAACTCAAGAGGATAATCAAGAACTCTTGGATGAAGTCTTTGAAGAGGAACTTAAGGAAATACTGCAAAGTTTCCAAAAGGACAAGAGCCTTGGGCTGGATGTCTGGACCATCGAATTCTTCCTTGCACATTTTGATGTCATAGGAAATGACCTGCTGCACCTTGTGGAAGAATCTAGAAAAAATGGTATAGTTCACCTGCCTCTCAATACCACTTTTTTGGCTTTGATCCCAAAATTTGATAAACCTGACACCTTGGATTATTATAGACCTATCTCCTCTGCAACATTACTTACAAGGTGGTGGTAAAGATCATGGAAAAAAGGCTAAAGGGTGTCCTCTAAAAAATCATCTCTTCGGAACAATTTGTTTTTTTGGAAGGTAGACAAATACATGAGGCTATTGGGGTGGTTCAGGAAGGAATTCACTCACAAAAACTAAAAGGCATAAAAGGTGCGATCATAAAACTCAATCTTTCAAAATCCTTCGACAGAGTAAGCTGGCTCTATCTTAGGCTGCTCATGACCCACCTAGGTTTTGACTACGGCTTCATAAAATGGACTATGATTTGCATCACAACAACATCTTTTGTGGTCCTTATAAATGGATATCCTACGTGTTGATGTATATGTAACTTCGGAATGTATTTCACATATATGTATATTGTATTCCTATAGAGATGTTATTATTCCTCTATACGGAAGTGGTTGTATTCCTATAGAGATGTTATTATTCCTCTATACGGAAGTGTCGTCATTTATATTGTAAGTGTCATAACTTATACTTGATGGGTTATTAGACCACCTTGTTGGGGTCGGCCCTGTATAAGTCATGTGGGTCAAAGGGTTATTAGACCACCCTATTGGGGGTCGGCCATGTGGGTCAAAGGGTTATTAGACCACCCTAGTGGAGGTCGGCCCAGTCAGCACTATGTTAAGTGGTTAAGTTGAGGCCGACCTAGTTGAGTAAAGGTCAAGTGAAGTTAGTGTATAAATAGAGAGTGTGTCTCTCTCATTTTACACATTCTATTCTCTCACTCACACTGTGGAGAGTGGCGCACTTATGCAGGAGGAGGCTCTGCTGCTAGGAGAAGACTATCTCTTGTATTCTAGTTGTATCATTGCTCTATCTATCTCTGAGGAAGTTATTGGGGTTTTTCACCTTTATGGTTTTCCCCAAGTAAACTCTGTGTCTCTTGTGTGCTTGCATTATTGTGTCCATGATTGATATGCTGTATATTTGCTATACATGTTGTTCTTTCAGTAAGATCCTAGATCAGATTGAAGTAAATTCTGAAAATTTAACATGGTATCAGATTGAAGGCATGATATGGCATGTATGACACTTGTTGCACTTACGATGCTAGGGCTTGATATAGCAAAAACCAGTCATCGTATCACTTTTGCTATAAATCCGTTTCGGATAAGTTTTCGGATCTGAAACTTTTACAGGTCGAAAATCAGATCCCCATGTACCTTGTGTCCAAAGGACAACCTATAATTCGTTGTAATTTGTGATTTATGATCTGTACAATATAGGGTTTCTGCCTCTTCCAGATTTGAGTCAAAATCAGGTGACCTTGGGAAAAAGGTCATAACTTGGGCTAGGAAGCTCCAAATGAAATTTCGTAAAATGTGACAGGTAGTACACAGATTGTAATATCTCAAGAAAACGTTTCAGAGGCCGAAGTTGAACCAGTGACACATGGCACGCCGTACAAGTTTGCTCTCCTGTATTATCCCATAAACAGGTCACGTTGCGACACTTGGCATAAATCTCTCTCAGATAATCCAATTGAGGTCAGACCTATCGGGATGGAAAGATGACAGGTCAGGATATCTCAAGAAATGTTTTCAGAGGTCGAAGTTGAACCAGTGACACGTGGCACACCGTACAAGTTCGCTCTCCTGTATTATCCCATAAACAGGTCACGTTGCGACACTTGGCATAACTCTCTCTCAGAGAATCCAATTGAGGCCAGACCTGTCAGGATGGAAAGATAACAGGTCACTCTATCTCAGGAAAATGTTTCAGACCCTGTGGATTGAAAAGTTCGGAGTTACACCTGAAACAATCAAGTACATATTTCTATCAAAACAGAATTATTTTTGAGTACCTTCATTCATGGCTTCCAAAATTTAGGGCTTCGGAAAAAGTTGGAATTTTTGTAATCGGAGACCACAGCTGGATGCTACTCATCAAAATCGAAATTTAGAGACCATGATCATATATTTTGGTTGGGCAGAAGGCCGGGCTTGATCAAACCCCAGTTCGGGACTTTGGTCGGAAAGATGGAAAATTAGGGCTTCTGCAAAAATTGGAATTTTGGAAATCTGTGACCACGGCTGAAAAATTGAAGCTTAGAGTTTTGAATCAAATATTTTGGTTTGGTGAAGCTCTGGGAAACTCAAACCCTAATTCACGGTCCTCCCTCGTGAATCCGGAAATCTAAAAGGCAATTTCGAGGGGTGAAACTTTGCAGTTTTCAAATTCTGAATATACCAACTTGATCATCTCATCAAGGCGCATATTTCTATCCTTTCGGAAGTTTGAAATTCAAAGTTTGAATTTTTGGGGTTTCTTTGACAAACCCTAATCCAGCTCCAGGTCCAGTTCTTGCAAATCAAGTGGATTGGGTTAATCCTATAAGAAGATGGATTGGTCACCTGCATAAGTGAAGAAGTTCCTGTCTCAGAGGGAGATGAGGCTAAGGCCTTCCATAAGAAGATTACAAGCAATCTTGACAGGTATGGCTTACATGTATGTTTCATGGTTAAGTTTATCATATGTTTGTCTTCATATCATTAAAGTACAATCTTGATTAATTACTGGACTTGTCGTATCACCTTAATAGAAGATATTCATTGATTAAGGTTTTGACACTTATGATTGTACTAATGCATTGTGATGTTGTATGAGGTTTATGTTGTTTGCTAACACAAAAGGTACACCAAGAAAGTAAAATCATGTTCTACTTCAAGAACATATGCTCATGGTGACATGGAGACAAAGATTCATCCATTGTCATGGATCACATAGAAGATCTACTTTCGAGGTATGTATAACTTGGTTCTACAATGGTTAACTTATGAGACATGCAGGTTACTAGCACAAGTCACTGAAGAGAACCAAAAGACATTATGCGGATATGTTAGACATAACTAGCTAGCATGCTAATCCAGGTATGTTTTTCCTATATCAAGCTAGAATCCTACCTTGTGTTAGGATCTTATACTGATGTGTTGTTGATAATGATTATTCATGAAGTCATAGGTTTGAATAATCATGGTTGTATGCATATTATGTTTCTTACCATAATTGATGATATGACTAACCAGAAGAATCATGAAGGTATAGGTTTGAATAATCACGGGTTTTATGCATATTATATCTCTTATCTTGATTGATGATTCAACTAACCAGAAGAGTCCTATGATCAAATAATAATATGTATGAGTAAAAGAAGACTTCCCTGAAACCTTGATTACTAATGTTTATTATCTGTGAATGATCATGAATATACATGTTTAAGATTATTGTGTTTTGATAGTATTAAGATTATACTAATAAATGTGTGATTATGTATGAGACCTCAAGGATAACACAATGATGATACTAATAAGCATGCAAAGTGATTAAGGATGGATGTAAGCTCAAGGACAGGTAATCCAGGAAGCAAATATCAAGAGGGAGCACACTCCAGTTGTTCCTGCAAGAAAGCAAAGGAGCACACTTCAGTAGTTTCTGCAAGGATGCAGATATTCATAGGGAGTTGACCACTTCTCACAATCCACATAAGAATGGAGTTGCAGAAAAGAAGCAAAGTCTGAGAGGGAGTCAACCCAACAAACAAACAAAGATAAGTATTTGAGTTGTCATTACTTGCATATTTTATTGTTTAAATAATATTGTTCAATAATGTATATACTGATGTTCCTAGAATTAGGTTGTGTATTATGCATATTAGAATAGTTGCATTGATGAACAGTATACTACTAATATGCATGGGTAAGTGGCCTATGGCACTGTACAACATTCCATTGCTACTTATCTAGAATGAAACCTCTTTGCTGACATGTTGGGAGTTGTGCACACTCTTAACAATGTTCTGGTAGAGATTGGAAGGCATCTAGAAAGTTACGGGATATGGATAAATGTTGTATTGAAGCATTGGCTAAGATAATTGCATGACTGTATGACATATTTCTTTATGTGTAAGAATTTGTTCTGAAAACTATGAGATGTTTTCTAATCATGCAATTTAACTCGTTGTGTAGGAAATATCGTACGCCATCACCTACAAAAGAAGAACTACAACATTTGTTCAGCAACAAAATTATCTATTGAAGATATTGAAGTTCCCAGGATATGGGAAGAATGCCATGATCCGTCGATCATGAAGAATGATGTTTGGGATGTAGTCCCAAGACCTGAAGGGAAGTTTGTTATGACTTCCATATGGATCTATCAAGATCAAGCATGATGCAGATGGCAGCATAGAGAAATATAAAAGTGATGAAATAGAAGATACACCAGATGGATTTCAAGACAGCTTTCTTGAATGGTGTAGTCATATATATGTGCAGATAGGATAGACAGCTTTCTATCCAATTTGGGCTTTACCAAGAGTAAAGCGGATTCCAACCTTTACTACAAGGTTGAGGAAGGCAATCCAGTGATACTACTTTTGTATATGGATGACCTGTTCGTAACATTTGATGATAGATTGATTGTCGACATGCAGCGGAAGCTTGCTGCCGAGTTCGAGTTGAAGAACTTGGGGATGATGCACTATTTGTTTTTTTTGGCATGGAGGTGTGGCAGAGTGCAGATGGAATCTTCCTTGGACAAGGGAAGTATGCAGTAGAGATCCTGAAGAGGTTCGGGATGATGGATTGCAAGGCTATGGCCACACCTATGGCATCGAACCTGAAGCTTCTGTGTGATGCTTCATCTGATCCGGTTGATGTCACGATGTATCGTCAGATGATTGGGTCCTCAATGTACCTGACAAACACGAGACCAAATATTTGCTTTGCGGTGAACACATTGAGCCAGTTCCTGACGGATCCGAGAGATGTTCACCTGGTTGCTGTAAAGCATGTTCTGAGGTACTTGAAGGGTACAGTGGATTATGGGCTCAAGTATGAAGTGAATCAAAATTTTAACCTACAGGGTTATGTTGATTCAGATTGGGCAGGTAGTGCCGCAGATAGGGATCAAGTGTGATCTCTTGGTTTAGTAGGAAGTATTCCTGCGTAGAACTGAGTACAGCTGAGGCAGTGTATGTTGCAACGGATGAGCAGGTTGCAGATGTATTGACCAAGTTGTTGGCCAGAGTGCAGTACTTCAGAGAGAGGCTTGGTGCACTTCAGATCGAGGTTCCTTCCAAAGGGAAGTGATGAGTCTGGAAGATGCAGATGCACATGATATTTTCTGACATGGTTGATGTGTTCTCCCATGGTGTAGATGTAAGGGCTGAAGCCATTTTTCACATGGTGGTAGATGTGTTCTCCCATGGTGAAAACGTAAGGGATGGAGCCTTCCTCGAATGGTGGTAGATGTGTTCTCCCATGTCGGTGGTGTAAGTGCTGGATGATGTGCATCTGGGCTGTGCTTCGTGGATGATGAGATGATCTGAATAAGACGATGCTATGATGATCAGGAGGATCATGGATGATGAGCATCAAGACGATGCTCCAGTTACTGCTCTGTATATGCATCATGTTGGATGTTGGATATGATCAGTTGGATCACTTACATGTATATGTATGTACGCATCATGTTGGATGTTGGATATGATCAGTTGGATCATTTATATGTATGTACACATCATGTTGGATGCTGGATATGATCGGTTGGATCATTTGTATGTATTTTGTATATGCCTCATGTTGGATGCTTGGACCATGTATCTGTATATGTATCAGGTGGATACATTGTATGATCAGGTAGATCATGTATGTTGATATGTATCAAGGATGATCAGGTGGATCATGTATTTGTATTTGTATCAGGTGGATACAATGTATGATCAGGTGGATCATGTATGATGATATGTATCAGGTAGATACTTGGTATGCATCAGGTAGATGCATTGTATGATCAAGATGATCATGGATGACGAGCTTCAGGATGTTGCTCCAGATGACATGCAGCAGGATGTTGCAGTGATGATGATCAGGATGATCATGTATACATCAGGATGATGTATGGTGAGTATCAGGTTGATACTCTGTGGCCGTGGAACAGGTTGTGGAAATAAGCATGTAATTTGTGCCCTGGGAGATTTGCAGATAGTCTTTCGAGGTTTTGCCTATGGCATGTAATTTGTACCCTGGGATATCTGGCAAATGCTCTTTCGAGGTTTTGCTTGGGAGGACATATAATTTGTGCCCTGGGAGATATGCAGATAGTCTTTCGAGGTTTTGCCTATGGCATGTAATTTATGCCCTGGGATATCTGGCAGATGCTCTTTCGAGGTTTTGTCCTATGGCATGTAATTTGTGCCCTGGGAGATCCAATAGGTTGAGCCGTGTGCTCGTAATCAGTCCTGGGATGCTCTTTCGAGGTTTTTCCATGACCACATGTAATTTGTGCCCTGGGAGATCCGATAGGTTGAGTCTTGTGCTCATAATCAGTCCTGGGATGCTCTTTCGAGGTTTTGTGGTGACCACATGTAATTTGTGCCCTGGGAGATCCGATAGGTTGAGCCTTGTGCTCGTAATCAATCCTGGGATTCTCTTTCGAGGTTTTGTGGTGGGGTCACATGTAATAAGTCCTGGAGATCTGGACAGGATGAAAAAGGCCTCAGATGCTCTTAGGGTTCTTGCTAGTCAAGAGACTCTTTTAAGGTTTTGTGACGCACGTAATAAGTCCTGAGATTTCCACAGTATGGCCAGTGATGACGAAGACCTGCAGGTGGTGGGCCTACATCCAGTATGAAAAAGGACTGGCTCTGTAGAACTTCCTATGACGAGTAGATTCAGAGATTGATTGAGATAGCAACAGCAGTGACGATGATCCAGAGAAGATGATTTGTGCTAGAAGACCTGTGTTGAGAAATACCTTCCTAGTTAAAAGGGAGTGTTGATGTATATGTAACTTCGGAATGTATTTCACATATATGTATATTGTATCCCTATAGAGATGTTATTATTCCTCTATACAGAAGTGGTTTCATTCCTATAGAGATGTTATTATTCCTCTATACGGAAGTGTCGTCATTTATATTGTAAGTGTCATAACTTATACTTGATGGGTTATTAGACCACCTTGTTGGGGTCGGCCCTGTATAAGTCATGTGGGTCAAAGGGTTATTATACCACCCTATTAGGGGTCGGCCATGTGGGTCAAAGGGTTATTAGACCACCCTAGTGGAGGTCGTCCCAGTCAGCATTATGTTAAGTGGTTAAGTTGAGGCCGACCTAGTTGAGTAAAGGTCAAGTCAAGTTAGTGTATAAATAGAGAGTGTGTCTCTCTCATTTTACACATTCTATTCTCTCACTCACACCGTGGAGAGTGGGGCACTTGTGGAGGAGGAGGCTCTGCTACTACGAGAAGACTATCTCTTGTATTCTGGTTGTATCATTGCTCTATCTATCTCTGAGGAAGTTATTGGGGTTTTTCACCTTTATGGTTTTCCCCAAGTAAACTCTGTGTCTCTTGTGTGCTTGCATTATTGTGTCCATGATTGATATGCTATAGATTTGCTATACATGTTGTTCTCTCAGTTAAGATCCTAGATCAGATTGAAGTAAATTCTGAAAATTTAACACTACGCAATTCTTTTGTACTGAGAGGGGCCTTTGTCAGGGATGTCCTCTATCCCCTCTGCTTATCCTTCTGGTTGCCGAAGGCCTTAGTAGAGATCTCTTAGACGCAAAACGACAAGGCAATTTCAAGGGTTTCCACATCTCAAATTAGCTCAGCCTCACACATCTCCTCTTTGTAGACGATATTCTTCTTTTCTGTGATGGCACCACTAGGGATGCAAAAGTTCTGGACAACATCCTGAATCTCTTTCAAAGAGCGACAGGTATGGTCATCAATAACCACAATTTCACTATCTCTTTTTACAAGCTCAATGATGAGGAGAGACTGTTGATGTATATGTTACTTCGGAATGTATTTCACATATATGTATATTGTATTTCTATAGAGATGTTATTATTCCTCTATACGGAAGTGTCGTCATTTATATTGTAAGTGTCGTAACTTATACTTGATGGGTTATTAGACCACCTTGTTGGGGTTGGCCCTGTATAAGTCATGTTGGTCAAAGGGTTATTAGACCATCCTATTGGGGGTTGGCCATGTGGGTCAAAGGGTTATTAGACCACCCTAGTGGGGGTCGGCCCAGTTAGCATTATGCTAAGTGGTTAAGTTGAGGCCAACCTAGTTGAGTAAAGGTCAAGTCAAGTTAGTGTATAAATAGAGAGTGTGTCTCTCTCATTTTACACATTCTATTCTCTCACTCACAATTTGGAGAGTGGCGCACTTGTGGAGGAGGAGGCTCTGCTACTAGGAGAAGACTATCTCTTGTATTCTGGTTGTATCATTGCTCTATTTATCTCTGAGGAAGTTATTGGGGTTTTTCACCTTTATGGTTTTCCTCAAGTAAAATCTGTGTCTCTTGTGTGCTTGCATTATTGTGTCCATGATTGATATGCTGTAGATATGCTGTACATGTTGTTCTCTCAGTTAAGAGCCTAGATCAGATTGAAGTAAATTCTGAAAATTTAACATGGTATCAGACCTATCCTGAAAGAAGGCATGATATGGCATGTATGACACTTGTTGCACTTACGATGCTAGGGCTTGATATAGGAAAAACCAGTCATCGTAGCACTTTTGCTATAAATCCGTTTTGGAAAAGTTTTCGGGTCTGAAACGTTTACAGGTCGAAGAGTAGATCTCCATGTACCTTGTGTCCAAAGGACAACCTCTAATTCGTTGTACTTTGTGATTTATGATCTGTACCATATAGGGTTTCTGCCTCTTCCATATTTGAGTCAAACTCAGGTGACCTTGGGAAAAAGGTCATAACTTGGGCTAGGAAGCTCCAAATAAAAGTTCGTAAAAAGTGACTGGTAGTACACAGACTGTACTATCTCATGAAAATTTTTCAAAGGCCGAAGTTGAACCAGTGACACGTGTCACGATGTACAAGTTCTCTCTCCTGTATTATCCCATAAACAGGTCACGTTGCGACACTTGGCATAACTCTCTCTCAGAGAATCCAATTGAGGTCAGACCTGTCGAGATGGAAAGATAACAGGTTGGGCTATCTCAGGAAAAATTTTCAAAGGCCGAAGTTGAACCAGTGACACGTGGCATGCCATACAAGTTTTCTCTTCTGTATTATCCCATAAACAGGTCATGTTGTGACACTTGGCATAACTCTCTCTCAGAGAATCCAATTGATGTCAGACTTGTCGGGATGGAAAGATAACAGGTCGAGCTATCTCAAGAAAAGTTTTCAGACCCTGTGGATCAAAAATTTCAGAGTTACACCAGAAACAATCAGGTACATATTTCTGTCAAAAAAGAATTATTTTTTAGCACCTTCATTCATGTCTTCCGGAATTTAGGGCTTCGGAGAAAGTTGGAATTTTTTTAATCTGAGACCACGGCTGGATGCTACTCATCAAAATAGACATTTAGAGACCAAGATCATATTTTTTGGTTGGGCAGAAGGCCGGACTTGATCAAACCCCAGTTCGGGACTTTGATCGGAAAGATGGAAAATTAGGGCTTCTGCAAAAATTGAAATTTTGGAAATCTGTGACCACGCGCTGGAAGCTCCTTAGAAAAATCATAGCTTAGAGATTTGAATCAAATATTTTGGTTGGGTGAAGCTCCGGGAAACTCAAACCCTAATTCAGGATCCTCCCCAGTGAATCCAGAAATCTAAAAGGCAATTTCGAAGGGTGAAACTTTGCAGTTTTCAAATTCTGAATATACCAACTTGATCAGTTCATCAAGGTGCATATTTCTATCCTTTCGGAAGCTTGAATTTTTGGGGTTTCTTTGACAAAACCTAATCCAGCTCCAGGTCCAGTTCTTGCAAATCAAGTGGATTGGATTAATCCTAGAAGAAGATGGATTCGTCACTTGCATAAGTGAAGAAGTTCCTGTCTCAGAGGGAGATGAGGCTAAGGCCTTCCATAAGAAGATTACAAGCAATCTTGACAGGTATGGCTTATAGGTATGTTTCATGGTTAATTTTATCATATGTTTGTCTACATATCATTGCAGTACAATCTTGATTAATTACTAGACTTGTCATATCACCTTAATAGAAGATATTCATTGATTAAGGTTTTGACACTTATGAATGTACTAATGTATTGTGATGTTGTATGAGGTTTATGTTGTTCGCTAATATAAAAGGTACACCAAGAAAGACAAATCATGTTCTACTTCAAGAACATATGATCATGGTGACATGAAGACAAAGATTCATCCATTGTCATGGATCACATAGAAGATCTACTTTCGAGGTATGTATAACTTGGTCCTACAATGGTTAACCTATGAGACATGCAGGTTACTAGCACAAGTCACTGAAGAGGACCAGAATACGTTATGCGGGTATGTTAGACATAACTAGCTAGCATGCTAATCCAGGTATTTTTTTCCTATATCAAGCTAGAATCCTACCTTGTGTAAGGATCTTATACTTTTGTGTTGTTGATAATGATTATTCATGAAGTCATAGGTTTGAATAGTCATGGTTGTATGCATATTATGTTTCTTACCATAATTGATGATATGACTAACCAGAAGAATCATGAAGGTATAGGTTTGAGTAATCACGGGTTTATGCATTGATGATTTAACTAATCAGAAGAGTGCTATGATCAAATAAGAATATGCATGAGTAAAAGAAGACTTCCCTAAAACCTTGAATACTAATGTTTATTATCTGTGAATGATCATGACTATACATGTTTAAGATTATTGTGTTTTGATAGTATTAAGATTATACTAATAAATGTGTGATTATGTATGAGACCTCAAGGATAACACAATGATAATACTAATAAGCATGTATAGTGATTAAGGATGGATGTAAGTTCAAGGATAGGTAATCCAGGAATAAAAGATCAAGAGGGAGCACACTCCAGTTGTTCCTGCAAGAAAGCAAAGGAGCACATTTCAGTAGTTTCTGCAAGGATGCAGATATTCAGAGGGAGTTGACCATCTTTCTACATTCCACAATAGAAAGGTGTAGAAGAAGCTACTTCAAAAGCTCCTACAAGGAAGCAAAGACTCAGAGGGAGTCCACCCAGCAACCAAACAAAGATAAGTATTTTTAATTATCATTTCTTGCATATTTGTTTGTTTAAATAAAATTTTTCAATGATGTATATGCTCATGTTCCTAGACTTAGGATATGTATTGTGCATATTAGAATGATTGCATTAATGAACAATATACTACTAATATGCATGTGATGGGTAAGTGGCCTATGGAACTGTACAACATTCCAATGCTACTTATCTAGAATGAAACCTCTTTGCTGACATGTTGGGAGTAGTGCAAACTCTTAACAATGTTCTGGTAGAGACTGGAAGGCATCTAGAAAGTTGTGGAACATGGATAAATGTTGTATTGAAGCATTGGCTAAGATAATTGCATGACTGTATGACATATTTCTTTATGTGTAAGAATTTGTCTGAAAATTATGAGATGTTTCTAATCATGCAATTTAACTTGTTTTGTAGAAAAGACCGTATACCTTCACCTACAAAAGAAGGACTACAACATTTGTTCAAGCAACAAAATTATCTATTGAAGATATTGAAGTTCCCAGGATATGGGAAGAATGCCATGATCTGTCGATCATGAAGAATGATGTTTGGGATGCGGTCCCAAGAGCTGAAGGGAAGTCTGTTGTGACTTCCAAATGGAACTATCAGATCAAGCATGCTGCAAATGGCAGCATAGAGAAATATAAAAGTGATGACATAGAAGATACACCAAATGGATTTCAAGATAGCCTTCTTGAATGGTGTAGTCATATATGTGTGCAGAACTTGGTAGGATAGACAGCTTTCTATCTAGTTTGGGATTTACCAAGAGTGAAGCGGATTCCAACCTTTACTACAAGGTTGAGGAAGGGAATCCTGTGATTCTACTTCTGTATGTGGATGACCTGTTTGTAACAGGATATGACAGATTGATTGTCGACACACAGCGGAAGCTTGCTGCCGAGTTCGAGATGAAGAACTTGGGGATGATGCACTATTTGTTTTTTGGCATGGAGGTGTGGCAGAGTGCAGATGGAATCTTCCTTGGACAAGGGAAGTATGCAGTAGAGATCCTGAATAGGTTCAGGATGATGGATTGCAAGGCCATGGCCACACCTATGGCATCGAATCTGAAGCTTCTTTGTGATGCTTCATCTAAGCCGGTTGATGTCTCTATGTATCGTCAGATGATTGGGTCCTTGATGTACCTGATGAACACGAGATCAGATATTTGCTTTGTGGTGAACACATTGAGCCAGTTCCTGATGGATCCGAGGAGTGTTCACCTGGTTGTTGTAAAGCATGTTCTGAGGTACCTGAAGGGTACAGTGGATTATGGGCTCAAGTATGAAGCGAATCAAAAATTTAACCTGTAGGGTTATGTTGATTCAGATTGGGCTGGCAGTGCTGCAGATAGAAAGAGCACGTTTGGATGCTGCTTCAGTATGGGATCAGGTGTGATCTCTTGGTTTAGCAGGAAGTAGTCCTGCGTAGCACTGAGTACAGCTGAGGCAGAGTATGTTGCAGCCTGTTCAACTAGTTGTGAGGCAGTATGGCTACGGAAGATACTGTCTGAGTTATTTGATCTCTCGTTGATGCTACTGGTATCTTTTGTGATAACCAGAGTTGTGTGAAGCTGTCCGAGAACCCATTGTTTCATGACAGGTCGAAACACATAGAGATCAAATATCACTATATCAGGGATGTGGTGCAGAGAGGAGCCGTGAATCTCCTGTATATTGCGACAGACGAGCAGATTGCAGATGTGCTGATGAAGCCACTAGCCAGGGTGAAGTTCGAGTACTTCAGGGAGAGGCTTAGTGTTCTTCAGATTGATGACACTTCAAGGAAGAATTGATGGACACATTTGCAGAAGCCATTCCAAGCACGTTGGAAGGAGGATCCTTCACATGGCTGTGGATATAAGCACTGGATGATGAGCATCAGGACAATGCTCCAGTTACTGCTCTGTATATGCATCATGTTGGATGTTGGATATGATCAGGTGGACCATTTATATGTATATGTATGTACGCATCATGTTGGATGCTGGATATGATCAGTTGGATCATTTATATGTATATGTATGTACGCATCATGTTGGATGCTAGATATGATCAGTTGGATCACTTGTATGTATTTTTGTATATGCATCATGTTGGATGCTTGGACTATGTATCTGTATATGTAACAAGTGGATACCTTGTATGATCAGGTGGACCATGTATGGTGATATGTATCATGTATTTGTATTTGTATCAGGTGGATACACTGTATGATCAGGTGGATCATGCATGATGATATGTATCAGGTAGATACTTGGTATGCATCAGGTAGATGTATTGTATGATCAGGATGATCATGGATGACGAGCTTCAAGATGTTGCTCTAGATGACATGCAGTAGGATTTTGCAGTGATGATGTTTAGGATGATCATGTGTACATCAGGATGATGTATGGTGAGTATCAGGTTGATACTCTGTGGCCGTGGAACAGGTTGTGCATATAAGCATGTAATTTGTGCCCTGGGAGATTTGTAGATAGTCTTTCGAGGTTTTTCCTATGGCATGTAATTTGTACCCTGGGATATCTGGAAAATGCTCTTTCGAGGTTTTGCTTGGGAGGACATATAATTTGTGCCCTGGGAGATCTGCAGATAGTCTTTCGAGGTTTTTCCTATGGCATGTAATTTGTGCCCTGGGATATCTGGCAGATGCTCTTTCGAGTTTTTGTCCTATGGCATGTAATTTGTGCCCTGGGAGATCCAATAGGTTGAGCCGTGTGCTCATAATCAGTCCTGGGATGCTCTTTCGAGGTTTTGCCATGACCACATGTAATTTGTGCCCTAGGAGATTCGATAGGTTGAGCCTTGTGCTCGTAATCAGTCCTGGGATGCTCTTTCGAGGTTTTGTGGTGACCACATGTAATTTGTGCCCTGGAAGATCTGATAGGTTGAGCCTTGTGCTCGTAATCAGTCCTGGGATTCTCTTTCGAGGTTTTGTGGTGGGGTCACATGTAATAAGTTCTGGAGATCTCGACAGGATGAAAAAGGCCTCAGATGCTCTTTAGGGTTCTTGCTAGTCAAGAGACTCTTTTAAGGTTTTGTGACGCACGTAATAAGTCCTGAGATTTCCACAGTATGGCTAGTGATGACGAAGACCTGCAGGTGGTGGGCCTACATCCGGTATGAAAAAGGACTAGCTTTGTAGAACTTCCTATGACGAGTAGATTCAGAGATTGATTGAGATAGCAGCAGCAATGACGATGATGATGACTCGATGACGATTATCCAGTGACGATGATCCAGAGAAGATGACTTGTGCAAGAAGACCTGTGTCGAGAAATACCTTCCTAGTTAAGAGGGAGTGTTGATGTATATGTAACTTCAGAATGTATTTCACATATATGTATATTCTATTCCTATAGAGATGTTATTATTCCTCTATACGGAAGTGTCGTCATTTATATTGTAAGTGTCGTAACTTATACTTGATGGGTTATTAGTCCACCTTGTTGGGGTCGGCCCTGTATAAGTCATGTGGGTCAAAGGGTTATTAGACCACCCTATTGGGGGTCGGCCATGTGGGTCAAGGGGTTATTAGACCACCCTAGTGGGGGTCAGCTCAGTTAGTGTTATGTTAAGTGGTTAAGTTGAGGCTGACCTAGTTGAGTAAAGGTCAAGTCAAGTTAGTGTATAAATAGAGAGTGTGTCTCTCTCATCTTACACATTCTATTCTCTCACTCACACTTTGGAGAGTGGCGCACTTGTGGAGGAGGAGGCTCTGCTGCTAGGAGAAGACTATCTCTTGTATTCTGGTTGTATCATTGTTCTATCTATCTCTAAGGAAGTTATTGGGGTTTTTCACCTTTGTGGTTTTCCCCAAGTAAAATCTGTGTCTCTTGTGTGCTTGCATTATTGTGTCCATGATTGATATGCTGTAGATATGCTATACATGTTGTTCTCTCAGTTAAGATCCTAGATCAGATTGAAGTAAATTCTGAAAATTTAACAGAGACAAAGGTATGCAACTCTCTTTCCCTTTGAAATCTTACATCTTGATGCAGGTCTCAAATATCTAGGTTTACACCTAAAGCCAAATGGCTACAAAAAATGTGATTGGCTTTGGCTCATCTCTAAATTGGAAAAAAGGCTAAACATATGGAGCCACCGATGGTTGTCCAGGGCTGGTAGACTGATCCCTATCAAATTTGTTCTGGAAGCCATATCGATCTACTGGATGTCATTGGATTGGATCCCCAATTCACTGTGGAAAAAGCTAGGAAACTCTACTTCCGCTTCCTATGGTCAGGTTCTTCAGAATCCTTTGTTTCTCCATGGGAAAATTGGGAAAGATTGGCCCAACCAAAATACCTGGGTGGCTGGGGCCTAAAACATGTCCATCTCTTCGCCATGTCTCTTGCTGCCAAGGAAGGTTGGTGTCTCATTAATTTAGAAAACCTTTGTATAGAAGTAATAAAACACAAATACATTGCCTCGGAATCCTTGATTCAATGGATCAGAAATCCATCTAAGACTAATTCGAATATCTCTATCTACTGGAACGCTATCCTCTCGTCTTTTTATCTGATTGAACGAGGTCTTACTTGGAAGGTTGGCGATGGCTCACAGATCCGTATTCGAACTGATCCATGGTTGGATTGCAAAAATAAATACACCCTTCCTATACCTCTCATTCATTCTCTTCAACATCATGGTTACTTTCACCTCTCGCAGGTCAAGGATCCTTTATCCACCAACTTTTGGCAGCAAGGCTAGTTGGATGCCATTGCTCTCGGCCTCCAGGAGGATCATCACAACAGCTAGAATGAATATCTCATTTCTCTCAGAAGCTCTGATGTTAGATTGAAATATTCCCCGGATGAACTCATCTGGTCGGCTACCCCAAATGGAAAATACTCGCCCAAGCTGGGGTATAAACTACTCTCAGAACAAAAATAGCAGAATGCGGAAATTCTATGGTGGTGGCAATCGGTTTCGAAAACTAAATGTCCATCAAAGGCTAAATTTTTTATGTGGTGTACGCTAGCAAATCGAATTCCAACTTGGGATCGATTCAAAAAGAAAAAAATTGTTGGCCCTTGATGTAGACACTCTGCTGCAACTAAATGCTCAGACAACTGGAAACACTATTAAACGGGAAAACCATAATTCGTATACATTAAAAATCCGATACAACCACAAACTCAAACTCTTTATTGGAATAAGTAAATAAAATCCACTAGAACCAAATTCAATGCTTAAATGCCTCTAGGGCACTGAGCCTATGCGCCCAACACTCCAATCTCCACTACAGGACATGCAGGTCCCAAATCCACACTCCGGCTTACACGTCGAGCCCACTGCCAAAACAAATAGAAAACAAACTAAGGAAAAACTCAAGAAACTGGAAAACTAAAACTAATGGAAAACTCGAACTCCATCATTCGCCCAGGTCTCGTTCCTTTACTCTAGGGATTTCCACCCAAATGTAGCTCCAGAATGTCGCCACCGAGTTTCTGTCAGGCCTATCGGAACTCATAGTGTTCTCGCCAGCCCCTATTATTTCGGATTTCTAGCTCGGGGTTTAATTAGTTCCATTTGGGGGTTTTAATAAATAGTCTTTATGTTCTGAATCCCATACGGTGGAGGGGAAGTGAGCGTGGATGCTCCGCATCATACTCCCTTCGTTTAAAGAAATATGAACCTCCTGGTTCATAGCCTTAAGTTCTATTTTCTTCAACTTTCTCCATTGGTCAAAATACAACCATGGCATCTTACACAACTGCAGTCTAATTAGCAACAACCACACCAAAAAACCTTGGTATAAACCATCTTTCTCCATAAATTCATTTCTCATATTGTCACTAGTGCTCTGCTCAGAAATGTTTAGCGATTCTTTCACAACCTTTTGGCCTTCAACTGCATTAACAATTGGAACACTGCCAATTTTCTCGGTTACGCCTTGTTCAATGTCCTTCCTTGGCATCCCAATTCCTACATGCATGAGCTGCAAATAAGCAATTTTCTCTTCTGCTGCAACCTTGCCAACTTCATTTTCACTAAAGGAACCATTTTCCTTCCCATCTAGTACTTTGTTATCATTTACCTCTTGCTGATCATCTAATGGGAGATCAGCAGTTTCTTCATATCTGTCATTACCATTTGCATCAGATTCTTTAAATACTGTATGCTCGTTACCTGATTCCGCAATTACTGCAGCTTCATCTTCAAGAGCAAGTTCTTCCTTGATTGCACTCTCTTCTATCATCATTGGCCTCACTGATGACTTTTCTGCTCCATTCATATATGTTGTTGTTGGTTCAACATTCCCTTCCTCAGTATCTACAATCTGAGCAGCTGGTACAGGTGTGTCAGAGGCTTCTAACAGTTGAGACAACAATTTCTTTGTAACAGCTTGGACTGCTGCCTCCTCATGGTCATCCACAACTTCAGTCAGTTCTCCCCTTTGTTCTAGTTTTTTTTCATTTTCTTCTCCAGTATCCAGCCTATCCTGTGCTACATTCTCACTTTCCTCATTCATCATTTCCACTGGCTGCTCAGAATTTAAATGATGCAACACTGGGACAATTGTCTCACCAAGATCTGCAGCACCTTCAAATATTTCCCTTAGATGCATTCCACTTTTTTCTCCAACCTTAGTATCAGTTATATCCAATTCACTTGCCAAAGGATGAACATCTTTTGACTGGATCTCTATGGCTTCTTCAAATTTCTCTTCTTGATCTTCAAAATCTTGAACTGCTCCATTCCCAACTTTCAGGAGCTTGTCACTTACTTGAACACCTTCCATTGCATCCTCCTTTGTCTTCTCACTTGTATCCTGCTCCTTTGCTCCCATGTGCTCAGCAACACTGTATTCGTCTTCTTCAAGTGCTTCACCCTCTTCCAGGTAGCAAAGCACTTCCACAACTGAGATCCCCTTTGAAAACTCTCTCTTTTCAATTTGATGTCTTTCTTTCTCCTCCAAGTCCCTTATCACCTTTCGTATGGCTCGGATCTCCGCTTTTCTTTGAAGTCCTTCATCACGTTCTTTGATTAGTTGCTTGATTGCTTGTATCTCTGCCTTGATCCATTCTTTCTCTTCTTGGCTCACCTGCTTCTCCTTTGCCATTTTTAACTTTTACTTGCCAATCTCTCTTTGGCTTCTCAACAACTTGCTCTCTTAAAGTTGTTCACAGTATGGCTTTCCCAAGCCAAACCCACTGGTAATAATAATAATGCACCTCCGTGCAGTCTAGTGCTCCTCCGAGCACACTTGGTTCTCCTCTCGAACCAACTATTCGGCTCCTCCAAGCTCACTTAGTTCTCCTCTCAAACCAACTCTCCAGTTTCAGAAGCTAAGTCTCCAACGGTAAGCCTGTGACAATGGATTCCCCTCTGGGCCATTGTGGGTTGCTCTGATACCAAGTAATGCAGACACTCTGCTGCAAACCAAAACTCAGACAACTGAAAAACATAGTAGTTGGTAAAACCAAGGGAAATAATACAATGAAGACTAAATAATCCGTGTGCAGAAGAACCAGAAACAACCAAACACTCAGACCTTTTTATTGAATAGTTAAGTAAATCAATAGAACAAAAATTTATGCATAAATGTCTCTAAAGGACTGAGCCTATGCGCCCAACCTCCCATCTCTCCCTACAGGACACGCAGGTCCCAAATCCACACTTGCCGGCTCATAGGTCCCGCCCAAGCTAATCAGTAACAATCTAAGTAAAGAAAAACTAAAACTAATGGAAAAATCCAACTCCATCATCCGCCTAGGTCCCGTGGCTTTATTCTTCGGATTTCCACCCAAATGTAGCTCCAGAATGTCGTCGTCGAGTTTCTGTCAGGCCTACCTAAACTCATAGTGTTCCCGCTAGCCCCTATGATTTCAGATCTCTAGCTCGGAGTTTAATCAGTTCCGTTTGAGGGTTTTAATAAACAGTCTTTATGTTCTGAATCCCATATGGTGGAGGGGAAGTGATCGTGGATGCTCCGCATCAGCCCTGGTTGGTGTGCCTTGTGCAAACAAGATGAAGAATCAACCTCTCACCTTCTACTGAGATGTCCTTTATTGGTCAGCGTCTGGTCTGAACTGACTGCTCGTCATCCCTCCTCTAGGGCGTGGATTGGAGCGAATGTTGAGGAAGCCTTGAAATCTTGGACTGATACATCGACCACCTCTTACATTCATGCTTTGCCTTTAATTGTAAATTGGGGAATCTGGCTCGCTCGTAATGGATCTATCTTCCTAGGCAAACTAACCACTCCATCGCTTACTGCTGATACTAGCCTCAACATCCTTTCCTACTTCCCACAGGAAACTCACACTCTCATTTCCCGACCTATTGTGGTTGAAATCATTACTCCACACATTCATTGGGATTTCTTTGATGGAGCATCACAGAATGGTGTCTATGGTGGTGGTGCTATTTTACATCTTTCTGAACAACACTCTTTCTAGCTGTATATGGATTTGGGACCGGGTTCAAACAAATTTGCTGGACTTTTCGCCTTAAAACTCCTGATTCTCTTTGCCCATGAACAACGATGCATCCATCTAAATATTTTTGGTGACTATGATCATTATCAATTGGATAAAAAATATAAAAAATGTCACAACCTGGTTCTAAACAATTTGTTGATCGACACTTTGTGAATGATTGCAAGTTGTTATTCCATTCACCTTAAAAAGTGGCCCAACAAACAACACAAAGTTTTTTTCGATTGATAAAACAAATATTCCAGTACAAAGCTTGTTTTGATTGATAAAACAGACCTTCGAGTATAACTTTAAAGATTGAGTAAAAGAAACTGTACAACTTTAAAGAAATTTTAGATTCGTCCACTTTCCAACGAAAGAAAAAGCCTCTTTCCATTTTCATTTCGACGAAACCCACTTCACTATCTTACCGAACTTCAAGGGCCGCATTATGCTTCGGGAACACGCTAGCCGGTCGGCAGTGAGTATAATTTCGATTGATGCAGTCATGCCGTGGCTGAGGTTTCCAGAGTTGTAAAAGAAAAATTCTTTTGAATTCGGTTAGTGCAGTCGTGCCGTGGCTGGGGTTTGAAAATTTCTTTTGGATTCGGTTCGTTTCAAATCCCTTACTTTGAAATAAATATTAAGTGATTAGGAAAAGTAAATGATCGGTTCAGTTCATTTCAGACCAAAAAAGCAATCTATCAATATTTTTTCTCTACGCCTGTCTGTTTACAGTTCCTTTCATATAACTTCATATATCGTTTACATTGTGATTGTCTTAGTGTATTGTTTTCTTCTGCATGCGAGTCTGGATCTCAGGGGTTTTCGTCGCTTTGTTTATAAGTAAATGCCGCACTCCACAGTTATCCTTTGAGGGCTTTGTTTTGCCAATGATTTGAGACCTTTTTTGCGAGGCAGTGTTACTTTTTCTTGCGATTCTACAGTGATTAATTGTTATTTTATTGCCAGACAGACAAACGCCATGGGCACACCGAGTAAAGGAAAGGTAATCGGCATAGATCTTGGGACAACTTACAGCTGCGTTGCAGTTTGGCAACATGATACAGTCGAAGTTATTGTTAATGATCAGGGCAACCGAACCACTCCTTCCATCGTTGCTTTCACTCCCTCTGAGAGATTCGTTGGAGATGCTGCCAAAAATCAGATCGCAACTAATCCCCACAATACCGTCTTCGATGACTCATCGGAAGGAGATTCAGTGATCCCTCTGTGCAGAGTGATGTTAAACTATGGCCCTTTACTGTTGTTGCCGGGGACAATGAAAAGCCTATGATTCAAGTTGATTACAAGGCCGAGACGAAGATGTTTGCAGCCGAAGAGATCTCTTCCATGGTATTAATGAAAATGAAGACGACAGCCGAAGCATACCTCAACTCTGATGTCAAAAATGCCGTGATCACAGTGCCAGCCTATTTTAGCGATTCTCAGAGGAAGGCTACTAGAGACGCGGCTACCGTTGCCGGTCTTAACGCCATGAAAATGATTAATGAACCCACTGCTGCAGCTATAGCTTATGGGTTTGGGAAAGAGGTTTATTCCTCTCATGGAAAGAAGAATGTCTTGATTTTCGATCTGGGCGGAGGTACCTTTGATGTATCCATTGTCGTTGTCGAGAGAGGTAAGTTTGAGGTAAAGGTTGTTGGAGGGGACACGCATTTGGGTGGCGAAGATTTTGACAACAGGATGCTTATTCACTGTGTTCAACATTTCAACAGAAAAAATAAAACGGAAATAAACACGAGTGCTAAAGCTCTCCGGCGACTCCGATCAGAGTGTGAAAGGGCAAAAAGAAATCTCTCTTCGGTGGTAGAGACTCTGATTGACATCGACTCTCTCTATGAAGGTCTGGATTTTCACATGAAGATTACGAGAGCTAAGTTCGAAGACCTCAATGCCGATTTCTTCGACAAGTACATGCAAGTCGTCATCAAATGTCTGGAAGAAGCGAGGATGAGCAAAGGGCAAATTAACGAAGTTGTATTGGTAGGAGGTTCCACACGCATTCCAAAGGTGCAGGGACTCCTACGGCAATTCTTCGATGGAAAGAAACTCTGCGAAAGTATAAATCCCGATGAAGCTGTTGCATATGGTGCTGCACTTCAGGCGGCAGCCTTGAACAATGAAGGTATCTGCTTCCTCCTTATGGACGTCACGCCTTTGAGTCTTGGAGTTTCAATTAAGAATGGTGTTATGTCTGTAGTTGTTCCCAGGAATACTCCCATTCCCACTCAAAGGGAGGAGTCTTACACTACATCGATTGACAATCAGACAACAGTGTCTTTTTCAGTGTACGAAGGTGAAAGAGCGATGGCCGCGGACAACAATTTGCTGGGTGAATTTGATCTGACTGGAATTCCGGCAGCTCGTTGTAAAGTGCCAAAGCTTAAAGCCGTCTTTGAAGTGGACGCAGATGGAATTCTCAAGGTCTCAGCCTGGGACAAGGGAAGCGGGGTAAGTAATTGCATTACCATTACGAACGACGGTGGTCGGCTGAGCAAAGAGGAGATCGAGAGAATGGTGGGTGATACAGAGAGATTCAGAAGGGAGGATGAAGAGGTAAAGAAGAAGCATATTGCAAGAGCCGATTTGGAGAATTACGTCTACAACATGAGAAGCAGAGCGAAAGAAGCCAAAACGAAGGGCAAGATGAATGCTGGAGTGGCAGAAGATATTCTCCAAACGATGAATGGCGTAGAGGAATGGTTGGAAGAGACCGAGTGTGCACAGCATTACGAGTTGGAAGAGAAATTGAAAAGTTTGAAAATGAAATACAACCTTTGATCTGCTAAAAATATTTTACTGAATTGTTTGCAATGTAGGTATGATGTGCCCTAGTTTTTGTAGAGTGTAGAGGAAGTCTGGTAGTCTATGGCATCCTATAGAGGAAGCCTGGTCGTCTGCAAACAATATAGGCAATGGTTTTCCATTTTATATTTAGAGGCTGTGTTACTTGGAGGCATTTCCGATGCTATTGAGCTATTGTGATGCATTTCCGATGATATTGAGCCATCGTGATGCAGAAACCGCAGGTCTGCAGCAACTCTGTTACTCAGATCTGCTCAAATATATACTCACACACTCTGTTTCCAACTTAACAGAACAGCCCACGATTGAGTCCACATCTGAAAAGGTGTTAGTAACTACTATAGAATAAATTGTGCAAGTGACAGCACTACGAGCCCAGAAAATTTTACACATAAGGGAGATAGATTAAAAGTATATAATCAATTAGTATAACCACTTAACTTGATCGTTTATGTCTCAGTTTCCTAAATTCAATAATATAAATACTTATCCATATAATAAATACAATGACGGTATAGGGTGGTCTAGTTTCAAAAATATTATTCTCTTTACTTTTTAGCTTTAGATGGAAGGTTTAGCTCCAAAAATCTTAATTTGTAGGAGGTTATTGTTTTGATTTTATTTATTAAGTGGATAATAATATTTATACGGTATTATTCTCTTCATTTTTAGTCTGGGATGGAAATCTATCTCCAAAAATGATTAGTCATTAATGATGATCTTATGTCCAAAAGGCATGGAACCTGGGCGAAATCTTTGATTGAAATTCTGTTAAATGCGAAATCAACTCCCATGTCGCTTTCCCTGTTTTCCATGTTCCATGTTCAGAACTCCTGACTCCAATCCGTCGCTTCTTCAATTTTTAAGCCTGTAAAAGCCAGGGCACTATTGCTATGGAGGGGTAGAGCCCAGAATCTTTAGAGAGGTTGCTTCTGTAAACGAAAATAAACCCAATTTTTTGAGAGGTTGCTTCTGTGTAAATGAAAAATAACCCAGAAAGCCAGGGCACCATTGCGGATAGAGGGGTAAACCCCCAAATCTTTGGAGAACGAAAAAAAAAACCCAACTTTTGGGTATTATGGTTATATTGAAAGCCAAGGCACCATTGCGGTGGAGGGGTAGACCGCATAATCTTTGGAGAGGTTGCTTATGTGTAAACTAAGAGAGATTGCTCCTGTGTCAACCAAAAAACCATTTTTGGGTATTATTTATTTATTTTTAAGAAAATGGTGTAGTATATGAAAATTAGTGAACCATAATTAAAGTTTAGTGATGTTTCATTAAAAAAGACTGCATGTTTTACTGAAGGTGGTAGTGGTTTTACAAGTAACAAGAGGTGATTGATCAATCCGTTGTTAAATCTGTTTAGATTTATTTATTAAACATGGAGAGAGATTAAATTTTGAGCTTTATATAGATCTATGATCAGGATTTATAAAACATGGAGAATGATTAAATCTTGAGATGTAATTATTTTAATAATTTAAGTTGAATCTGAATTACAAACATAATAAAAAAAAAAAATGATAATAATTAAGTATTGTGAGCTGATCAAATCCCATACATTTATGAATATTATAGGCCTAACTGGATGTTGATGTCCTTACCATGTTAATATCTTTACCAGGAAGTACAATAACCATCATAATACACTTTCTTAATTCTAATCCCAACAAGAAAATTCCCCAAACAATGGCGCTTCCATCAAATGATCAATGCCCACAGGCTGGCCAAGGCTCATCCGATGATCCGAGCACGTTCTTTTCTACTCCCTTTCTATGCTACAGTTTCTAGTTTGAATAGAATATACTAACAGAGTCCCTTCTGATTTCTGTTATGGAAACAGTCAATGCATCACTGGAATCTATTCACTTAGATTATAATTAGTGAAGTGGTTGTAATCTGATTTCAAATAAACGAAAGGAATATGAGCATTCATCTATTTGGGAGTTCAAGTGCCCACATGGAGTTGTCAACAGGACAAAAATCTTGAGCAGGTTTTATTGCCTAACAAGGCATAGATGTACAATAGCGTATTAATAAAATATAAAGTCTTTTAGCAGTAGTGTTATCAAACTAGTAGATGTTCAGAATTGATTCCAGGTTTCTTAAAAATTGATTCCATGTTTTCTTAGCCAAATTGATTCCACGTTTCTTAAAAATCAATGTTGCTTTTTATGTTGCAGCGAGCCAATATTATCTAAGAAGGCATAGATATACAAGTGCATTAATAAAATATGAAGTCTTTTGTTAATGGTGTTACCAAATTAGTAGAACAAAGTGCTGTATGGTTTGTTTTATTGAACCAATTCAATTCAGCGGTTTCCTTGAACTAACATTTTATTTGAGTGTAGTATGAGTGTTTGTGAAGTTGTGGAACTTTACAAACGATCTATGGCTAAAGGATGTTAAGGTGATTGATAAAGTAGAATAAAGAAGTGACCAATATGAAACTCATTTTGATTCTCGTTAGGAAAGGGGGCACATTTGAATGTGGGAAAATTAGCGAAGAACTGAGACTGAGGGAAACACATTAAAGGAGGAAAATGAAGCTGGCTCACAAGGTAGCTATCTTAGAATGGGAGAAATGCAAGCTAGAAGAGAGGATTGGAATTGAATTTGAAGGAGAAAGAATTTATGGATATGAAGCATATCATATGGGAAGAGGGGAAGAGGATCAAGTCAAATTGATTAGAAGTAGGAACTTTTTCTTAGTTTTGGATTCTATTTTGTCATTTTTCATCATTGTTATAAACATACAAGCTTGCATACAATGTAATAAAATAGTAACATTGACTGAAAAAACATAGATGGGCACAAGTTAGAGAGAAAACACATAAAAATAATACAATCCTTAGCACATAGTGTTTAGGAGGCTTGTTTAGATTGCTTTGGCGTCAAAAATACTTTATTAAGGAAATACCAATTGCTTAGGAGGCTTGTTTAGATTGCTTTGGTGATTGTTTAGGGAAAATGGAGATCACATAGAGTTTTGTCAAATGTGTTTTGATAGAAACCTTGGTTAGGTTTCTCCGTGGGAATTGAATCAAGGTATTGAGAAGATTTGTTGAATGTTATGGGTCAATGGAAGTATATAAAATAAGAAGATTGTCCATAAAGAAAAGGTTATTTATGGAGATTTGTGGAAATGTCAAATCTTAGAAGTGTACTAATCTTGATCACAACTTGAAGTGGCACTTGCCATTATAAAATGATTAGTTTTAAGAATGAGCATAGATCCATCTTAAATATGGATATGCCATGATCAAATTCCTTAAGGTGCAAAACGTTTTAGAGTGCAAACCACGAGGAAAGGTTTGCAGTTCAAGGGATTTGATCTGATTGGGTGTTTGGCAGATCCATAGTTAAGATGGATTTATGCTCGTTTTACCATAGTGTCTTCCTAAGTTTTTCCTTTTTTAACGAAGTTAGTGTGTTTTTGTGAACTTTACGATGTAACATAGAACGATAGGTGCACCTAATTAATTTTGGGACACAATTGTATGTGAAATGGATTATTCATTGTGCAATGCTCATGAACTACAAATTCATTAACTACAAACAACAAAGAGAAATAACAAATAAAAGTACTATTAAATTGGATCTATTTGGTAATTGTATTTATGTTTATGCAAATTATTTTTTAAATTTTAATTGTGAATTATATTGTATATTGTCCTAAAAAAATTGTTCTTGGAGTGCCTTAGAACAAGATATTTTACAACATAAGAAATGAAAGCAATATCCTATTGCTAGGAGACTTTAATTCTAAAACAAAAACTAACCAAGATATTATTTTTAGCAATGATTCCAACCCTAATTATTTATGGTTGAATGAGGACTCCGTGTTAACTAGCAGATGCAAAAGAAACTCCGAAGACTTGGTTGAGAATTTGTTTGGTACCAAGCTAGTCATGGTTTGTAGTTTTCAAGATTTAATAATTTATAATGGTATCTAATGAAGTGGTCAAAACCCAACCAAATGACTTGTATCCATGGGCTTTCCAGGACCCTATAGCCTTTATTTGTTTAGATGAAATCATACTCTATCTCTCACCTTGAATGTTTTCTCAATATTATGTTGATCATGCTAGATCATGTACTTTTCATGTGACTTCTTCAATGTATCCTATACTTGCAAATGGATATGATTGACCTTATCAATGGATTTTTCATCCTCCAATGCTTCTCGTATGTTGTTTTCCCTCACTTCTTATTATCCACATAGGTAAGGGCAAGCTAACAATTATCTCTCATGATACATTAGAGGCAATGCGAATATGGAAAAATAATGATATGTTGACTTGAAGAGATGATTTGAGGTACTTTAACAATGAATTTGGACACAATGTAAGAAGATGAAATGTAGGAAATTGAATTAGCTTCCTAAATTTTTTATATAAACACATGATATTTTGTGTTTTTCTATCAATAATATATTATTTTTTCTCCAAAATTTAATATATTAAATAACAGAGTTTTTAAGGTTTTCCAGGTTAGAGATACTTATGAAAAGTTTCTTATCTATATTCTTTTTATACTTTAAAAACTCTTTTATGAACTACATCTTTACTTAGTGAGCACATTTTATATTATATGGTGGTGCAACTTTAAAAAGATATCCCATTCACCTTTGGCCCAAAAAAATTACTAAGTTTGTTTCTATCGATAAAAGAAAATTATTCCATCAACTTTAAATAGTGGGTAAAAGAAACTGTATAACAGTAAGTCTAGATCCGTCCACTTTCCAACGATAATGCCACCTTCCATTTTCATTGGACATAATTTATTGTATTTTATATCACCACAGTAATGAACACAATCAAATTTATTTTCCTTGATTTTTACTCTTTTGTCTTTAAACTGCATCACTCCTTCCATTGTTGCTTTCACACCTTATGAGAAGCTCGTTAGCGATGGTGCAAAATATCAGATTGAAACCAATTCTCACAACACCATGTACGATGTCAAAAGACTCATTGGAAGGACATTCAACGATCATTTTGACCTCTTAACTATGTACTTTGTAGATGGTGATTTATGCTCACGAATTTTTGACCTCAAAAAACATCATTTAAGCCCTCAAGAAGGTCTAGGAATGTTTTGCACCCCAAAATCTACAAAGTAAGTCCTTCCCCTAAAGCGGGTCCTACAAGCCAATTCATCTAATTGTTCCTCCCAAAAGGCACCAAAATACATGAAAATATATTGATCCAATTTGGATCACACCTTCCCATTTTGGGAGGATTTTGGTTCCCAAAATATTTTACTAAATGAGTGAGGAAATTTGTCATGTACCTTCTCCCTAGAGTACCATTTAGCCTTGCTTGGAAGTTGTCCTTTCAACCCAATCTACTAAAGGTCATGCTTCCCCTATCTAGTAGTTATGGAATTCTTCTACAAAACTATTTCTTATTCCAAGTCTGCTTGAGCATCAGGTGTTAAGTCCTTTATGGTAAGTAGGACCTGCTGCTCTTGTTGACCTAACATGGAAGGCTCATAGAGTTTCAAAATTTCCACATTCAATACTAAGTAAATGCAAATGTATGGGGGTAGACTAAGTCTATAGGGATTATCTCCCACGCTCTCCAATACCTCAAAAGGACCATAATGTAGAGCCTTGATCTTCATACCAAGACCTTATGGTATTTTCTTGTTAAGCAATAACCAAAATCTATCCCCTACTTTGAATGATTTTTCAACCTTGTGTTGGTCAAGTCTGGCCTTGTACTTTTCCTTGACTTCTTCAATGTCTCTTGTCCTTACAAATGGATTTTATTGATCTTATCAATGAAGTTTTCTACTCCTAATTCTTCATTTGTAGTATCTTCCTTCACTCGCCCTTGTTGTTCATATACAACATCTAGAGGTGAAGGTGGTAGATATGTAAAACAAGTTCCAAAAGGATACCTACCAATGGAAGTGTGGACTGCTTTATTATAAGAGTGCTAAATATAGATCATATTTTCATCCCAAGTCTTCAGATGCTTCTGATTGTAACCCCTCAAAAGTTGCATCAAAGTCCTCTTGACTACTTTTGTCTATCCATATATCTATGGATGGAATGGTGTAGATCTCTTCAACTTAGTGGCAATCTTCTCCCAAAGTGTAGTCCAAAAGGAACTAAAAAATATAGTATCATTGTTTGAGATGATGCTCCTTGGTATCCCAAAGTGAACCTAGACCTACTCAAAGAACATGTGTTTGGATTTTTTTCCTTTGCTAGTGTTTTTATAAGGCAGAATAATACATATGTTATTGAATATATCAACTACCAAAAATAAATAGCCATGTCCCTTCCTAGTGGTCGGTAACTAACCAACACAATCCATGTAAATTCCTTCCCAAGGTCGAGTGGGCACAGGTAAGGGATGGTATAGAACTTTATTTCTATTATTGGGATTGTTGGTACAACAAAGTATGCATCCTCTAATATATCGGGCTACATTTTCTTGCATTTTGGGCCAACATGAATACCTTTGTAAGTTAGCAACTTCCTTCCTAACACCAAAATTCCCTGCAACTTTGGAGGTGTGAGCCTATCTGATAAGCTGCAATATTTCACCTATAGGAATACATGGCTTGTCTAGCTTCTAGAGTAACCCATTATGGAGATGATGAGTCAGCCTTATTGTCACCTGAACTTCAACATGGAATTGGCCCCTATAGTTATTGAAACACCTCCTTAAAGTCATCATCTTATATGTATGCCTATTTATAAGCATCATGGGTAAAATTTTCCATGTGCATAAGGGTCCCCAAAGTTGTAATATTGGATGTGGATGTCCTTGAAAGCATGCTTCAACTTGTTAGTGTTTCCCTTTTATACTTGATGACTAGATGAAACGGTTGCAAAAACCCCATCCAATTGTAATGTCTAGTTTGTTGCAGCTTACTCTAGGGATACAAATACTATAGTGGATAGTGATTTATGTGGATAAATGTTTCCTTGCCTGTTAGATAGTGATTCCACTTCTTAGCAACTTGAACCGGGGCATATAGTTCCTTATCATAGGTAGGGTAGTTCAAGACTCCCCCATGAAACATTTTAGAAAAATAACATATCGGCTTACCTCCTCGCATCAAAATTGGTCCCATAACATACCCACTTGCATATGTCTCCACTTTGAAAGGCTTTTACAAGTTAGGAAATGCAAAAACTTGTGCTTGACTAATATTTTGTTTTAGCTCGTTCAAATATTTATGTTGATTCTTTACCCACTAGAAACTATTACCGCTAGTTGTTATGGCATGGAGTGGTGTAGCTACCACTGAAAAGGAAGCAATAAACTTTCATAGGTACTTTGCTACCCCAAAAAAACTCCTAATTTCTATGACATTAGTAGGAAATTGCCATTTTATAATGGTCCCCATCTTTGTGGGGTCTATCTTAAGTTCCCCTCCATCGATCACATACCCCAATTACACCAGTGACTATTGAATGAACTCACATTTCTCGATATTACCTAGCAGTTGATGCTTTTCAATGGACTCTAACACTTGCATGAGATGAGAAATGTGCTCCTCCCAGGTAGAGATATAAACCAATATATCATCCAAATACACTATAACAAATTAATCTAAATATGGATGTAAAACATCTTTCATCAGTCTCATAAATATAGTTGATGCATTACATAAACTGAAAATGCATGACCAACCATTCATACAAACTTCTCCTTGTCTTAAAGGCAGTCTTCCAAGTGTCTTCTTTTTTGACATGTACCTAGTGGTATCTCAATTTGAGATCCAACTTGGTGAAGTAATTGGCATGGTGAAACTGGTCTAACAAATCATCAATCCTGGGAAAAGGGTATCGATTCTTAAGTGCAATTTTATTCAAATATTTGTAATTGATACACATATTCCAAGTTCCATTATTCTTGGGTATGATGATGATAGGATACCCACAAGGTGAGGTGCTTGATCGAATCATTGCTTGCTCCAACTACTATTGCAATTGTTTCTTCACTTCATCTACTTCTGGAATAGATTGTCAATTCAACCCAATATTTGGTAAGGGGATTCAAGCAACATTTGTATCTCATGCTATACTTCACTCTTAGGTGGTATCCCTTTAAGATATAGGAACACTCTTCTATATACCTATAGAAACTCCTCCAACTAATGTCTTTGCTCTTGGGTACATTAGCTGTGGAAAAAATTGCACAAGTGTGCATTCCTCCACTTGGTAAGGGGCTAGGACTTATAGGTTGCAGCAAGGCCTCAGTGCTTGTATCCCCTATGTGGTGGTGGTGGTTTTCGTCCAAATGATCATGCAAGAGATTGTTAGTGGAATTCACATAAAATAAAGAAAATTGAAGAAAATACAATAAAAAGGAAATGGGGGATGAATGCAAACTCCAACAACAATCAAATGTATGCAAAGCCACTTTGTATTTCCCAATGGTCAAGCTGTACAACACCTAGGAGGTGTGGGCTTCAAGGGAAGCCAACAATCTCCCTTAGGGAGGTCCTTCTTGTCCAAACTATATGCTAAGTGGATGGTAGAACAATGGAGAGAAACTCTTGCACCTTGGAGGAAAATGGAAAGGGAGCTTGGCGATGCTTACAAAGATAGGAAGAGGTGGGCTATGAGGAAGCTCCAACACAAATCCATCATTATAACTTTGCTCTTCTTTCTCTCTACAAAATGCATGTCAATGGCTTCCTTTTATAGGCCAAGAGGTGGCCAAGGAACAACTAGATACAAATGTGAACTCATACACTCCATGAAAAACTTAAGGATCCATTATTTTCTTAAAATATAGAAACATTGGAAAATGTTACTAATTCTTAAATTTCCAACCATAAAATGTTTGGCAATATTTTTGAAAAAAATATTCAAATATCTAAGAATTTTATATAGTTCTTGGACTATTTTGGCTATTTTTAGTGAATAAATTTATCCTATGGAATTTGGGTAAATCGGTTTAGAAAAAAATGGAAAGTGACAAATTTTATGGGAGGGAAAAAATAGCCCATGGGCTAAATTTTGCCCCTAAAAATTTATGCAAGCCAAGCTCATGAAGAAGAAAGTGACAACAAGGATAAATACCATATTCAAGATGGGTTACTCTGCAAGTTGTATAAGTTATATGTTCCTAAATGTACATGAGTATTAAGCTTATCATGGAGACTCATTTCTCAAAAGTTGTAACTCATTTAATGGTGTTGGAAAAATAGTAGCTAACTTGCAAAGGTATATGTATTGGCCTAGAAAGTAGAAAGAGGTAGCTTGGTTCATTATAGGATGATACATTTCTTTACTAGTGAACCGAGTAATAGAAATTAAGGTCTATATCTCTTCTTATCTTTACCTACTAACCATGCAAGAGTAACTTTGTGGACTCTATGGCTAGTTTTCCAAGAACAAAGTGGGGACGTGACTAACTCTTTGTTGTATTGGGAATATTTAGTAATATGTGCATCCTAATGCCTTGTAAAAAGACCAACAAGGGAAAATATGTAACAATCATATTCTTTTGGAAGGTCTAGATGCACTTTGGGATACCAAGCAACATCATTTCAATTAGAGATACAAGATTTCTCGGTGCCTTTTTTATTGGATTTAGATTATCCTTATGCGGAAAGTTCATCACCTCCCCATTGTGGGAGAGTTTACTATAAATATAGTTTGTAGCCATATTACAACATTCAAATTGGATTCATTCAACTAAGGTGTCATGAGTTGTGGGTGAGTCTATTATATTGAAGTGACCTATGACTTACAATTGGTCCCACCTTTTATCGCCACTATAGGCACACAATAGCCACAGACATAATTGGAGAGATTTGAACCCATGCAAGGGTGATCACAACACCCTAGTATCGCCAACCGAATGAGATGGCATTGATATTATTAGTGGGCCTTTGTACTTCAATGTAAGTGAAAATATATACCAAGATGAAAAGCACTACAACTTTCCATCCATAAACATATGGGAAATTAAAAATTTTGAACATGACCTTGGTGTAGGTTTTAAAATATTATAATTGGAAACATCTAAGAACTTGGGATGAGATTTGATCTACAATATACACTATTATAATATAGCATTAATCCACACTAGAACTAGCAAGTTACTCTTTGAAACTTGCATTGGATAACTTCTATGTTCACTTCTAGATGTGATGTAAGGACATTATGGAGGAATAAGGAAGATGCCATATAAGGGGAAGAATTAAAGGATGCAAAAAAAATTATAGATAAGATCAAGAAGATTCATGATTTCCAAGTACAATGTAAACCAAAGAAATCATAGGAAAAGTATAAGTCCATGCACAGACAATACAATATTTAGAAGACATTCAAGGTAGGATACTAAGTATAGTTTTACTTGAACAAATAAAGGTTATAGGGGCTTAGTAAAAAGAAAGTCTCTCATCGGGGGCAGCAGGTGCAGGGGAGGTAATTTTTTACCCTGGAGGAAATAAAGTAGCAGACTTTTCTTGGGGACTTGGCATCAGCACCACCAATCAAGCAGAATGGTTGGCCTTGTATCACTCTCTAGAAATAGCGGTCACCTTCAACATGAACCGCTTACAGGTATTCGGGGACTCTAGACATGTAATTCAAGCTATGTGCAACGACATTTCCCGCAAGAATGACAGAAGCCAGAGAATTCAGAAAAGAATCAAGTGTCTCAATCTCCCAAAGGACACTCTCTATTTCCATGTGTTAAGAGATCTCAACTCCACTGCAGACAAACTAGCAAATGATGGAGTCAATTTAGGCATGGGACAAGCCTCTCTTAACAAGGTTCCAACACACCGTTTCATACCTTAATGAATACATTGTTAAGAAGCTATAATTCTTGGATTAATTATATGCATGGTAGCCCTTATCACCAATGTGATTTTTGTTTTGGTTACCACTTCTCCTTTCACCACGTCATGGCTCGGCAACCTACCATCATCCCACGCACCCTCCTCGTGGTTTGCTCAGTCCTCATGCTTGGGCATTTATCACCCCAAGCGCCCACTGGTTGTATAGAGCCCAAAATGGAAGGCCCTTCCTATCCTGCCCTCGCCTCGGCTCTGCAAAGCCTCTGTATCTCCCAGGATCATACAGCACTGTTTGACGACAGTTTTTCCTCGGCAGTCTGCAACATGGATGGCGTCAGGCAAGCCATAGCCACCCTGAGCCAGCTCACATCCAAAATCAAGTTATATCTCTCCAGGACATACTCTACAGTTTGTAACACGGCAAACAAAATCGATGAGTTAGCTCTGGAAGACAAATACATCCACGCTCGACTCTCCTGTCTGGAATCGCGCATGGAGGACATGGACATAAATATTATTGAGTTGATGGGGAAAGTTGATAGCATTAAAGCAGATATCTCTGCCTTTGCCTATAAAATGCAATGCAGCTTTGTGCAGGAGGCCCCAACGGTCAATCAGGAGATGGTAGACGCGGCTTCAGTCCAGCAGCAGAATTTCAGATGATGGCAGTCATTCTTTCCTTGTCTGCAGGTTCACTTAGAAGCTTCTATCTTGAATGTTTTTTTGTTTAAAATTATGCAATCAATTTGTAAGGTTTACCCCAACAACAAAAATAGAGTTTATAGGGAGTCAGATAGTATAGAACTTCAGGAAAAGAGCTCTATAAGACTCTGCAATTTTCCCTCCTCTGATGCAGAGTGCTGGCTTTTGTTTTTGTACTGAATGGTTGTGCACAACCTTTGTTTATATAAATCGATTACCTGTTTCTGTTTTAAAAAAAAAAAGTATCTCATATATGACATTTCATAGTGTTTGAATATGTCGGAAACAACCTACATCAATAAATGTGCATTTACTCAATAATGAAATGTGGATAAATTGAAACTCTATGCTGGGCTTTCATGAAAGAAATGGGGGGTTGTGGATATTCAATTGGAATGGTTCTTCACAACAGATCTTACAACTTAATTCGTCGTGTTAACTTAATTCCGAAGAATGATAAATAAACTAGAACTGAAAGGGAAATAACTAGAGAAAAATAATACATCCACACAAATAACAAAAGATATACCTTGGGAAAACCCACTATGGGGAAAAAACCAACCAGAAGTGAGGACTATGCCTTGCTCTTTTCTTATCTAATATGTACTGCAAATACAAAGAAAGTGGTACTCACTATAGAGTTACCTCTAACACTGTGGCTTGCACAACAACTACAAGATCTCCTACTTCCTTTGTTATGATATAATATCCACTCTCTTATTATTTCTCAACTATGGAACAATACAATAAAATCGTCAGAATGGAACCCTTTCTCCTACTAATGACTTGGTATTTAACATTGCTCGATATCTACCTAGGGTTAGTTTTAGGGTTTGTACATGCCTCAAATATCAATTAGGATTAAGGTTTTGGACCCTATGGAATGTTCTTGAAAGACCACACATGTATAGCTCCACATGTGCAGGTAATGAGAGTTAATGTGGAATCCACTTGGTACCATTTGTATAGGTCAACTTACAGGAGGCATAACTTCTGCATACAAACTTTGATTGAAGCAATTCTTGCATCGTTGGAAAGGTATCTGATGTATACAAAAACATCAAGGGAATGTGAGATATGCTCACAAACTTTTGACCCCAAAAAACATCATTTAATCCCTCAAATGGACCTTGGAAGGTTCTGGACCCCAAACCTACAAAGTGAGAACTACCCCTAAAATGGGCCCTACAAGCCAATTCATTAAATTGTTCCACCCAAAAAGAACCAAAATAGATGAAAAATTATATATTGATCCTATTCAGATCATACCTTCCCATTTTGGGAGGCTTTTGGTTCCCAAAATATTTTACTAAATGAGGTGAGGAAAATTTTCCTCTACCTTCTCCCTAGAGTAACATTTACCCTTGCTTGGAAGTTGTCCTTTCAACCTAATTTGATAACGATCATGTTGCCCCTATCTAGTAATTCTAGACTTCTTCTGGAAAACCGTGTCTCATGCTAAATCTGCTTGAGCATCAAGTGCTAAGTTCCCTATGGTAGGTAGGACCCACTGATCTTCCTGTTCTAACATGGAAGGCTGATAGAGTTTCAAATTTTCCACACCCACCACTGAGTAAATGTGAATGTATGTGGGAAGACTAAGTCTATAGGCATTATATCCCACCTTATCCAATACCTCAAAAGGACCATAACGTAGAGCCTTGATCTTCTTACTAAGACCGTTTAGTCTTTCCTTGTTCAGTCGTAACCAAAATCTATTCCCCATTTTGAAGTATTTTTCAACCCTGTGTTGGTCATGTCTGGGCTTGTACTTTTCTCGTGACTTATTCAATGTCACATGTACTTGCAAATGGATTTTCCATATATTATCATTGAAGTTTTCTACTCTTAATGATTCACTTGTAGTGTCTTCCCTCACTCCCCCTTGTTGTTCATATACAACATCTAGAAGTGAATGTGGTAGATATCCAAAAAAAGTTTCAAAATGGCACCTACCAATGGAAGTGTGGAATCCTCTATTATTAGAGTGCTAAATATAGCTTAGATTTTCATCCCAAGTCTCCAGATACTTCTGATTGTAACCCATCAAAAGTTGCACCCAAGTCCTCTTAACTACTTTTTTCTGCCCATTTGTCTACGGATGGAATGTTGTGTATCTCTTCAACTTAGTGTCCATCTTCTCCCAAAGTGTAGTTCAAAATGAACTAATCAAATATAGTATACTTGTTTCAGATGATGCTCCTTGGTATCCCAAAGTGCACCCAGACTTGCTCAAATAACACGTGTGTTGATTCTTGTCCTTTTATGGTATTTTTACAAGTCATAAGAATGCAAATATTGTTGAATCTTTCAATTGGCACAAATAAATAGGCATGTCCCTTCCTAGTGTTTGGAACAAGGGATTCACCTTGTTGACCAATATTTTATCATGTTCATTCATACAGGGGGGTTTTTTAATTGTGAAAAATAAGGTCAATATATTGTAGGTATTAGGGGGGAGGGAGTAAGTTATGGGGGATTTATAGGTATTGGGGTGGTATAAAAGGGGTATCTAGTAAAAATATGGAATATCTCATAAAAATTGGGTTTTTTTAATTGGAAATGTGTATTGGGAGGGGGATCAACAAAATTATTTTTGTAGGTATTTATCAATATCTAGTGAAATTAGAGGTATTATTTAATATCCCATGAACAAAGTCACTATGGCATATTTTCATTCAGTTAAGACCTCATGGTGGTTGGTAACCCACCTAGAAAATCCATAGAATTGCTTTCCCAAGGTCGAGTGGATACATGTAAGGGATGGTATAGACCTTGCTTTCTGTTACTATGGTTGATGGTACAACAAAGTATGCATCCTGTAATATACCATGCTACATCTTCTTTCATTTTCGGCCAATACACATACCTTTGTAAGTTAACAACTATCTTCCTAACACCAAAATTCCCTACAACTTTGGAAGTGTGCGCCTCTCTTATAAGTTTCAATTTTTCATCATTAAGAACATAGAGATTGTATAGCTTATAGAGTAACCCATTCTGGAGATGATAGTCAGCCTTACTGTCACCTTCTTCTACATGAAATTGGCCCTATAGTTGTTGAAACATCTCATCAAAGTCCTAATCTTCTATGTATCCCTCTTTTTATGCATAATGGATAAAAGGTTCCAAGTGCATAGGAGTCCCCAAAGTTGTAATATTGGACGTGGGTGGCCTTGAAAGCATGTCCTTCAACTTGTTAGTGCTTCCCTCTTTTATACTTGATGACTATGTGAAACTGTTGCAAAAATCCCATCCACTTGTAATGTTTGGTGTGTTGTGGCTTACTCTAGGCCTGCAAATACTATAGTGGCTAGTGATATATGTGGATAATAATTTTTTCCTTTCCCATCGGATAGTGCTTCCACTTCTTAACAAATTGAACTGAAGGATAGAGTTCCTAAGACTCTTCTATGAAACATTTCAGAATGATAGCATATCGGCTTACCTCATTACATCAAAACGGCTCCTAACATACCCACTTTCTTATGTCTCCACTTTGGAAGGATTTTGCAAGTTAGGCAATGCAAGAAATAGTGCTTGACTAATATTTTGTTTTATCTCATCAAAATATTTTTGTTATTTATTTCCCCACTATAAAATCTAACCACTCACTATTATGGCATGGAGTGATGCAGCTACCGATGAAAAAAAAGTAATAAAATTTCATAGGTAGTATCTTTCCCCAACAATGCTCCTAACTTCCATGAAATTGCTAGGAACCAACCATTTTATAATGGTCTCCATCTTTGCATGGTTTATCTTGAGTTCCCCTCCACCGATGGCATACCCTAAATAGACCAAGAATTGATGAGTGAACTCTCATTTCTTGATATTGGATAGTAGTACTTGATGCTTTTTAAGAGACCCTAACACCTGCATGAGATGAGAAATGTGACCCTCCCAAGTAGAGGCTATGTAAACCAATATATCATCCAAATATACTATAAAAAATGAATCTAAATATGGGTGTAAAACATCATTCATCAGTCTCATAAGTTGTTGCATTACATAAACCAAAAGGCATGAGCAACCATTCATACAAACCTTGCCTTATCTTAAAGGCAGTCTTCCAAGTGTCTTCCTCTTTGACACGTACCGAGTGGTATTTTGATTTGAGATCCAACTTGGTGAAGTACTTGGCACGTTGTAACTGGTCTAACAAATCACCAATCCTTAGCAAAGGGTACCAATTCTTAATTGTAATTTTAGTCAAATCTTTGTAGTTGATACACATATTCCAAGTTTCATTGTTCTTGGGTATGATAAAGATATGTGACCCACAAGTTGAGGTGCTCGGTACAATCATCCCTTTCTCTAGCAATTGTTGCAACTTCTTCTTCTCTTCCTCTACTTCCATAATAGACTATCTATACACCCCAATAATTGGTAATGGGGATTCAAGCAACATCGATATGCCATACTCTACTTCCATATTAGGTGGTATCCCTTTAGGATCCTAGAACACTCCTCTATACACTTGTAGAAACTCCTCCAACTATTGTTTTTGCTCTCAGGTACATCCATCTAGGGATGCCTTTATTCTTATCAATTCATCACCCATTTGATTCTCTTGTAAGAAAAGAAAAACATATTTCTTACTTGTTATAATCAAATTTTTGGCTTGCTTGGCACTTATTAGTGATATCTTTAATATACCTTTATGTGCACTAATGATGAAATACTTCCCATCCTTGATTAGCCTAGTATTGGTTTTTCTCTCCTCATGAAGACCACATCCATCTTATACATATAGGGGTTTCTAAACACTACAGTACCACCTACATCAAGGGTTACTACATCTAATTCCACTTCATCATAAAATATTCACTTACAACAAATTTGATCTTGCATTGTTCGGTGACCTTGATCTCGGTATCCTTGTTTACCCATCCCAATGGATAATAGATAAGATGATCATGAACCTCCAACCCAAGACTATTGAACAGATCGACTGCTATGATATTGGCCTGTGAGCTGAAATCAAATAGAGCATCTACCTTGGTCTTCTAGATCTGGATATTGAGATGGAATATTTTTATCGTCTCCTTCTGTTCCTTTTGATGAAGGCAACTCAAATTCACCTCCTTCTGCATTGAAGTGGAGATAATTTTATCATCCATATCTTAGCTTCTCTCTATGTGTTTACTCGAATATGCAGCTAGAAGGTTCTTCTTCTTGGCATACTTCTTTTAGTTCTTAGGGTTCAAATCTAGATTTATTATCCAACACTTTTCTTTAGTCTGACCATTGTTGTTACAATGATTACAATGGTTTTTCATATCCTTGCACTGATGTGCCATGGCTATAGGATTCTTATATTTTCCTTTCCATGTCTTCTTCCCCTCCTTGGAAGTGTCTAGGTTCTCTTTTTGTTTGGAACCACTTGGTTTTCCTTTGTTGCAGCCTATATTCTCCAGGTATTGTGCTTGCACACAGGCCTCATCGATTTTCTTGGGGTTGAATAGCATCACTTGCTTTCATAAATGACTTTGTAGACCCCTTAGATACTTGAGGAGTACATCTAGATTCCTAGATGAGATACCCAACATATAGCCATGTTCTTGAATTCGATGGTGTACTCTTGCACAGTTTTCCCTTGCCTTTGCCTAAAGTAATGCCAATAGTTCCATTGGTATTTTACATACTTGATGAGGTAGAATTGGGAATTTATGAGGCTTTTGAAATCGTAGCTCCCACTCAGTTACTGACAAATCACCTCTAGCCTAAGTGCCTCCATGTTGCTTTCCCACTAGGTTAATGCATGTCCCTCTAATTTCAATCAAGAAAATGAAATAGTATACTCCCCATATATATCATGGATACTAAAATAAACCTCTAATTGTTGTAAGAAATTATTCAACTTTAAATCATCGATCTCACCTTGGTAGGGATTGATATTCACTTTCACCTCCATCTTAAATAAAGGTTGGGAAGTGGTAATGGAACTAGATATTGGCTACTCTTTCCTCAGCTCCTTTTCTAGGTCGCCTTTGTCTCCCAATTTCCCCTCTGAACCGATATTTGAGATAGAGCCTTCAAAATCACTAAAAGGTCCAAACTTGTTATGTAGAGTCACCATGAGGATTGACAGATTATATCAGATATCAACGACTTGTATTCCCATCTTTGTAAATCCTTGTTCATATTCACCCCTCGATTATTCACCATACTCATTCGTCATGGTTGGGGTTTGAATATTTTTTATTTATTCCACCAACTCCTAGATCCTATAATTTCCCACAAAACCCAAAATAAAAATGCTCTGATACGAATATGATCCATAAACTGCCATGGATACTCTACTAGAACAGTTCATCACAATGAATATTACAACTTAATTATTGTGTTAGCTAAATTCCACGGAGTGATAAATAAATTGGAAATGGAAGGAAAATAACTAGAGAAAAATAACGCATCCACACAAATAACACAAGATATACCCTGGGAAAACCCAACCATAAGAGAGGACTATACCTTTCTCTTTTCTTCTCTAATATGTAATGCAAATACAAGGAAAGTGGTACTCATTATGGAGTCACCTTTAGCACTATGGCCTACACGACTACTATAGGATCTTGTACTTCCTCTATTACGCTCTAATATCCACTCACATAATATACTTAAACTATGGAACAACACAATAACATCGTCATAATGGAAACCCTTCTCCTCCTAAGGGCATGCTATTTAACATAGCTTGATAGTCGTTTAGGGTTAATTTTAGGGTTCGTACATGCCTCAACTATTGATTAGGGTTAGGGTTTTGGACACTTTAGAATGTTCATGAAATTCCACAAATGAATAGATCCACACGTGTGGGTAACAAGATCTCACATGGAATCCACTTAGTACCATGGCGGTCAACTGGATTGGTCAACTTGTGGGAGGCATAACTTCCTCATATGGAATATGATTGAGGTAATTCTTGCACTATTGGAAAGGTCTTAGAGTGTAGAATAGATTCAAGGGAATATGACCTACGCATAAAAACTTTTGACCCCCCCCAAAAAAATCGTTTAAGCCCTCAAATGGACCTCAAAAGGTTATGGACCCTAAATCTGCAAAGTAAGACCTACTCCTAAAATGGGCCCTACAATCCAATTCATCAAATTATTCCACCGAAAGAACACCAAAATAGATAAAAAATTATATATCGATCCAATTCATATCACCAATTATTACTTTCTATAGAGGATTTAGTGTCATATGTATAGTACAAGTTAACAAAATACACATTATTTTTAATGAAGACAAAAACAACCAAAAAATTAACAAAAACTAATGAACATTGCCTTAAAAAAACAACTTCTAATAAATTCCAATTGATATTCTAGGGATAACTTGAGGAGGGTTTTTCTTATCTACTTTAACAAATGATTTTAGGGACCAACCACCTCTAAAGATGGAAATATATGATCAAAAAATGGACCACTGTATAATTGTTCATGTTTTTGGTACTTTTTGGGCAAAAAATAGACTTAATGATTTATATAAAGGTATTATTTTTATTTTTATCTATAATAAAATTTTTAATTTTTTCCTACATTTTGTTGGAAAGGAACTTTATATATTCGATAAAAGAGAATTTAAGGTTTTTATTCCATTCACCTTAAAGAGCGGCCCAACAAACCATACAAAGTGTTTTTTCGATCGATAAAACAAATATTCCAGTACTAAGCTTGTTTTGATTGATTAAACAAATATTCCAATAATTTTAAAGAGTGGGTAAAAGAAACCGTATAACAGTGATTTTAGATGCGTCCACTTTGCAACGAAAAAGCAACCTTCAGTTTTCATTTCGACGAAACCCACTTCACTGAGTATAATTTAATTCAGTTTACTTCCGTCCGTCTCTTGTTTTTTACTGTTCTGTCTTTAAGCTGGATCTTACTATTTGTTTTTAGTTTTTATTTCGGTTGGGTTTCTATGAACAGTGCACAATGGGAGAAAGGAATATTTGCTGAATATTGAAAGCCTGGTCTTCCTAAATTTTAGATAAAGGTATGGAGAATATATCAATAATCTATGTACTAGGATAATGTGATCCTCTGATGTGAGCAAGCTGCCACCATAGGTAATTATTTTGACCTCAGAATTTTACAGGCTGTGTTATTGTGAAAGCAAAAACCTGCAACGCCCATGAATTTAGTATCTGTGTATAACGATTAGATTTATCTATAACTGTTCTTTCCTTTTAATCTATTAAGCTACTTCTGTATAAGGTATCTGGTGTTTTTAAATGAAAGCCTATTTTGCTAATGCTTTATGACGTTCCCTCAATAGGAGCTGAGCTGTGTATTTAATGCTTGTTGCTAAAGCGAAAATATGTTTTTTAGGGCTGGTCACAAGTATAGAATAGCAAATATTGTTTGATAGAGCACCAATGCCATTTGTGTTTTGGTGTTTTCCAATGTACCATAGCATTGTGTGAGTTGTATGTTCAAGCTCAATTATTCTTATCTATTTGTTCGGCCTCCTCATTCTTATAATCACACTCATTTTTTATTTGGGTTGATCCTGGGTGTATACCTGTCTTTATTTTCTTTGAGTGAGCATTTTCATCTTTATTTTCTCATGGCCCTGGTTCTTTGGTATGATGATCAATATCCAGCCTACTACAGGTTATTTAATGTTGTGGCAGCATCGTTGTTGGGAGTTGGATCTCAAGCAACTTAAGATCCAACGACCAATAGCGCTACTGCTGCAGCATTAAATGTTGTATAGCAAGCTAGATAATTTTTTTCATTAAGGATTAAGCGATCCTTAACCATAAATCGCTTAAGGACTTTGTGCTTGGCAAAGCTCTCTCAGTTGTCAGATCTACTAATCCAATCACATGATAATGTGATAATTGTGATAAAGGAGGCATTCGATTGTTTGCTCTACGGTATCCGCCAATTTTGAAGAAGACGAAATCACCATCCCCACCGGGTCTCTCCAGTGGCTACTTGACACACTCTATTGGAAATATTGTAATTAATGAGCTGATAGCGTATCTGATATGCGCCGGCTTTGTCAGACTCCAAGTCAGTCTGCAATGTCAGACAGTATGTCAGCTTGCAGCCAATCCGGCTCACAGCAAGTTAGTATTTATGTAGCCGCATTTGTATTTTGCGGTCCCAAGACTTCTTAGGTAGAAATTTATTACAGTCTTTAATGAAACCCTGTAGCTTCCAGGAGAAGCCAAACCTAGTTTGTGTATAAATGAAAATCACTCACAGAAGATTAAAAAAGAGATGTGTAAGGAGCCCAAGCTCTCTGAGAGATAAGAGATTAGGAGTGAAGAGAAGAAGTGAAGACCCGTGAAATGTATGAAGAGCCCAAGCTCTGTAAAATTGTGAAAGATTGAAGTAAAACTCATCTCTCTAAGTGCGGCAAAGCTACTTTGTTTTATAGTGGTAATATATATAGGTCTTTAAGTTTTATGTATTCATTCTCAAGAATGTTGGTTTATGCATCCCACACATGTACTTCATATTGACCTGTGTAAATGTTACGGTCTGTAAATCAAATCAAGATTTCTAAGTATTTCATGGTGGTAAATGCCCTACTTTAATTGCTCAGTAACTTCTACATATGTTTCGGTCCTCATGTTTTAGCATGAAATACATTTATTCAAAGTTTGTTTAAGTTTGGGTTATGCGCAGCTAAATAAGTATGCGAAATTAACTTGTGCACAAAGTTAAAAGAAGCTTATGCAAAAGTAATTTGTATGAAGTGCGAAGCTCATGCAAAGTAAAGTTTTCAGCAAAGTACTTTGTGAAGTCAAGTTCCGCAAGGTTAGAGAGTTGTGCAACAAAGTTCACCTGTGTAGTAGAAAGTCGAAATGCGCAGGTAATCACCGCGCAGTAAAAGTGGAATCGCGCAGGTAATTCCTGCGCTGTTAATTTGTGAAGAAAAATGTTCGGAAAAATATTTAGAGCAACGTATTTCCTAGGAGAAGCGCAACTCTGGAACAAAGAGAAAAAAAGATATTCATTCACTCCGCAGGTGAGTGAAAGATATCTAATGAGCAGGTCAAATCTTTTGACTGCGTAGGGTGTTTCCCTTTTCCCCTTGATTTGAGCTTGGTTTACGGAAAGTAGAAATTGTATTTACAAAAGGGAAAAGTGATTAAGAATGGCTTCCACTTCGGGTAATTTGCAAACTCCAATATTTTCTAGTAAAAATTATGAATATTGGTCTCTAATTACGAAAGCTTTGTTTAGAGGTAAAGATGTATGGGAAATAGTCCAGCATGGTTATGCAGAACCAACAAATCTAGCAGCATACAACAATCTCACACAAGTTGAGAAGGATGTCTTAAGGGAACAAAGGAAGAAAGATCGAAAGGCATTGTTCCACATACATCAAGCAACACATGAATCCATACTCCCAAGAGTAGGAGCAGCGCAGTCAGCTAAGGAAGCATGGGACACATTTGAAACTTCCTATCAAGGCTTGAACAAGGTAAAGACTGCCTAACTTCAAATTCTTAGAAGAGATTTTGAATATCTATCAATGAAAAATACATAGTCAGTAGAATCATTCTACACTTGTGTTATTGGTTTGGTTAATCAAATAAAGTCTCATGGAGAAACTCTAGGTGACCAAAGAGTTGTTGAAAAAGTTCTTAGAGTTCTTCCAAAGAAATTTGAATCTTTAGTTGTGACCTTGGAGGAAAACAAAGACCTGTCCACATTTACTATTGATGAGTTTCAAGCCTCATTACTCAATCATAAACATAGAATCAGTGGTTCAGATACATCACTAGAAGGTGCATTCGCAACACAGTCATCCATAAGCCGTGGAAGAGGCAGAGGAAGATCAAACTCTAGAGGCAGAAGACGAAGTTATTTCAGAGGAGGTCGCAGCAGCAGCCCTGCGCATGTTGCTGGTAGAGGTCGGAATCAAACTCTCAATCAGCCAAGTGGACAAAGGTATGATAAATAAAAAATTCAATGTCATTACTGTAAGACATATGGACACTTCGCATATGAATGCAGGAAGAAACAGTATGACCAAGGAAAGCAAGGCAAAGCTCAGTCAAGCAACAACAACACTCCGAACAACTCTCTGTTCTTAGAATGCGCATCTCCGCTGGAATGCAATGCTGTCCAAGAAAGTCCAAATGACATATGTGTTCGGGTACACAGGGTACTACCAAAGGACCGAACACCAAGAGCAACCACTTCACACAAACAGATCACAGATCAGCACACCGATGTTTTGACGTGGTTTAAACCCTCTTGAGGGAAACACTCCACGGCCCCGGCCAAATAGCTTCTACGTGACAATTTATTATGCGAAGAAAGAAAGTTACAAATGAGCTTCTCATAATCGATCAACTAAACAATGACCCTCCATGCTCTTTAAATAGAGATCATGGACCAATCGGGTGTTAAGCCACGGATCAAGGTTAGGTTTGATCTAAGAGAAGTTGAGCCGTCGGATCACTCTATGTCGGAAACATATCGTGACCGTCGGATTAAGTATTTACAAATGCATACTAAAGAAACACACTATCCCTAACGGATATATTACACAAGTTGATCTTAACTAACTCCTAAGTGTCTAAATATCCTAACATCCCCCCTTAAGAACAACTTGGGATAGGATTGAAGGATTTACAAAAGTGACACTATTAGGAGAAGGAAGGAGGCATTAGAGCCTATCCCCCCTTAATGACAAGTTCTTGAACTCCTAACATAGATCGAAGTTTAGAAAACTTTGCTTCTGTAAGAGACTTGGTGAAGATGTCTGCAACTTGATCATCTGTAGGGCAAAAGAGCACTTCAAGAACAAGATCATGAACAAGATTTCTGATGAAGTGCATATGTAGCTCAATGTGTTTGCTGCGTTGATGTAGAACTGGATCTTTGGTAATCTTGATGACACTTTGATTATCGCACCAAAGTGGAGTAGGTTGCTGCTGCTCGAATCTAAACTCTGAAAGGATCTGTCGAAGCCATAAAGCTTCCTGATTGGCATTAACTGTTGCTCGATATTCTGCCTATGCTGAAGAAAGAGCAAGAGCTTGTTGTTTCTTACAAGCCCAAGTAATAGGTCCAGATCCCAGACTGAAAACATAACCTGCAGTAGCCTTTCGATCATCAGGATCGTCGGCCCAATCTGAATCAGTGAAACCAACCAACAAAGTTTTCCCCCCTGTACCGTAATGAATCCCAAACTGAACTATACCTCGAATATATCGAAGTATTCTTTTAGCTGCTTTCCAGTGACTTTCATGAGGTGTATGCATATAACGGGAAACACGACCAACGGCAAAGGAAAGGTCAGGACGGGAATGAGTCAAGTATAAGAGACTACCAACAAGCTGATGATACAAGGTGGCATCGACTTCAGGTGAAGTACAAGGGGAAGAACGTTTGACTCCATACTGGAAGGGAGAAGGGGCTGGTGTACAATCTTCCATGTGAAAGCAACGAAGAAGGTCACAAGCATACTTAGACTGAGAAAGAAAGATTCCTTCTTTGGTTTGTAGGACTTGGAGACCAAGAAAATAATGCAAATGTCCTAAGTCTGACATTTCAAAATTTTGTTTAAGACTAGATTTCACATGGGTTATAAGCTTAGGGTCACTACCAGTAAGAATAAGGTCATCAACATATAGAACAAGTATGATGAGATGGTTTCCTACTTTCTTAGTATAGACGTTGGGGTCAGAATGACATCTAGAAAAACCAGTGTCAAGGAGAAAGTTATCCATTTTGGCATACCAAGCTCTAGGAGCTTGCTTAAGGCCATATAAGGATTTCTTAAGGCGGCAGACAAGGCTAGAGTTATTCTGAACATAGCCAGGAGGTTGTTCCCTGTAAATTTCTTCCTGTAAATCACCATGTAAGAAGGCAGACTTGACATCTATTTGATGGATTTCCCAGTTGTGTAAGGCTGCAAGGGAAAGAACAAGGCGGATGGAGTTCATTTTTGCGACGGGAGCAAAGGTTTCATTGTAGTCAATCCCTTCAACTTGGGAAAAACCTTTGGAAACTAACCTTGCCTTAAGTCTTTCAACACTTCCATCTGATGCATACTTAGTTCTGTAGACCCATTTACATCTGACAAGTTTTCTTCCTTTTGGAAGAGGTACAAGATCCCAAGTATCGTTCGCCATTAACGAACGATATTCTTCATCCATGGCTGCATCCCAATCTGGATTCCCTGAAGCTTCTGCAAAAGTTTCTGGATCATGATTCTCGGAATCTTGAGCCAAAAGAGAAGAGGCTCACTGAAACTGAGAACGTGTTCGACGTTGATCTCTAGGATCACCGGCAAGATCACCAGCTACTTCACATGTTGAACGGACCCATCGAGGAAGCACTTGTGTGGGTGCAACTGGAGGAACATGAGCAGGCGGAGGTGGATTTTCATCCTCACTGTCATCATCAGAAACTAGAGTTGGAAACCTGTCAAGGAAGTTAGAAGAAGAAGAAGAAGGCACAAATGCCGAATCAGGCTCGCAGGCCAAAGATGGCACAATCGCCGAGTTAGGCTCGCAGGCCAAGATATTTTCATCAAATTTAACATCTCTTCTAATGATTATATCATGAGAATGTGGTTGAAGAAGTCTATAACCTTTTACATCTTCAGAATATCCAACAAATATGCACTTTTCACTTTTAGGCTGTTTTTTTTTCTTCCGTTTTTCATCCGGAATGTGAGCCCATGCTTCACTACCAAACACACGGAAGTGACTTACATCAGGTTTAGTTTTACTCTATGCTTTTTCCGGTGTTATACCTTGTAATGCTTTAGTGGGGGTGCGATTAACTATGTAATTTGCACAATTAATGGCTTCAGCCCAAAATTGAAGACTTAGTCCCTTAGATTGGATCATACAATTAGCCATTTCTTTTAAAGTGCGGTTCTTCCGCTCAGCTACATCATTTTGTTGTGGTGTATATGGAACAGTGTGCTGTTGTTGGATGCCTTGTTCAGTGCAGAAAGTAGTGAACTGTTTGTTAACATATTCTCCTCCATTGTCAGATCTTAACTTAATAATTTGATGACCAGATTGTTTTTCAACAAGGACCTTGTAGGCCAAGAACATGTTAAATAATTTGCTCTTAAGTTTTAGGAAATAAACCCCAAGTGCATCTGGTGTAATCATCAATGAAAGTTAATAAATATTTGAAACCAGAAAAGGAAGCAGATGGAAGAGGACCACACAAGTCACTATGCACAAGCTCCAAGGGAACCGAGGCATGCCAAGAGGCACGTTTGTCAAAACTGTCCCGATGATGTTTTCCGAGTATACAACCGGAGCAAACACCATCTCTGCAAGATACCATTAGAAGACCTGTCACCATATTTTATTTACATAGTTGTTGCAATGAGCGATAATTTAAGTGACCAAATCGCTCATGCCAAAGTTTGCTCAAGTTATCACTATGAGCAACAAAAACTGAAGGGAAAGGTGATGACCCAAAGTTGTTAAACTTGTACAACTTGGTAATATCATCAACAATTCCGGTATTTAGGACCTATTGAGGATCTTTAAAATCCTTGATTACAACTTGGTGAGGTGTAAAGGTCATAGTTTTACCTTCACTAGAATGAGTGATCTGATAGACTGATAACAAATTGCAGGAAATTCTTGGAACACATAGTACATCACTAAAATGACCATTATCTACTGGAATTGTTCCAGCTCCTACAACACTTAGAGATCTATCATCACCAACAAATATTTGTTTGGTGTTACATTCATGCATAGTAGAAAATATGGCTTGATCCTTAGCCATATGATAAGATGCTCCAGAATCAATGAGCCATTCATTTGAAGTAGAAGAAGAAGATGCATTATAAGAATAACCAGAAGCACAAAGTGCATGTCCATGAGAGGCAGATTCTGAAGGCGAATCTAGGCTGATGTGGTGCTTCTTCATTGCTGCTTCCAAGGCTGTCATCTTCTTGAAACACTTAAATTCATCATGATTATCTTTCCCGCAATAGTTGAAATGACGCTCAGTCTTCTTGCCTTTTGGCTTGGATCCTTTGTCATTTTTTAAAGAAGGAGTTGACTGAGAGGGTTTTGGACCCTTGTTTGACTTATTATTGTGAAAATTTTGTTTCTTGGGAGGCTTGGACTTTTCTTTCTACTGGGACAATAAGGCTTTCCTAGATGTATCTGCATTGTTGATTATTCCAAGATGAATGAGTTTATCTTGTTCCCTAATCAAGGAATCACAAAAGAATTCAAGACTAGGCTCTTGATAGCTAGCTGCATTCAAGGATGCTTTCATGGAGTAAAATGTAGATACAAAAACAGAATATGCAGGTCCAAGTTTGGAAAGAATATGATAAATGCATTGTTTGTCTTCCCTCTCAATCTTACATTCAGCACATAAGAGCTTAAGAGTTTTGTACTTAGATAAATAATCTTGAATGCATGAAAAGTCACTTGGATTTAAAGAAATCAACTCATTTTCGAGTTGGTGACCTCGAATTTAATTGTGTTTACCAAACACAGATTCCAACTTGTCCCAAGCAGTATTAGGTTCATCAATTCCAGATATGTGGAATCACAAATCAGTAGAGATTGACATCCCAATCAATCCACGAGCTTCATCACATCTATTTCCCAATTTTATTTTCTTATCATCATCAGTGGGTTCTTTTTCTTTCCCTGTGGTAATTCTGAAAAGTCCCCTACTTCGTAGAACATTCTCCATATGAGATTTCCATGAGAAATAGTTGGAACTGTTAAGTAGAATATCACAATGGGCGGCCATATTTGTAAATTAATGGCTATAAAAGTAAAAACCAATAGTCTAGATGTGAAGAGCTCGAAAAAATAGGCGGTTTAAAAAAAAACGGCATTGAAAACTGACTCTGTATGATGAAGTTATGCTTGAACAAAGAAACTGTTGAAGATGTCCCCAATAGTGACGTGGCAGCTAGAGAATGTCCAGCAAAAAAAAGAACCCCCATCTTCCCAAGATGAACCTTTTGACAATCACTTTACAAGAAAGTTGCTTTAAGTGAACCACTTTTGTAAAATAAGTGATTTCACTTTTACAATGATATTACTTTTAAATAGTGCAACAATAAAAAAACTTAAGTGACGCACTTTTATTTTTATTTTTTATTATTTAAGTGAGATGCACTTTTACAATAAAGTAACTTGAAATTAGAAATTGCATGCACTTTTTCTTTTAAAAGTAACTTCCTAAGACTTGAACTCAAGACCTATTAAGGAATAAAGCAACTCGGTTTGCGTGCTTGTCATTTTCTCTGCAAAACAAACCACAAATCGAAAAAAAAACTTTTCCACAGTTGTGGAGTTAGATCTTTTTAGCTTGCCCGGAAAGTTTACGTTTTCTCTCTGTTTCTGATTTGCCGAGATCGCGCAAGGTGCACGGCAAAGAGCATACACAACCGAGAAACACCCTTTCCCTTTCTGTTTCTGATTTGTCGAGATCGCTCAAGGTGCATGGCAAAGAGCATACGCAGACGGGAAAACAACAATCCGAACAAAAAGAAAATCTAACAGTAAAAAAAAATGAAATATGATATTTTTTCTTTTTAAAAAACGAAATAAAAAAAATGCGTCACTGTAACATTATACCTTCAGATCTGATGAAATACGCGTTTCTGGAGCAACCGGGAACCGTTTTCGATCAAACGAAAACTATTTCCCAATGGAAACAACGCTTCGGATGCAATGGAACACCTCCCATAGCCCAGAAATGCACAAAAATACCAGAACTAGAAACCCTTTCGAGTTTTGGCAACAACAGTTCAAGATCTAGATCATAACCGGAAGCGACACTTCATAAAAGCTCTGATACCATGTTCGGGTACACAGGGTACTACCAAAGGATCGAACACCAATAGCAACCATTTCACACAAACAGATCACAGATCAACACACCGATGTTTTGACGTGGTTTAAACCCTCTTGAGGGAAACACTCCACGGCCCCGACCAAATAGCTTCTACGGGACAATTTATTATGCAAAGAAAGAAAGTTACAAATGAGCTTCTCATAATCGATCAACTAAACAATGACCCTCCATGCTCTTTAAATAGAGATCATGGACCAATTGGGTGTTAAGCCACGGATCAAGGTTAGGTTTGATCTAAGAGAAGTTGAGCCGTCGGATCACTCTATGTCGGAAACATATCGTGACCGTCGGATTAAGTATTTAAAAATGCATACTAATGCATACTAAAGAAACACACTATCCCTAACGGATATATTACACAAGTTGATCTTAACTAACTCCTAAGTGTCTAAATATCCTAACAATATGGTATTTAGACTCAAGCTATAGCAATCATATGACTGGTAATTTAAATCTATTTTCTAGTCTAGATAAATCAATTCAAACTGATGTCACACTTGGAAACAATATTTAAGTTACTGTTTTGGGTAAGGGTACTGTTGATGTTCTAACCAAACAGAGGGAGAAGAAATGTATGCCTGATGTTTATTATGTTCAAGGTTTGAAGCATAATTTGATGAACATTGGACAACTGATGGAAAAAGGTTACAGAGTTCACATGATAGGAAAGCATTGTGTGATCAAGGACATATATCCAAGCAATTAGTTAATTGCCGAAGTACAGATGATAAGCAATCGCTTGTTTCCTTTGAAGATAAGTTCAATCATAAAAGGAAAAACAACTCAAGTTGTTCATGAAAGACATAATGGAAATTCTGGATCTGCGTTCAAAGCAGAAAGCAAAGGAGTAGACATTCACTGCATAAAGGAAGAAAAATATAGCAAAATGTAAGCTACGTTTCAAACAGAAATAAAGGATGAATCCTGGTTATGGCATTTCAGATTTGAATATCTAAATTTTGGTGGGCTGAAGCTATTGCATATGAAGGACATAGTGAAAGGATTGCCATTGATTGAAAAACCAGAGAGAATTTGTGAAGGCTATACTTTTGGAAAACAACATAGAGATACTTTTCCAGTCAGAAAGTTATATAGAGCTTGCACACCACTTGAAATTGTGCACTCTGATATTTGTGGACCAATGCAAATACCATCCATGGGAGGATGCACTTATCTTCTCACATTTATTGATGATTTCACAAGAAAAACATGGTTTTATTTTCTAAAACACAAATCTGATGCATTTGGTTGTTTTCAGCAGTTCAAGGCACTTATGGAGAAGCAGAGTGGTTACAGCATCAAGATCTTAAGAACAGATAGAGGTGGTGAGTGTGTTTCAAATGATTTTTTAAACTTTTGTAAAAATCATGGCATACAGAAGCAATTCACTTCGCGGTTTACACCGCAGGAGAATGGTATCGCAGAGAGGAAGAACATAACCATTATGGAGATGGCGCGCAGTATGTTGGCAGCCATGCATCTATCAAATGAATATTAGGCTGAAGAAGTGGAAACTGTTGTTTACATCATGAATCGATGTCCGACGAAGAGTGTGAAGAACAAAGTTGCATAGGAAGTATGGACAGGTATGAAACATAGTGTTTCACATTTAAAAGTTTTTGGTTGTGTAGCATACCCACATGTTCTAGATGAGCTGAGAAGAAAATTAGACAATAAATAACAAAAATGCATTTTTATTGGTTATTCTGAAAACACAAAAGCATACAAGTTGTATAACCCTGTCACAAGAAAAGTTATTATTAGTCGAGATGTTGAGTTTGTAGAAAATGAAGCATGGGACGGAACAGTAGAGAAGAATGTCAAAATTGTGTCACATATTGAACATGATGACATCATAGAAGATGTAGTTGAGACTCCGCATGTAAATCAGAACTGCGCAGCTCTGTTTACTCTCAGGACTGCGCAGCATGTTTCAGCACAAGGAACTCCGACACAAGTTGCAGCTCAAGCAACTCTGACACAAGTCGCAACTCAAGCAACTCCGACAAGCACATCAAGTGCGCATCAAACTCCATCAAGCAGTTCGACACCAGCAACTCCGACAAAGATAAGAACCCTGCGTGAGATATATGAGACTAGTAAACCTAATTCATTCTTAGTTTTGCATTATTTTCTCAAGTTAATGATCCTCTAACATTTGAAGAAGTTGTTGAAGATAAAGTTTGGGCACAAGCCATGGATGAAGAAATAGAATGCATTGAGAAGAATCAAACATGGGAATTAGTTGATGTTCCTAAGGACATGGATGTGATAAGTGTGAAATGGATTTATAAAACCAAGCAAGATGATGATGGAAATGTGCAGAAGCACAAGGCAAGATTGGTTGCAAGAGGGTTCACACAGCATCCTGGCATAGACTTCAACGAAACCTTTGCACCTGCAGCACAAATGGATACTGTCAGAACAGTCTTGGTCATCGCAGCTCATAAGACATGGCATGTTTATCAAATGGATGTTAAGTCTGCATTTCTAAATGGTTATTTAGAGGAAGAAGTATATGTGGAGCATCCACAAGGTTACGAAGTTCCAGAACAAGGACACATAGTATACAGACTGAAGAAGGAACTCTATGGTTTTAAGCAAGCTCCTAGAGCTTGGTATAGTCGCATTGACTCATACCTCATTCAGAATGGATTTCACAGAAGTGAATGTGAGCCTACGCTGTACATAAAAATCAACAAGCAAGGAAATAAGGTAATTGTCTGCATGTATGTAGATGATTTAATATTTACTGATGATTTTGGCATAGAAGAATTTAGAACAGTCATGGAAAGTGAATTTGAAATGACTAATTTGGGGCTTATGAAGTATTTTCTGGGCATAGAAGTCCAACAGATTGAAAATGGGATATTTATATCTCATTCAAATTATGCACAGTGATGTCTTGAATAGATTTAAGATGTTAAACTGTAGGACAGCTCCGACACCAGTAATAACAGGTTTGAAATTGAGTAAGGATGATGATGGATCCAATGTAGATCCTACACTGTTTAAAAGGCTTGTTGGCAGCCTTATGTATCTTACAGCAACAAGGCTAGACATCATGTATGGAGTCAACTTAATCTCAAGATTCATGGAGTCACCAAAAGAATCTCATTGGCAAGCAAGTAAAAGAATTCTGAGGTATGTAAGTGGAACAAAAGACTTTTGTATTTTGTATTCAACCTCAGAAAATTTCAAACTCATTGGATACATTGATAGCGATAATGGAGACAACATAGATGACAGAAAAAACACATCTGGAAATACATTTCATGTAGGAACATGTGTTGTATCATGGGCTTCAAAGAAACAACTCGTAGTAAGTCTTTCTTCAGCAGAAACAGAGTATGTCGCAGCTACAAGCACTTCATGTCAAGCAGTTTGGATGCGCAGGATGTTAAGTGACCCGTCGCTGGTCCAACAAGAACCCACAGTCATTTCTTGCGACAACAATTCAGTTATCGCACTGTCAAAGAATCATGTGTTCCACAAGGGAACCAAGCACATCGACACAAGGTATCATTTTATGAGAGAATTAATAAACAACAAGGAAATCTGTTTATAATTTTGTAGGTCTGAAGATCAGGTAGCAGATATATTTACAAAACCATTGGCAAAGGACCCATTCCAATTTCTACGAAGTTGTTTGGGATTGACAAGTTCTGCGCAGTGAACTATGTCATGAACAGAGCATGTCGCAGCTTTGAAATATTTTGTAATATTTTATTTTTGTTTAATGATCCCCCTCCGCCAAGGATAATTTTAGGGGCGAAATTTAGCCCATGGGCTATTTTTCTATGTATTTTTCCAAAAAAAGATTCGCCAATTTGCATTTTTTGAAGGCCCATTTCGCCCAATTTTGGTGGGGTGAACTTTTTTCACTCTAAAAATCGTCAAATTATTATATAAACTATATAAAATCCTTACAAATTGAAACAGATTTAGAAAAATATCTCCAAATATTTTATAGTTGACATTTTAAGAATTGGTAAGATTTGCCAAGTTTTATACACTTTTAAATAAGTATGGGTCCTTAAAATTATCCTTGCGGGCCTTCGCTCATAATTAAGGGGGAGTGTTGGAAATATTGTAATTAATGAGCTGATAGCGTATCTGATATGCGTCGGCTCTGTCAGACTCCAAGTCAGTCATTTTGTCAGTCTGCAATGTCAGACAGTATGTCGGCTTGTATCCAATCCGGCTCACGGCAAGTTAGTATTTATGTAGCCGCGTTTGTATTTCGTAGTCCCAAGACTTCTTAGGTAGAAATTTATTACAGTCTTTAATGAAACCCTGTAGCTTCCAGGAGAAGCCAAACCTAGTGTGTGTATAAATGAAAATCACTCACAGAAGATTAAAAAAGAGATTCAGGAGCCCAAGCTCTCTGAGAGATAAGAGATGTAGGAGTGAAGAGAAGAAGTGAAGACCCGTGAAATGTATCAAGAGCCCAAGCTCTGTAAAATTGTGAAAGATTGAAGTAAAACTCATCTCTCTGTAAGTGCGGCAAAGTTACTCTATTTTACACTGGTAATATATATAAGTCTTTAAGTTTTATGTATTCATTCTCAAGAATGTTGGTTTATGCATCCTGCAGATCTACTTCATATTGAACTGTGTAAATGTTGTTTACATTTACGATCTGTAAATAAAATCAATATTTCTAAGTATTTCATGGTGGTAAATTCCCTAGTTTAACTGCGCAGTAACTTCTACATATGTTTCGGTTCTCATAGTTTAGCATGAAATACATTTATTCAAAGTTTGTTTAAGTTTGGGTTATGCGCAACTAAATAGGTATGCGAAGTTAACTTGTGCGCAGTTAACCTTCGTAAAGTTAAAAGAAGTTTATGCAAAAGTAATTTGTATGAAGTGTGAAGCTCATGCAAAGTAAAGTTTTCCGCAAAGTACTTTGTGAAGTCAAGTTCCGCAAGGTTAGAGAGTTGCGCAACGAAGTTCACTTGCACAATAGAAAGTCGAAATGCGCAGGTAATCACCGCGCAGTAAAAGACGAATTGCGCAGGTAATTTCCGTGTTGTTAATTTGTGAAGAAAAGTGTTCGGAAAAATGTTTAGAGCAATGTATTTCCTAGGAGAAGCGCCACTCTAGAACAAAGAGAAATAAAGATATTCATTCACTCCGTAGGTGAGTGAAAGATATCTACTGCGAAGGTCAAATATTTTGACTGCACAAGGTATTTCCATTTTCCCCTTGACACTCGTCGTCCTTGGTCTCCTTGCGGCCCTACTTTTGTCATCGTTTAGGTTGTTTCCCAAGAAGAATAGCAGGGTTGTCTTTGGAGCAGTGCAAAACCTACCGAATTGCCTATTGGATTTATGACAAGGTTGAGCATCTAAGGGTTTTAAAAATTTTCATGCTTAATTCTTACGTCTAAGGGTTTTAAGATTTTTTACGATGTTTTATCAGGGATTTTGTGCCATGACTCAATTCTTGAGGATTCATTTTCTTCGGGGTGTCTATTCAGCTCTCATTGTCTCGTTAGTTTGTAATGTGCATTGGTGTGTATTCAATACTAACTGCCTCAGGAGTTCAAAATTTGCTATTTGGATTTTTACATGTATCTTTGATGGTGCCATGATAGCGTGGAGTTTCATGGCCCTCTTTAGACTTTCAGCCATAGTTCTTGTTTGGATCTTTTATTGTCCATGGGACTCATTATTTGTTTGATGGTTGATGGTGTTCGCTTCTATCCGAATCCTTGTTTTGGTTCCTAACCATAACCTATTTATTTGGAGAATTCATGTGGTGGTTGTCAGTGTTTTCCATTTTTGTGCCTCTACAACCTATCCACTTCTTCAATGTTCAACCATGTTCATTGAGGTTATTTGGCTCTCTTCTTCAAAGTTTTGGTTGGATATTTTAGCCTTTGGGGGTCTCCTTCTCTTTCCATTCACTACATCATTGTAATATCTTCTTCAGTTTCATCTCCAATGCCTTTTTCAATAGTGGTTTTTTTCTCTCTTTTGGAGAGGGTTTTTCTCATTTTCTCTACTTAAGAGAGTTTGTACATGGGTACCTTATGATGCCTTGTTGTTGGGATCCATCTTTGTTTTCTTTTGTTTCCTCCCTACGTTTCGCTTATGGGGGGTGATGGTGTTGGTGTTTTCCAATGCACCGCAACCTTGTGTGAGTTGTAACCTCACATAGGAACTCTCAACCACCCAACTATTCTTAGCTTTTTTTTGGGCATCCTCATTCCTTTAATGAGACTCATCTTTGATCTGGTTTGATCCCGAATCTCTACAATTTGATAGAGGACTTTTAGGATTCCGATTGTCTATATTGTATCATATACTTCCAAGAAAAATTTAGTCTGCTATACAAATCATCGCCTCCAAACCATAGTTAAACTGAAGTATGGAAGACAAATTGTGGAGTTAGGGGTGGCAATGTTGAGAACATGGGCGAAATCACCGCCCCCACACCATAGTGGAACCAAAGAATGGCAGAAAAATGATGGAGGTAGGGGTGGCAATGTTGAGAAACATTGCAAAGAGAGGTATGTGCCAACTCAACATTGACGAAGAGAGGTATGTCCCCATATTAAAGAGGGCAATGCAAAATTTTGCATTGAAGTGGAATGTACTAGAGAATATGTCAAGTAATTATTTTCACGACATTATTTCGATGGTGATTACAAAGAATGGTATATGTATAATGGTCGTTTATTGGAAGACAACTAATTTTAGCTTTTCTTTGATGTCTTTGAAGGAAGACATGAGCAGGTGGTGCCTATTGGTTTCCAGTATGATTCTTGTTATGGATGGTTCTATCTATTTGGATCCATGTGACCATGGGGACATTTAGAACATAACACTCATCCATTCGTCAAACTTAGGTGTTATTAGTTGGGAGTCTGCATGAGCATCTATAGATGGGACCTAGGTTTATGAACGAGTTGCTTGGACTAATTTACCATTGGTCAACACCTGTATAAGGAACCGTGGCTTATGGGAAATTTTCCTGGACTTACCTCAATATTGCAATAAGTGCCCACACATGGGACCATTGTTTATGCATGTACACCATCTCTACAAGAATTGAGGATAATGCTTCTTGAAGGGGGATGGAATGGTGGGATCCTCCCTAGGGATATAATAGAGGACTATGGGATCATTAGAATTAATAATAGGATAAGTATTGGTTTGTAAGATATCATGGATATTCCACTTAAATGGTTTGACATAACATGTCTTACAATAATCTCAAATCTCTTATTATGTAGTATTTTACTTTAAATGAAAATTTAGTATTACAAGCTTAATGCAAAAAATACTAAAATAAATTGAAACTAAACTTGAAAGAAGCTAAGCAAATAACACTATATCCATATAATGAGCTCAAGTTGTACCTTGGGAAAAACCCAATATAGGGAAAATCCAACTAGAAAATGAGGCATATGCCTTGTTGTCTTCTTCTCAATTATGAGATGTAAATACAAATACAATGCACTTACATAGAGTTTCCATGTTCATTGCGATTTGTATGACTGCTACAAGATGTTCTACTTCATTCTCTCACTCTCAATGGTATTCTCTCTATGGAGAAATATTAAATACAATAAGAATGGAACTCTTTCCTAGTCACTTTGTACTTAACATGCATGATAGACACTTAGGGTTAAGGTTAGGGTTTTTACATTCCTCAACTCCCAATTAGAATTAGGTTTTGGACCTTGTAAAATCAGCTTGAACGTACATATGTGACTAGATCCATGTGTGAGTAATAGAAGATGACATGGCATCTATTCAATATCATGGTGGTCAACATGATATATAGGTCAACTTGTGAGACATGTTAGGTGATCCCTTCGTCTAAGGCCAGGGGAAGCAGCATAAGAGGCACCCAGCCAGTTCTAAGATTCAGGCACCATGTAAATATTTATGGAAAAAGAAACTAGTTATGCTAACAAGTTGTTATGCATATATTTTAAAATGTATGTTATATATATATATATATATTATTAGTACAAGGAAATAGTTGTCGCTATAACTGGTGGGGGTAGTCGGTTTCTTTAGGATTGGGGTAGATCCCCGTTGCTCCATCGTATATTCTCATTCTTCTATCGTAGGTCGATCTTACCTATCGTAGGAGGTCATTCGATCAAGCACCTAAGGTATAACACATGGTCAATGAAGGGTAGCTAAGTCAGGATATATTAAGGGTAGTTGATCATTCCTAATAATTCCATGAGATATTTTATATGGACTTTCTTCTCTTATGGGAACCTATAATGAGCATCATTCCTTATAGCATGGCCTTGTTAAACCTGCTCTCATGGTGTCCTTGTCTTTCCTTCCTTTGGGAATAAATACGGGTCTAAAAATAGTCATTGCAAGACATTGCCATACCTATATAATACCTTTATTTTTTATCTTAAGTTATTTATCTTTTATCTTAAGATAAAAAAATATCTAGTAATAGCTTTGAGATAACTCTTCATCTCTTCTACCGAGTATATTATAGTATCCCAGCCCACCAATCTATGACTAGCATCTCCACCTGTATCGAGTGGATCAACTAAATCAACTAGCGGCTCTCTCTCGGCATCTACGGGGATGATGTTCTCCCATGTATTGGCTATGCTCTCTCCCATGTATTGGCTAGCGGAAACTCACATTCTCTCCCGGCGTGTATTGGCTAGTGATAATCGGCACCTCCTATGACTGATGGGCTATTGGCTGTCAATGATTGGCGTATGAACCATCACAGGTGCATCATAAGTAAAGCATAATTGATCAATTCGAGAACATTGAGGAAGGGGTTATATCACAAGTTGTCGCCAAGTATATTATTCTCACAGATTAGCTTCAGAAAAAAAATTCAAAGACTTTTCTGAGTATTGTTCATGACAAAATGGATAAGTCAAAGACTTCCATTCCAAGGATGGTTAAGAAGTAAAAATATTTTAGTAATGTTATGAATCTTCCCATATCATTGAAGATTGCTAATACTCGGTAGCATAAAGAGGATTCCAATCCTCATAAGCTTAACCTTGTAGAAACTTATGACTAGAGATTGGTGTATTTAGTGGGTTTAGTTAAATGTGCTTATACCTAGTATACTCATTAAGCAATAGGTTTAATGTCCTTGTTGCTTAGTCTATATGAGCCTATAAAATAGATTCAATTCCATTAGTTCAAGCATAGTTATATAAATACTTAATAGTAATCACCAATCTGTACGGTGTTGAATCCATTGTCTTTATGGAAATAACTATGATTTGTTTAAACTGAATCCATTGTCTCTATGGAAATAACTATGATCTGTTTAAACGTTTGAATTAGGTCTCATGCTAGAATGTGGAGTTGGGGCATTAGGGGCATTAGGAGCATATATATATATATATAATCTACTACTTAGTAATCTCTTAGGGGCGAGCAATAGGACCTTGGTGTAGTGCCAATCCTAGCGTTTTAACCTCCTAAAGATAGAAAGGAATAGGGGAAAGAAACCCTTATGTTACGATGATTAGGTCTTAGGCTACATTACATTGATTCTTATTAATAGTGTTGTATAATGCCCATCGACACTCTTTGTTAGTAGCCTACCAGCTACGGACCTATTATCTTATATACAATAAGTCCTCATATGAATTTCAATTGAGGTGATGTTTGTGACATTGGAAAGCTTTAGATGTGTAGAACAACATGGGAATATTGGGAATTTGTTTTGCAAAGTCCCAAAATTTTCCATTTGAGGCTTCAAACATGCTTCAAAATTTTATGGAACCCAAGTCATCAAAGTGAGATCTACCCCTAACATGGACCCTACAAGCCAATATGTCAATTTTTTCAACGCAAAAATACAAAAACTAGGTGAAAATTTATATAATAATCTATTCTAACTCATAACTTCCCATTTAGGAAGGCTTTTGGCCACCAAAATATTTTACTAAAAAAGGTGAAGAAATTTTTCTTCTACCTTCTTCTCATAGTACTATTTTACCTTGACTAAAAGTTTCCCTTTCAACCAACCTTCTAGAGTTCATGTTTTTTCTATTTGTTTATTTTGGAATTCTACTGCAAAACTGTATCTTTTTCTAACTCTACTTGAGATTCTAATGGTAATTCGTCCAAGGTAGGTAAGAATTGCTCATCAGTTTCCTAGTCCAACATGGAAGGATCATAGAGATTTACATTCTTCACATTCACTAGTGAGTAAATGCGCATCTATGGGGGTTGTTAGAGGAAATAATCCTATACCTAGCCACCTATACCTCGACTTGATGACTGTAGTGGGACAAACCCCATCCAATTTTATCACCATATTCAACCCTGATTTGGATTCGTAGAATAGGGAGCGCATTCCTTGATTTGGAGGTGCATTTCCCGATTTGAGGAATTTTTCCCTGATTTTAGGAGTGACTGAGCCTGGAACTAGTTGAGTACTATATTTTCTCCACTAATCTAGGTCCTAATTGACACTAACTATACCTAACAAACCCTAATCGCCCTAGTTGAGTGATTTTATGGATTTGCATGGACATACATCCATTTGCTTGCACGTCACTTAGTCAAAACTAGTGATCAGGGAGCCTTGGGTCAGTTAAACAATATCTAGGTGAGTGTCCATGTAAGGGTATTTGGTTGTAGTTAATCCTGACTAGTCTCTAAGCACTACATGATCAATTCAAATAACCTCATTACCTAATTCGAATTGCCTTGTTATATATTGTGTTTACCACCATTCATTATAGTTAATGAAATACATCATTATTTTCTTCTTATCTATTCTAGTTTTTGTGTAATGATCTATGATAAATCATTTGTTACATTATTAGTTGGTTGTTGATTTAATTTTAAAAATATATCTTTCTTGTTTATGTACCTAGATCTATATGTTCAAATTTTACATGGTATCATAGTTGTAGGGGTACTAAACTAGTCAGTGTTCTCGTGATTTTTGGTTAGGGATCAAGCTTTTGCAAGTTAAAGAAGGGATTTTTCATGCATCAAAGAGATCATTTGCAGCCATCTAAGAGTTCATTTGCATCCATTGATATCCTATCTCCCCTACTCAGTTGCTACATAGTTGGTATGCTAGATCTGTTAAATTTTCACAATTTAATTCAAGATTATCTAGGATCCTATCTGAGAGAATAACATGCACAGTAATTCAAACACAAGAGACAAGAGACACAAAGAATTTCATCGGGGAAACCATAAAGGAGAAAACCCCACAACTTCCTCAGAGATAGAATGAGCAATAATACAATAACCCAAAAAATAGAAATGGTCTCCAGCAACTTCTCTCTTCTTCACTTGTGCGAACTTGTCCTCCTACTCATTTATGTGAACTTGATGAGTGAGTGAATGATGAAATAGAGAGGAGCACCCTCTCTATTTATACTATAACTTTCACTTGATCTTAACCCCAAATAGGTTGGCCCCTAGGTGTAACTGATTGGGACAACTTCTCTAGGAGAGTCTAATAACCCATGAAAGACTCAACTTTGGGGTCTATTTCCCCGTCATACAATGGAGGGATAACCTCACTGAATTTACATGACTTAAGTACAATAATGACTCTCCCAACCGAAGGAATAAACATCTCCATCGGAGGTACAATAATAAAATACAAATACAATATAAAATATACAAGTGAATATCTTCTAAAGTTACAAATACATTAACACTCCCTCTTAAATAGGAAGGTATTATCTTGACATAGTCATCAGCACAAGTCTTCATCACTGGATCATCATCAAAGCTGGATCATCATCGTCACTACTGCTGCTATCTCGACCATCAATCTCCAAGCTTCTCGTCATAGGAAGTTCTACAGAGCCAACCCTTTTTCATGCTAGATGTAGGCCTAGCCTCCATGTAGGTCTTCATCATCTCTGCAAGCAAGCCATCAAGTAGGTACATCTTAGGACTTATTATATTCCATTGAAAAACCTGCAAGATCTACCAAGACTAATTATATACCTCTGCAAAACTTGAAGGAGCATCCTAGGACTGATTATATGCCACTGCAAAACCTGCAAGATCTCCTAGGACTGATTATATGATTATATGCCACTGCAAAACATGAAGGATCATCCCATGACTGATTATATGCCACTGCAAAACCTGCAAGATCTCCCAGGACTGATTATATGCCACTGCAAAACCTGAAGGAGCATCCCAGGACTGATTATATGCCACTACAAAACCTACAAGATCTCCTAGGAATGATTATATGCCACTACAAAACCTGAAGGAGCATCCTAGGACTGATTATATGCCTCTGTAAAACCTGTGTACCCTACTGTCATCTCATCACGTCCAAATCATCTCAATGTCAACGAAGTACAGTGCAAATGCACGTCACACAACACTCACATCACCCGACATGGGAGAAAAAATCTACCACCATTCGGAGAAGGAAACAATCCTTACATCTACACCATGGGAGGACACACCTACCACCATGTGAGAATGGATCTTGTGCATTTTCGTCTTTTCGGACTCATCACTTCCCCCTGGAAGGAACCTCGATCTGGAATACACCAAACTTCTATCTGAAGTACTCGAACTTCACTCTGGCTAGTGGCTTGGTCAACACATTGGCTATCTACTCGTCTGTCGCAACATACTGGAGCTTCACTGCTCCTCTCTGCACCATATCCATGATATAGTGATACTTGATCTCGATGTGATTCGACTTGTCATGGAACATTGGGTTCTCAGAGAACTTCACACAACTTTGGTTGCCGCAATATATACAAGTAGCATCCAACCGGAGATCAAACAAATCAAACAGTAGCTTCCTCAACCATACTGCCTCACAACTAGCCGAACAAGCTATGACATATTCTGCTTCGGCTGTACTCAGTGCCACGCAGGATTTCTTCCTGCTAAACCAAGAGATCACACCTGATCCCATACTGAAGCAACACCCCGAAGTGCTCTTCCTATCAATGGCACTGCCTGCCCAATCTGAATCAACATAACCCTCCAGGTTAATCTTCTGATTCACATCATACTTGAGCCCATAATCCACCATACCCTTCACGTACCTCAGAATATGCTTTGCAACAATCAAGTGAACATGTCTCGGATCTGTTAGGAACTGGCTCAATGTGTTCACAGCAAAGCAGATATTTGGTCTCGTACTCGTCAATTACATCAAAGATCCAATCATCTTATGATACATCGTGGCATCAATCGACTCTGATGAAGCATCACTCAATAGCTTCAGGTTCGATGCCATAGGTGTGGTCATGGCCTTGTAGTCCATCATCCTGAACTGCTTCAGGAGCTCTACTGCATACTTCCCTTGTCCAAGCAAGATTCCATCCACACTCTGCCACACCTCCATGCCTAGAAATTAGTGCATCATACCCAAGCCCTTCATCTCGAACTCAGCATCAAGCTTCTTCTTCGTGTCAGCAATCAACCCATCCTCACTTGTCACAACCAGGTCATCTACATAAAGTATAAGTATCATTGGGTTCCCTTCCTCAACCTTGTAGTAAAGGTTGGAGTCCTCTTTACTCTTGGTAAAGCCCAAACTATTCAGGAAGTTGTCTATCCTGCTGTACCACATCATGGGTGCCTGTTTCAATCCATACAAGGATTTCTTCAATTTGCACACATGAGTCTCCCTATCATGTGTCTCAAATCTGAGTGGCTACTCCACATACACTTCCTCCTCTACTACACCATTCAAGAACGTTGTCTTGACATCCATCTGGTGTACCTTCCACTTCATCATTGCAGCCAAAGCAAGTACTGATTTGATGGAAATGTATCTGGCTACAGGTGCAAATGTCTCCTCATAGTCTATCCCTTCCTTCTGGGAGAAGCCACATGCCACAAATATCACCTTGTGTTTCTCTATGATGCCATCTACAGTATGCTTGATCTTGTAGATCCACTTGGAAGTCACAACAGACTTCCCTATTGGTCTCAAGACCACATCCCATACATCATTCTTCATGATCGATTGGTACTCCTTGATCATGTCATCCTTCCATTCCTTCCTTTCTGCCGCTTCTTCATAGTTGGCAGGTTCCTTGTCAATGATGTTGCACAGCAGGGCTACATAACTGGAGAATGGCCTCGGTCTCTTGCTTTCTCTATGCATTCCTTCTGGAGCACCATATCCCTCGGCATCTTGAATTGCTTCTCGTACCCATGTTGGTTTCCTCTTCTGAGAATTATTCTCACATGGTGGATCTACAGGTTCTTGTGGGTCTTCCATCTCGTTCTCCATAATCTTCTGGATTTACTTCATTCATTGTTGTATCTCGGATCCTGGGTGCCTCTGGTTCTTTGATGTCTTCAACATGTATCTTTCTGGATTTGTGATATGCTGAGTCTTTGTCGAATGTTACATCCCTGCTGATGTCGATCTTCTTGAAACCTGGAAAATATATTCTGTAAGCCTTCGAGCTTTCACTATATCCCACGAATATTCCCTTCTTACCTGAAGGACTAGCTTCGTCCTTCTCTCCTTTGGGATATGTATGTATACCGGACAAAGAAATATCCGGAGATGGTTGACCTCTGGTTTCTCGCCGGAGAAATATTCTTCTGGTGTCTTGCTGTCAAGTACTCTATGCGGAGTATGATTCTGTACATACACGGTTGTTCTCACAGCTTCTGGCCATAGATGCATCAGAAGATCCTGGCCGTGAAGCATTTCTCTTACCGCTTCCATGATTGTTCTATTCTTCCTTTTTGCAACTCCATTTTGCTGCGGATTATTTGGAGTGGTCAACTCCCTCTTAATCCTTGAATCTTTGCATAATTTCTTGAAGTCTTCTTATGTTAACTCTCCACCATTGTCTAACCGAAAAGTCTTGATTTTATTCTCTGTGTGGTTCTCGATCAAGGCTTTGAATTCCTTGAACTTACTGAATACTTCATCTTTGTTCTTCAAGAAATATATCCATGCCTTCCTAGAAAAGTCATCAATGAAAGAAACATAATATAAATACCCATTCAATGAGCTAGATGACATTGGTTCGCATACATCTGAGTGGATGATTTCCAAGATTCCTTTTGACTTGCTCTCGCTGCTTGGAAATGACTTCTTTATGTTCTTTCCTTTGGCACATCCTTTGCAAATGCCTTCATGCTTTTCCTGGATTTCTGGAAGACCTTCAACTGCTTTGCTTGCAAGTGATAGTGATCTATAGTGCACATCTGCAAGCCTTTTATGCCATAGTTCACTTGGCTCTACTGATTCATGGAATAGGGCTTGTTCAAGTTAGCCCTTCAGTTTGTATAAACCTCCCTCTTGCTCTCCAATCACCACAACATCCTCTATGGTCTTTCCCTTTGGCCACATAAGAACTTGGCCATCTACAAATGCAACTCTCATACCTTTTGCATCCAATGTGGATATGGAGAGAAGGTTCTTCTTGAGTCCTAGAACATATAGGACATATTTGATCTTCATAGACTTTCCAGAGTCTAGCTTATAGGAGGCTTCACCACTTCCTTTTATGGGATACTGGTAGGCATCCCCAAGTTTCACCTTGTGGGGCGACTCATGTTCAGATAAGTTCACAAAGGATTCCTTGAATTCTGTCATATGCTTGGAAGCCCCACTATCTATAAGCCAATAATTGCTTCCATGTGTGACAGTGCCTATGAGAGATAAAATCAGGACATATTCTTCATCACTTGAAGAATGTTCACTGTCTTCTTTGGTTCTCTTCCTTGGAGGTTCATCATCCTCTACAGTGTGAGTATGATGACTTTTCTTGTTGTTCTTCTTCTTGTGGGAGCTTCTTTTGTTCCTGGGACAATCTATGGAACAGTGTCCCTTCTCATCACAAGTATAACATCGAATGTGAGAAAGATCTCTCTTGGATCCTCCAAAGTTCTCCCTTCGATTTTGGTGATGGTGTTTACCCTTCTTGTGATGAGGATGCTCCCTCTTGTTGTTTTTCTTCCTAGTGTGTGCTGTGAGAGCTTGGTCTTCATTACCCATCTTTTCTTCTCGAGCTACAATTTGAGCTTCTTCCTGTGAGCATTCCTCCCACAACCTAATGAAGGAGATCAACTTTGTTCTTGCACAGATTCCTTGAATGAAGGAATCCCATGACCTAGGAAGACCATTCAAGGTGGTAATCACTATTTCTCCATTCTCTATATATTCTCCCACAGCTTCAAGTTGTTCTTTTATCTGCGAGACCCTTGTAAAGTAGGATTGCATGGTCTCTGCATTTTGTATCTTGGCATTCTTCAATTGGTTCCTCGATGTCATCTTCCTCTTTATATTCCTTCCTTCAAATAAGGTTGTCAAGGCATCACACATCTCTTTAGGTGTGTTCAGAGATGACACATGTGGTATGAGATGGTCCTTGATAGAATCTGCAATGATTCTCTTAGCCTTAACCAGGTTCTTCTTGTGTAAGGATTTAGCCTCATCTCCCTCTGGAACTGGAACCTCTTCATTCACATAGGTGTCCAATTCATTCTCTTCTAGGAAAAGCCCAATCCTATACTTCCATGCTCAGAAGTTATCAACCCCTTCAAGCTTATCCTCAAGCTTGTCTTGGTGAGACATCTTTAATGAGAAAGTCAAATGGAAATAGAAAATCTTTAGGTCTTACCACTTGATTTGTTGAAACTGGATCTGGAGCTAGCTAGGGTTTGACAGAGAAACCCTAAAAATTCAAACTTGGAATTTGAAACTTCTGTCTGGATATAAAGATGTGCTTCACTGAGGAGAGCAAGCTAGTACACTTGGATTTTGAAAATTCCAAAAATTGACCCCTCAAAAGTGACTTGCGAATTTCGGGTCTGCAGTTTCTGGTCCAGAGTCAAATTAGGGTTTGAATTTCCCGGAGTTTCACCCAACCAAAAACTTCGATCTTGGTCTCTAAATTTCGATTTTGCTGAGGAGCTTCTTCCTATGCTGGTTGCACCCCAAAATTCCACTTCTGTGAATAGCCCTAATTTCCTGCAGTAGTGACAAGCCAAAAAATGAAAATGCTCAGAATCCAATTCTGCTTCGACAGAAATATGCGCCTTCCTTAGGCGAGTTATCCTAGACTCCTTTGCTAATGATCTGTGGAGAGAAACCCAAAAATTAAGAATCCCTAGCTTCTGCAGTTGCACAATGTCTTCTTCTCAGGTTAGCTCTGTTACCATGTTAGATTTTCACAATTTAATTCAAGATTATCTAGGATCTTATCTGAGAGAATAACATGCATAGTAATTCAAACACAAGATACAAGAGACACAAAGAATTTCATCAGGGAAATCATAAAGGAGAAAACCACGCAAGTTCCTTAGAGATAGAATGAGCAACAATACAATAACCCCAAAAGTAGAAATGGTCTCCAGTGGCTTCTCTCTTCTTCACTTGTGCAAACTTGTCCTACTATTCACTTATTCGAACTTGATGAGTGAGTGAATGATGAAATAGAGAGGAGCATCCTCTCTATTTATACTTTAAATTTCACATGACCTTAACCCCAAACAGGTCGGCCCCTAGGTGTAACTGACTGGGCCGACTTCTCTAGGAGAGTCTAATAACCCATGAAAGACTCAACTCTGGGGTCTAATGCCCCATAATACAATGGAGGGATAACCTCACTAACTTTACATGACTCAAGTACAATAATGACTCTCCCGACCGGAGGAATAAACATCTTCATCGGAGGTACAATAATAAAATACAAATACAATATAAAATATACAAGTGAATATCTTCCGAAGTTACAAATACATTAACAATATCTAGTCTTGTTGAAGGAGGCCCCAAAAGCTTCACAACACATGTCCTATGAAGACATATTCACATATCATTTGAGAGGATGAAAGAGGCCCCAAAAGCTTCGCAACATATGGAATACAAGGACATATGCACATCCATGATCCACCACTCAACTGAGGAAGACCCTTTTATAGGCCCAGAAGAGCAAGTGATCTACAAATTTCTTCTATCCATTGGATAAATTGTCCCAAATCAAGTTCAAATTGATAAAGCCATTGGAGAACTTGTTTGAAATCAGGTTTTTGTTGAAGAATACCTCTAGAATGTCTTCTCATCTACATCCTTTGCTTCTACAGTTCACTAAGTTCTGCAAAAAATCTTCAAGGGATTTCCTCCATTATAAGTAAGGAGTGGTCAAGAACCACCATTCAAGTACTTCAAAGTGTTTGGATCTCATGAATGGGATCATATGCAGTTAAAAATAAGGAGGGTTTCACAAAGGTTTGCAGGGATCTTTGCAAATCCCTTCATTGAGAAGAAGTTCACCCAGTTAAGAGATACTTTGGGAGTGAAGGCATCTTTTAAGCATGCTTCTTAAAGGTTTCTCTTCACATTCTCTTTTATGGGTGGGAAGGGGAGGGGGGGTTCCATGTGGTCTTTTCCATCTTTCCTAGTTTTCAAATATTTTTTTATGTGTGCATGGGTACTTGATATGGTTGCAAATTGTTGAGACCCTTTTTTATTTTTTATTTTTTCACCTAGATAAGATTATGTGGGGTGTTAGATAAAATAACCCTATACCTACCCACCTAGACCTTGACATGATGACTCTAGTGGGATAAAACCTACCCAAATTGACCACTTGAGTCAACCTTGAGTTGGATTCCTAGAATTGGGGGTGCATTCCTTGATTTGAGGAAATGTTCCCTGATTTTAGGAGTTACTGAGCATGGAAATGGTTCAGGATTATATGCGCTCAACTAATATAGGTCCTAATTGACCCTAACTATCCCTAAAAAACCCTAAGTGGCCCAATTGAGTGATTTTAGGGGTTTGCATGCACATACAATTAGTTGCTTGCACATCTCTCAGTCACACCTAGTGATTGGGGAGTCTTGGGTCAATTAAACTTAGTCTAGGTGAGTGTGCGTGGCTAACTAAGGGTATTTGTCTATAGTTAAGCTTGACTAGTCTCCAAGCATTACATGAGAAATTCGAATATCCTCCTAACCTAATTTGAATTGCCTTGCTATATATTGTGTTCACCTCCATTCATTATAGTTAATGAAATACATCATGGTTTTCTTCTTATATGTTCTAGTGTTTTTGTAATGATATATGATAAATCATTTGTTACATGATTAGTTGGTTGTTGATTTACTTTTCATAATATATCTCTCTTGTTTATGTAGATAGATCTATATGCTCAAATTTTACAGGGGTAGGCTAAGTCTATAGACGTTATCACCCACCTTTTCCAACACTTCAAAAGGAACATATTTTTGAGTCTTAATGTTATTGGAAGGACTCAATAGCCTTTTATTGTTTAGATGCAACCAAACTCTATCTCCCACCTTGAATGTTTTTTCAATTTTGTGATTATCATGCTAGATCATGTGGTTTTCATGTGACTTCTTCAACTTCTCCTATACTTGCAAATGGATATGTTTGATCTTATCAAATAATTTTTTATCCTTCAATGCTTCTCCTATGTTGTATTCCATCACTTCTTGTTATCCATTTACAAGATTTAAGCGCAAAGGTGGAAAATACCCAAAACAAGTTTCAAACGGGAATTTACTACTACAAGTGATTTGGGTTATATAGATAATGAAATGAAGGCATAAATACAAATGGAAACACATATAGATATTTCAAAGATGATTCATAGTAATACAGTAAAAACTCAACTTCTATTAATGAATGAAAAGTATTGTAAGATGCAAATAAATACAAACTAGGTAGAATGGTGGTCACTTATCTTTGGAGAGAGATGTGTCAACTACGTGCATTTGAAAATAGACATTACAAGAGAACACGAGTGTCTTTTAACATATAGTATGATTCCTTAAATATCCAAAACCCTGACCCTACGAAATGATGTGACAAAAGGAATGTGGGCCCCAAGCTTAGGAGGCTAGTTGATATGTCAACTTCATTGGGGGGTGTAACGTTTGCATACAAACTCCATTTAGGGCATTTATTGGACTATTACAAAGATTAAATCATGCTCTATAAGTTTAGAAAGCCAAAGAATCAAATGTTGTGTGGCCTACGCCCACTGCCAAAAATGCAAGGAAATGCCCAAAACTCATGTTGGAAGTTCGAGACCTGAAAATTTGAAGTAACATTTCCAATATGTGGAACCATTATGAATTAGTGAAACATTTGAGTGGCCACTAGAATACACCTAGATCAATGTTTCCCCTTTAGTAATAAATGTTTCTCATTGGATCAAGTTCCTCTATCATATGGGAAATTTTTTGTTGAATCTGACTCATAGTCTAGCTATAAACAAATATATTGAATCTAAGTATTTTATTACAAATTAATTTGGAAAGGGACACAATACATCATTCATCAAATGCATAAACATAGCTAGTACTTTATGTAAACCAAAATACATTGCCAATCATTCATCCATACCTTGCCTTGTCTTGAAGGTGGTCTTCCAAATGTGCTCTTATTTAACTCATACTTGGTCGTATCCCAATTTCAGATACAACTTGGTGAAGTACTTGGCATCCTAAAACTGATATAATAATTCATCAATCCTAGTTCATGTACCAATTCTTAAGAGTTATCTTATTCCAAGCTGTGTAGTTTATATGAATTCTCCATGTCCCATCCTTCTTGGGTACTATGATGATAAGTGACCCAAGAGGTGAGGCGCTTGGTTGAATTTCTCGTTTCTCCAATAGTTGTTGCGATTGTTTCTCCACTTCATCTGCTTCCATGGTGGAATATATATACAAACCAACGTTTGGTAATTGGGATTCATGAAAGAACTGTATCTCTCGCTCAACTTACCTCTTAGGTAATAACCCTTTAGGAATCAGGATCTTGAAACAATTCTCTACACACTTGTAAAGTCTCCTCCAATTGATGTTTCTACTCTTTATATGTCCCTCTAGACATGCTTTTACTTTTATCAATCCATCTCTTAACTAATTCTCTCTTAAGAAGAGTAATAACACTTCCTACTATAATTGATGAATTTCTTGTCCTAGTTAGCACTTACTAGAGTGGTATTGTATTCAAATTTGTGTGCATTGATGATGAAGGACTTACCATACTTGATGAGGTGGTATTGGTTTGTTCTTCTCATGAAAATTGCATCACTCATGTACATGTAGGGTCTTCCAAAAACTACACCACACACATCAAGTGGTACTATGCCTACCTCCACTTCATCATAATAGTTTTCACTGGTAGAAAATTCCATCTTACATTACTTAGTGACCTTGAGCTCTGCATCCTTATTTACTCATTCCAATAGATATGGGTGAGTATGATAATGAAATTCCAACCCAAGTTTGTTGACAAGATATTTTTCTATGAGGTTGGAAAACTTAGCCTATCAATGAAAAAATAGAGAATCTACCTTTGTCTTTTTGACCTAGATCTAAATATGGAAAATTTTTAATTCTTCTCCTCCGCTTCCTTTTGATGGAGGCTACTCAAATTCACCTCCTTCCACATAGTAGTGCAAACAATATTTTCATCAACATACTCTCTCCCTAGTTGCCTCAATCCACAACTAACATGTTCTTCTTGTTGACATCCTTCTTACAGTCATTTGGATGCAAATATGGATGTAGCTTCCAACACTTATCTTCATTGTAACCATTTTTACAATATTCCCAATATATTTTATTAAAATGATATTTATTTTTATTTTTATTAAAAAAATGATTTTTTGTGTTAAAAATAAATTTTACGTATTAGATAAAAGTGTTTTTCATGTTTTTCATGTTAGGGGATAATTGTGAAAATTTTGTTATCTATATTATTTTTATGCTTTAAAAACTCTTATATGAACTACATCTGTACGACGTGGGATATGGGGCACTCATATCACCCATTCCCGGGAGCCAGCATCGAGCAAACCAGGACCGAGAAACTCTTCATATGTTGATTGTACATATGTCGTACAAGCCCCTTCCTACGAGGCGAAAGCTAAGCATTGAGCTGCATAGCATTAAATGCGGTAGCTTAGTACTTAGGGTCCATTGGATTTGGAGAGTCTCCAGATCCAACGGACCCTAAGCACTGAGCTGCCGCATTAAATGCTCTACAGCTCAATGCTTAGCTTTCTCCTTCCTCTGAAACTCATATAGATACATGCTGAGTGGTGTACTCCTACCAGTGCGATTCATAACATGTATGGATTACCATCCATGTGCTATGTATGTAGCATATCCATGGAAGTGGGAAACACAAATTCAAATTTTGAATGTTGGAAAGAGCGAAATGAAAATGAAAATTTTGATTGTTGATTGACATTCAAGATAGACATACACATGTAGCTATCTCATTCATTCTCATATCACTTCTATGTATATAAACGACCTCTGTTGGATTGTGTCTGGCTCTTCAATCCAATTTTTTGTGCAAGAAAGAATACTTTTGGGAAGCTAGTGGATATGATTCCAGGGAACCGTCTTCTTAACTGGAAAGAACACACAAAAAACCAAGTTAGAGAGGAGGAGAAGAGTGATTGCAGCCAAGATCTTCATAGGTCTTAGATTGTATGGGAATTACAAGCTCCACAAGAACTATGATAACAATGAAGTGCTCAAAGCTCTCTAAGTGAAGGCCAATTTGGTTGTCAAAGAAGATGACAATGCTTACAGAAAGGTACCTGCATTACATTATCGTATCTTTTGTTTCTCTAAATCCATAGAATTAAACTATGGTCTTTAAAGTTTTTTTTATAAGGGAATGACTAATGAGGCCTTCAGAGTGCATAAATGGTGTTTCATTTCCTACATAAGGGAATACTCCATGTGGATTACCGATAGGAGGGAGAGAGAATGGATCTATGATTCCCTAGCTTAAAGACCTCAAGATGAAGAGTTTTTTGGTCCTGGTATACCTTATCTCGGTTCCCAAGAATGGGGCAATTTGAGTGCCCCAAGTGAAAAGCTATTTTATTATGAAACTGATTCTCCAAGAGAAAATGGCTCTCAACAACGAGTACATGCGATCAATGATAGATTTCATGGAGTTGAAAGGGAACCCTTAGTTCAAAGTGGCAGGAACCTTTGTGGTTTCCAACCTTACGAAAATCGACTTTCGAGATGTGGATTTTGGGTGGGGAAGAGCTCCCTACGGGGGGCCTGTACCAAGTGGAGTGTCCTCCTACTTATTCATCTTGTATCAAAGCATAAGTGATGTTATGAAAGCAATAGTGGTTCTCATATTCCTTTCAATCAGGGAAAATTTTAAGGATCCATAATTTTCTCAAAGTGTAGAAACCTTGGCGAATCTTACTAATTCTTAAATTTGCAACCATAAAATGTTTGACGTTTTTTGGTAAAAATATTCAAATTTGTACGAACTTTACATAGTTTTTGGACAATTTTGGAGATTTTTAGAGTTAAAAAAAATTATCCCATGGAATTTGGAGAAATCACTTTTGTAAAAAAGGAAGATTGGTGATTTGTTTTTGGAAAAAAGGACGAAAAATAGCCCATGGGATAGATTTCGCCTCTAAAATTTTCCTGACTATCGATCACTGCTATGCAAAGATTCAAAGCAAAAATTTGTCAAGCCATTGAGAATGCAACTCCTTTTCTTAGTTTCCCTCTCTAAAGCTACAATAATTGATATTTCAAAACAAATTCCAAAGTTAGATTTACGCCTACTGCATTGACCGAATCTGAAGTATTCATTGTTTTTCAAGAGCCTTTTAGCTCTTCATAGAATTGCATTAAATAAGTTTTGGTAAAAAAACAATTTAATCTTGGTTTTCGATTACCAAGTGAAGTGAAGAACATTCTATATACATGTCATATTTCATAACAAGATCCACGAGGTGGCATTTCCCCGGCATTGTCACTTGCTATTGTGAGGGAACATATGATGTAGGAAGAACGGGAAGAAGCTATTAGCGAAAGAAGGAGCTATTTGCACAAAGCCATGCGCAAAATGACAAGCCTTTCCCCTACTACTCATGTCTCACTTTCTGTGTGGGGATCAAATAAGGTGAACTAGGTAAAGCACGCGGGTGTCCAACAAAGTGGGAGAACAAATGATTATGTTAACCTGAAACTAATTTAAGTTCTAATAAATTCTAATACTATATGTCTTTTCTTTTTATTATTAAAATCATTTGATGATTGTTCATTTGAAACTTGGCTCTTGGCTCCACTCATGTTCTTGTTATTATATACCTAACGTTTGACTTTAATATTGTATGTCCTTTCATTGGAATCAAAAGATGACTATTCATTTGGAATTTGTTGTAATTTTCCCATGTCTTGGATGATTTTTAATATTTATTAATATTGTATGCTCATTCATTAAAATCAAAATCAAAAGATGAATATTCATTTGAAATTTGTTCATGTCTTAGTCTTTTGCAATCTTTAACTTTTCTTCAAGTTCATCAACCCGGGCTTGATATTGGTCTTCATTTGGAACTCGATCCTGTGTTAGATCATTGATGTTTTGATTAGTTGATGATTCTTCATTTGGAACTTGCTCTTGTATTAGATCATTGGTGTTTTTATTGGTCCATTTAATTTATTGGTCCATGTTTATGATCTTGTGCTATGGGAGAAAAAATTGAGGCTTGTCAAACACATCTTTGTAATCATGTACTAGAGATTGGAGGGATGCGAGGACCTATTGTATTGCAATATCCAGTTTGATTGAATGCACCACACATAAATGGAAGCATTTCATATGAAGTACCTACTTAAACGCTGCATGATTAGTAAGGAACCGTGAGATTATGTTAGTAGTAGCTTTAAACTTGAAGGAAACCCTTTGCATCCTAGAAAAAAGTATATGGATTCAAATCTACATCATAGGTGGATTTAATATCTAATTGGTATGGATGATTTAATATAATATCAACACAATTCAATGGTGTAACATTGCATTCTAGTGTATCTTAAAAAGAATACATAGAAAATGAGACCAAGCAACAACAATTAACTACAGAATTATTACGACTATTACTAACCCACCTCAAATGGTATGTGTGAGCATGGGTAGTGGTGGGTAGATTTACATTTTAGACAATAAGGCTCCAATAAAATTATTTTGACTGTCATTATCAATGATGATATGGTAATATGCATTCATTGTTCTGACATTAATGGGAAAAAAATTCTTATCTATTAACTAGGGTATTATGGTGAGTCATAAAGACCAAGTTTTCATTAGGGGTGGTAGGGTTTGGGACTTTGATGATATCCAATGGATATAGAGATAACACCAGTGTCGGTAGGTTCCCTTAAGAAATAACATGGAGGGTAAGTGAAGGAAAATAAAATAATTACATGGACCAATCAAAACACCAATTGAGGCTTAAGGGACCAAGTTGGAATTCCACGTTTTTACCAAAGCCAAGAGATGGGCACAAACCAAGTACCACACATCCATAAGGTTAAGAGCGTTATGCTCTATTGGCTGAGCTAGACGGCCTCTAGCGTCTCCCCAAGCATTGAGCCACATGGCGATTCAACCCACACATGGAACTTTGACATAACCTACACAACAAACGTGGTAAACACTGAGCTTAATAGGCAAGGAAAAAGGCATGCCCTAGAGCTGCGACAAAGGTCTGCCACGATAACCCTAATGAAAAAAATAATAAAAACAACATCAAGGATGAAGGGGAAGCATGCCCTTTAATAAATTCCTCACCCAAATATGACCTCATAAGAACATAGGATAGGGGGTCAAGCTGCTAGTCCACCTTTGTTGGAGTTAAACAAAGATACCAATGTTTCCATACTTGGCAGCTCTTGTAACGATTCCCTCCCATTGTCTTCAATCTAGGTACACCAAAAAAGCCGCGCACTTGAACGAAAAATAGGGTGATATCCATTTACCAAATCAAAACTATATCTATCGTTAGTTGACTATCTCGAAACAACACTAAAAAACTTTATTAATTTATAAAAGATTGTCATGGATAATTATTACCATCGGATAATTATGCATACATATAAATTGTAATATTACTTATTTGGATGGTTTATTTTGTTTTTTTATGACATACACTTTTCCCGCATTGATCAGAAAGATGTCCAACTTCTAAGGTGGATAAACGTTCGACTTGTCACTGATATAAAAAAAAGCGTTTTTTCAAAATTCATCAGAAAAATAAATATCACATGACAAAGCCTGGTTGTCATTACATTGTAAATGATACTGAGCTAGATACAGGCCACATTCCCAGCACGCGAAGAATAACCTTATAGTGATAGATAGTTTTCAAGCAAGACAAACCTAGTCAACTCAAAGAAACTGAAGAACCCAACAGTGCTTAATATGTATGACCTAAAATATATCTTTACATATTCAATCCTTCTTCACATTTCAATAGAATATAGTGGAAATTTCTTGCAATATTTGGACAAGTGGAATAGGGAAAGAGAAGAACGAACTGTGATCAGACTCCTCCAATTTGTATACTCTATATGGGGGATCATCAACTATCATCTTCCTTTGCATTTCCTGTCGTATTCCCTTATCCTTCTTGGACGCTATGTACGCTCGTGGGACTCTACCGTAATTCTCACTGCTGTATACTACCTCTTCATCCAAAGCGGGCATACTTCATAGAAGACTTTCTGCTAGCATTATATCCTGTCATAGATCATTCTTAACGCCTTAAATTAGTCAGCACCGTATGATCAGAAGAATAAAAAAGAAAATAGAAATAGAAATTCCCCACTATAGATCTTTTATTAGAAGGGATGATTAGTTAATACCTCAGAGGAGTAGTTCTGATAAAGATATTGTCGCGCGAAATTGCTCCCAAATTTAAAGGATGTCGGTCTGCTCGGTTGTCCGTCAAGTCCATACTCGAACTCTATGTCTGCCCATGTTTTATTTCTATGGTAAACCTGGAAAAGAATAAAAAGAAGCATGGTTTATGCATTATAGTATTTAGCTCTGAGTGAAAGTCTAGTTCTAATCCTATCTATATCTCTCTTATATTCAATACCACAAAATGAATAAGAAGAAGTGTCGAAAATTTTCATAGTGATGTTTTCCAATGAAACAAAATAAATATAATACTCATATAATGGAAATACCTGATCTATAATCTGAAGAGGGGTTGTGCCAAGCTAATGGCTCTGGTGTGCTCGAATCCTGCGTCACGATATGATGTGATCGTATTCGTCAAAGTCATCCATGTCGGAGGTATCAACGATAGACTCCAATGACTCTCCGATCAGCTACCACCTTAGGAGGAGTAGAGCAAGTCCATTATCCTTCTCTGATGGCTTTGGTCGAGATATCGAATCTAGGGAGCTCACCTTTATTGTATATGTCTTGTTGTTCTTTCCTGCAAGCCATTAAAACTTAGATATGGAAGGCTTTTCTGATTCCAAGGTCGCACCAAACCTTCGGGTTGTTGGCATGTTGGCATAACATATTGAATGCGTTCTGTATGCAATATACGTGTCGGCGTATTGCTTAGATCAAAATACTCACTAAAATATATCCCGATATAAGCTATGAACTGGATCGAGGAGCATTAAACCCAAGGCAGCGTGATTTTTGAAGGCATGTGATTTCTGAACCCTGTAGGATGCCTTGAAGGCTTGTGATTTATGAACCTGGGTAGTACGTGACGTCAACCCATCGTCATTAGTACGTGATGTCAACCCGCCATTATTATAGGAAGGGAAGAACGAGGATAGGAAGGGAAGAACGAGGAGGATCTGAAGTAATTTTTTTTTTCAGCCGAAAAAAATTGTAATATTGTTATTCAAGCGAATCAAATAGTATAATGATTGAGAATATTAAAGTTCAAGATATCCATATTAGATCTTGATCTCAAAAATATTCATTCTCGAAGTTGCTATATATAAAGATAAGCAGACAAAATTAGCTTTACAGACAAAAAACTAAGATCTCTCCCTTGATTACAAAATTTCTTTTAAAATAAATATTAGTTTCCCCTGTCAAGCAGACAGGCCTCCATCCATTCTTCCCAAAAAAGAAAACCAACAGGTTCAGCCAAAGCATCTTTTGAAAGTTGATCTGCAAGAGTATTATGAGTTCTGTAGATATGCTCGAAAGAAATCTGATCCAGCTTTGACATCTCTTGACGAATAATAGCACATTAGTAGTTTAGTTCCAATACATTAAGAATGTATTCATTTGTTGCAATAAGGTTTTTAAAAAATACTAATTTTAAAAAAATATATATAATATAATACAATTTAATCTATAGCATTCAGCAAAAAAATGTATAAGTTATACGTCCAAATTAATAGGGGATTGATGAAATATATATATCTGCGACATAATAAAAACTTAAAATCATGTAAGAATTGATAATAATAGTGGTAATAACTCCTTTTATTTTTTTTAGTAATTTTTTATTATCAAAGTATGCTGTAATTCAAATAGGAATAAAATGTTATTTTAATTTTTTTTAAAGTTGTTTTGAGAAAAGTATCTTTTAACTTGGGGAGGTAGGTGTGGGTGGGGTCATTTATGATCAAAGAGGAAACATTATCAGAGCTTATGGGTGGGGATTGGGAAAGCGATTGAATAATTATGTTAAATGGGTTTCTTTGACTCAAGGAATGGAGTGCATGTTCCATCTACAGTTTGAAGATTTCATGGTATTTGGCGACTCTTGGTTAGTTATTCAAGCCATGAATAACTTGCAAAGTTCTAAGGAGGCAAAGAATGGTTTTCAAAAATGAATTATCAATTTTTTTCCAAGAACTACCAAGATCCAATTATTTCACATCAAAAGGTGTCATAATAAGATGGCAGATTGCATGGATAACAAGGGATGTATGCTAAACCAGCATAGATCCATCTTAAACCCGTATCTATCAAGCACCGAGAGGGATCCAATTTCTTGAGGTGTATTTCTTTTTTTAAATTTAAACTCAAGAAATTTGATATCTCTTGATTGATAGACCCTGGTTTAAGTTTTAAGTTTTTATTTTATAAACGAACATCGATTTTTTAAATACTTTTCATAATATTTTATTTTATGAGCCAACATGGATTTTTTTAAAATACTTTCATTAATTTTTTTATTTTATGAGCCGACATGAATTTATTAATGGCCGACATAATATAATTTATTACTTTTTACTATTAGATGTAACGCTACATCACACATATAACGCTACACATACACGTTACAACATCTCCCCCATACTGGGCTGTAGAGCACCTCGTTTCACCCGGTGCAATGAGGGGGAGTTATCCCTTAATGATTCCCCACCCATCGTTGGATGGTTTTGCACCTTTCGAAGTCTTCCTTAATGATCACTCTTCCCAAGAGAAGGTGGTTAATTGTTGAAGCTCGCCAATAGTTAAGCGGCATGACAGATGGATGGCCGATGTCAAGAGTTGGAATGGGAGGGTCTTGTCTCTTCATTCCTCCATTTATTTCACATTCCCTCGACCATGCTATGCATTTATTAGAATGGTACGAAGAGCGCAAGATAATGAGGGTGATCCCTTCATCCTTTTCGGTGCAGGAGGATATATGGGAGCTATAGATGCTTTTTTCCTATTTTCATTGTTCTGATATTTTTGCTTACATCGAGGATTTTCCGGTTCATAAGGATATTGCGATGGAGGAGAGAGGTCCCATTACGAGGAAGGATCTAAATATGCATCATCCAAAGGAAGAACCTGGTCTAAAGTACGTCATACAGGAGATTATGGTCATTAAAGAGGGAATGAAGGATCTTAAGAAAATGAATCGGTGTATCTTTGAAGTCGTTAAGGTATGCCTGGAGGAGTCTAGGAAGACGAGTTTGGACTTAACCCGCTTTGAAACTCGTTTAGAAGATGCCGAAACTGGATACAGAGTTTAGACTTGTGGAATTGAAGAGATGAAGAAATGCATCTCTGAAATGGAGCAATTCCATGTGGGATCCTGAAATTTTCATCAAGGTTAACATGTGTAGATTTACAAACCTTAGAGTTATGATAAGTTTCTCTAAACTATTGAAATGTGAGGGACAAAAATGAAAAGATATTCTAAAGGGTTCAATGAAATGTGTGCACCACTAAACATGAGTAACTTGAGTTGAACAAGTCAAATTTTGAGATATCAAGATATCGCACTTACCATGTAAATCAAGAATTTGGTGTAGCTAGATTCTAAAATTGAAATAAATGGATGTGTTAAAAATCCATTTTACTCGTTTCACATATTATCCCATCTTTCTATTTACACCTTCATTTCTTTATAGATATAAAACTTACCATTCTTCACATAGTTCCACCCGTGTCCTGTGTTGAAGACGAGCACATCTCCATTAGACCAAATATGTGACGCATAATCAGGGCATCGACTTTCAGTGTGTTTCGAATCTCGGGAGAAGCTCCTCTTGGTGAGCGGCCCTGTATAACTAGAAATGGTGCCCTGTAATACTCTACTTTACAATTATAATATTCAAATCTGAAGGACATAAATCCCTTGTGCTTTGTGATGGGGTTTCCATTGACTTCATAAATCGAAGTCTTGTTCGAAATTGCTTCAAATAGCATGCAAATCAAAGACTCCCACTAGTTTCTTGCAATGGAATCCCCCACAAACATGACACGACTATTCTGAATCCTCTCCAAGAATGTCTTTGCATTGAACCCGAAGGTCAATTCAAACAAGATATTAAATCCATCTAATGAATGTTGACAAGAATATAAGATAAAAAATAGACGTATAGATAAACCAGATTTCAAACTTATAAACAAACAGCATTATCAGCATTGTATATTGTTGTTCACCCTCTCTGCTCATTGATAATTTTCTCATCAGTTGGCAGCCAAATAGAGGATGTCAAACTGGGTTAAAATTTGATAAACAGACATGAACTCCTGATGGAAATGAATTCTATAAATACATTATATGAGTTGCAAAATTCTATTGTTTTCAATGGGGTCGGAGTTAGGCCATCATGACATGTGATGCCACTCACCAAGGTTCAATTCCCTTGAAGAATGAAACAGCTCAGTGGGGTTAGATGATTTAAATAGAAAAGTGTGTTATGTTTTGATAGCTTAACCAAACATAAATTTTTCCCATAATTCCAAACAAAGCCTCCTCTGTACATTCCTTCTAAAATCAACTATATCCAATATAGAATTGATATCTTTCATTTTAAGGCACAGGGCTTACCATACATGCCATTCTTCTCTTAAAATTTGTCACGCATCGCGTTCTCAAGCATTAAATCATTTAGATGCGTTCTCAACATTGAATTCTTCATATTTGATCATCCATGACCTTGGATAGCCATTGAGCTAACACTTTCCTATAACATAGTAGGTCTAGTAGGAAAATGACAACTTTTCTTATTAATGCCATGAAAAACTGGCATTGATGGCGAGGTGCTAAACAACCTGAAATGCCAAGCGAAGCCTAGTCAGTCCTTGTTGGAAATATCATAATTAATGAGCTGATAGCGTATCTGATTTGCGTTGGCTCTGTCAAAAGTCAGTCGATCAGTCTGTCAATCTCCTTGTGTCAGCACGTAGTCTGCAATGTCAGATAGTCAGTCTGTTTGCAGCCAATCCGGCTCACGTCATGTTAGTATTTAAGTAGCCGCGTTTGCAGTTCGCTGGCACATAACTTCTTAGGTAGAATTTAATTACAGTCTTTAATGAAACCTTGTAGCTTCCAAGTGAAGCAATCTTGAGTCGGTTGAAATGAAACTCTATAAATATAAATCATTCACAAAAGATTAGATAGAGATGTGTAAGGAGCCCAAGCTCTGTAAGAGATGAAGGGATAGAGTGAGAGGAGTGAAGAAGAGAAGAAGTGAAAAACCCGTGAAGTGTTTCAAGAGCCCAAGCTCTGTGTAAGAAGTGAAAGTTTGAAGTAAATCTCATCGCTCTGTATTGTGGCAAAGTTACTCTATTTTATGGTGCTAAATATATAAGTTCTCAAGTTTCATGTATTCATTCTCAAGAATGTTTGTTTATGAATTCCGCGCATCTATTTCATATTGACCTATGTGAATGATTGTTTACATTTACGTGCAGTAAAAGAAATCAAGATTTCTAAGTATTTCACTCAGTTAATCTTCGTAAAGTTAAAAGTATGTGCAAAAGGTAATTTGTATGAACTGCGCAAAGTCTAGTTCCGCAAAGTTAAGAGAAGTGCACATTTGCACAAAGTTCAACTATGCAGTAGAAAGTGGAATCGCGCAATTAATCTGTGCGCGGTAAAAAGGTGAATTGCGCAATTAATCTCCGCGCATTTAATTTACGAAGTAATGTGTTTTGATAAAAAGGGAAGTCAAATATAAAGCAAAGTATTTTCTAGGTCTAGCACATGTCCTTAGTAAAAGAAAATAAATATTCATGTATTGTGCAGTAAATTTTTAATTGACTGCGCATGCCCATTTTCCCTTGATCTAGTATTAGATCCTAGTTTACGGAAAGTAGACTTTATATTTACAAAAGGGAAAAGTGATTAAGTATGGCTTCCACTTCGGGTAATGTGCAAACTCCAATATTTTCTGGTAAAAATTATGAATATTGGTCTCTAACTATGAAAGCTTTGCTTAGAGGTCAAGATGTATGGGACATAGTCCAGTCTGGTTATGTAGAACCAACAAATGCAGCAGCATACAACAATCTCACACAAGCTGAGAAGGATGTTTTGAGAGAACAGAGGAAGAAAGATGGAAAGGCATTGTTCCACATACATCAAGCGACACATGAATCCATACTCCCAAGAGTAGCAACAGCGAAGTCGAATAAGGAAGCATGGGACACACTAGAAACTACATATCAAGGTTTCAACAAGGTAAAAACTGCCAAACTTCAGATTCTTAGAAAAGATTTTGAATATATGTCAATGAAAAATACAAAGTCAGTAGACTCATTCTATACTCGTGTTATTGGTCTGGTTAATCAAATAAAGTCTCATGGAGAAACCTTAGGTGACCAAAGAGTTGTTGAAAAATTTCTTAGAGTTCTTCCAAAGAAATTTGAATATTTGGTTGTAACCCTGGAGGAAAACAAAGATTTGTCCACTTTTACCATTGATGAATTGCAAGCCTCATTACTCAATCATGAACATATAATCAGTGGTTCAGATACATTGCTGGAAGGTGCATTCGTAGCACAGTCATCCACAAGTCATGGAAGAGGAAGAGGAAGATCAAAATCTAGAGGCAGAGGACGAAGTTCGTTCAAAGGAGGTCGCAGCAGCAGCCCTGCGCATGTCACTGGTAGAGGCCATAATCAAACTCCCACTCAGTCAAGTGGACAAAGGTATGACAAATAAAAAATTCAATGTCATTACTGTAATAAGTATGGACACTTCACATATGAATGCAGGAAGAAGGAGTATGACCAAGGAAAGCAAGGTGAAGCACAATCAAGTAGCAACAACAGCGCTCCGAACAACTCATTGTTCTTAGCATGCGCATCTCCACTGGAATGCAATGTTGTTCAAGAAAGTCCAAATGACATATGGTATTTAGACTTAGGCTGTAGCAATCATATGACTGGTAATTTAAGTTTATTTTCTAGTCTAGATAAATCAGTTCAAACTGATGTCACACTTGGAAACAATTTTCAATTCACTGTTTTGGGTAAGGGTACTGTTGATATTCTAACAAAACATGGGGAGCATAAATATATGTCTGGTGTTTATTATGTTCAAGATTTGAAGCATAATTTGATGAGCATTGGACAACTGATGGAAAAAGGTTACAGAATCCATATGATAGGAAAGCGTTGTCTGATCAAATACAAATATACAAGCAATCAGTTGATAGCAGAAGTGCAGATGATAAGAAATCGCTTGTTTCCCTTGAGGATTACACCAATCATAAAAGGAAAAACAAATCAAGTTGTTCATGCAAGTCAGAATGAGAATTCTGGAACTGCGCACAGCGCAGAGAGCAAAGGAGCAGACAGTCATGAAGAAGACAGAGCAATGCAAGCTGCGTTTCAAACAGAAATAAAAGATGAATCCTGGTTATGGAACTTCTGATTTGAACATCTAAATTTTGGTGGGCTGAAGCTACTGCACACGAAGGAAATGGTGAAAGGATTTCCATTGATTGAAAAGACAGAGAGAATTTGTGAAGGCTGTATTTTTGGAAAACATCACAAAGAGACTTTTCCAGTTGGAAAGGCATACAGAGCGCGCACACCACTTGAAATTGTGCATTCTGTTATTTGTGGACCGATGCAAACACCATCCATGGGAGGATGCACTTATCTTCACACATTTATTGATGATTTCACAAGAAAAACATGGTTCTTTTTTCTAAACCATAAATATGATGCATTTGGATGTTTTCAGCAGTTCAAGGCACTTGTGGAGAAGCAAAGTGGACACAACATCAATATTTTGAGAACAGACAGAGGTGGTGAGTATGTTTCAAATGATTTCTTAAAATTTTGCAAAAATCATGGCATACAGAAGCAATTCACTGCGCGGTATACGCCGCAGCAGAATGGTATCGCAGAAAGAAAGAACAAAACCATTATGGAGATGGCGCGCAGTATGTTGGTAGCCGCGCATCTGTCAAATGAATACTAGGCTGAAGCTGTGGCAACTGCAATATACATCATGAATCGATGTCCGACGAAGAGCGTGAAGAAAAACGTTCTACAGGAAGCATGGACAGGTATGAAACATAGTGTTTCACATTTAAAAGTTTTTGGTTGTGTAGCATACGCACATGTTCCAGATGATCTAAGAAGGAAATTAGACAATAAAGGACAGAAATGCACCTTTATTGGATATTCTGAAGGCACAAAAGCATACAAGTTGTATGATCATGTTGCAAGGAAAGTCATCATTAGTCGAGATGTTCAGTTTCTGGAAAATGAAGCATGGGATGGAACAGTAGAGAAGAATGTGAAAATTGTGTCACATGTTGAACATGATGACAGCACAGAAGATGTGGATGATGTAAATCAGAACTGCGCAGCTCCATCTACTACAAGGATTGCGCAACAAGTTCTAGCACAAGGCGCAGCTCAAGCTACTCCGACAAGCACACCAAGTGCGCAGCAAACTCCATTAAGTAGTTCGCCCAGTTCGACACTAGCAACTCCGCCAAGAACAAGAAGTATGCGCGAGATATATGAAGCTGGTACACCTAATTCATTCTCATGTTTTGCATTATTTTCTCAAGTTAATGATCCCCTAACATTTGAAGAAGCTGTTGAAGAGAAAGTTTGGGCGCAAGCCATGGATGAAGAAATAGAATGCATTGAGAAGAATCAAACTTGGGAACTAGTTGATGTTCCTAAGGACAAGGATGTTATAAGCATCAATGAAAATTTTGCACCTGTAGCGCGAATGGACACAATCAGAACAGTTTTGGCCATCGCAGCACAAAAGAAATGGCCTGTTTACCAAATGGACATCAAGTCTGCATTTTTAAATGGTTATTTGTAGGAAGAAGTATATGTTGAGCAGCCACAAGGCTATGAAGTTCCAGGACAGGGACACAGAGTATACAAACTGAAAAAGGCACGGTATGGTTTGACGCAAGCTCCCAGAGCTTGGTACAGTCGCATTGACTCATACCTCATTCAGAATGGATTTCACAAAAGTGAATGTGAGCCAACACTGTATACAAAGATCAACAAGGAAGGTAATAAGTTAATTGTCTACCTATATTTAGATTATTTAATATTTACTGGTAATTTTGGCATAGAAGAATTCAGAACAGTCATGGAGAGTGAATTCGAAATGACTAATTTGGTGCTTATGAAGTATTTTTTGGGCATTGAAGTCCAGTAGTCTGAAAATGGGATATTTATATCTCAGTCGAAATATGCAAGTGATGTCTTGAACAGATTTAAGATGTTAAATTGCAAGACAACTCCAACACCAGTGATAACAGGTTTGAAATTGAGCAAGGATGATGATGGATCCACTGTAGATCCTACACTGTTTAAAAGGCTCGTTGGAAGCCTTATGTATCTTACTGCAACAAAGCCGGATATCATGTATGGAGTCAGTTTAATCTCAAGATTCATGGAGTCACCAAACGAATCGCATTGGCAAGCAGGTGAAAGAATTTTGAGTTATGTAAGTGGAACAAAAGACTTTGGTATTTTGTATTCAACCTGAGAAAGTTTCAAACTCATTGGATACACTGACGGTGACAATGGAGGCAGCATAGATGACAAAAAAAAAAAAAAAAAAAAAGAAAAAAGAAGCACATCTGGGAATACATTTCATGTAGGAACAGGTGTTGTATCATGGGCTTCAAAGAAACAACCCATAGTAACTCTTTCTTCAGCAGAAGTAGAGTATGTAGCAGCTACAAGCGCAGCATGTCAAGCAGTTTGGATGCGTAGAATGTTAAGTGATCTATCATAGAACCAGCAGGAACCCACAGTCATTTACTGTGACAACAATTCAGCTATAGCATTGTCAAAGAATCATGTGTTTCACAAGAGAACCAAGCACATCAACACAAGGTATCACTTCATCAGAGAATTGATAAACAACAAGGAAATCTGTTTAGAATTTTGCAGGTCTGAAGATCAAGTTGCAGACATCCTTACCAAACCATTGGCAAAGGACCCATTCCAATATCCGCGAAGTTGTTTGGGAGTGACTAGTTCTGCGCAATGAACTATGTCATGAATAGAGCATGTTTCAGTTCTGAAATATTTTGTAATATTTTATTTTTGTTTAAAGATCCACATCCGCTCATAATTAAGGGGGAGTGTTGGAAATATCATAATTAATGAGCTGATAGCATATCTGATTTGCACTGGCTCTGTCAGAATTCAGTCGATCAGTCTCCTTGTGTCAACACGCAGTCTGCAATGTCAGGCAGTCAGTATGTTTGCAGCCAATCCGGCTCACGTCATGTTAGTATTTAAGTAGCCACGTTTGCAGTTCGCTGACACATAACTTCTTAGGTAGAATTTAACTATAGTCTTTAATGAAACCCTGTAGCTTCCAAGTGAAGCGAGAAGAAGTGAAAAAACCGTGAAGTGTTTCAAGAGCCCAAGCTCTGTGTAAGAAGTGAAAGTTTGAAGTAAATCTCATCTCTCTGTATTTCCGCAAAGTTTCTCTGTTTTACAGTGGTAAATATATAAGTTCTTAAGTTTCATGTATTCATATTGACCTATGTGAATGATTGTTTACATTTATGCGCAGTAAAAGAAATCAAGATTTCTAAGTATTTCACTGTGGTGAAAGTTCTATTTTAACTAAGAGTAACTGCGCAGTAAGTTTCATGTTTTAAGACAAAGCTTATTTAAGTTTGGGTTGTGCGCACTTATTCGTAAAGTTAAAAGTATGTGCAAAAGGTAATCTGTATGAAGTGCGCAAAGTCTAGTTCCGCAAAGTTAAGAGAAGTGCACATTTGCGCAAAGTTCGCATAGAAAGTAGAATCGCGCAAATCTTTGCGCAGTAAAAGGGTGAATTGCGCGAGGCATTTAATTTATGAAGTAATGTGTTTTGATAAAAAGGGAAGTCAAATATAAAGCAAAGTATTTGCTAGGTCTAGTGCATGTCCTTAGCAAAAGAAAAAAAATATTCATGTATTGCGCAGTAAATTTTTAATTGACTGGACATGCCCCTTTTCCCTTGAGTCCTAAAATCCCTGGATTTTCACAATATTCATTTTTTTTATAATTTTCTATGGACAAATCTCAGGGCTCAAACCTAACACCATGTTTATCACCATGGCATACAAAGCTCAACTCAAAGTTTGTAATACTCACATTATCAAGATGGTTTAGGAGCTATGACCAGTAGCTTGACTTTTAAGAATAAAGGATAGTGAATAAGAGGCACACCTAAATGATTCCAGTTTAGGTCTTGAATAGGTAATTTCATTGAATTGGAAAACTTAATTGGAATTCAAGGTTTCAGAGAAACATTGTTATAATCATTCTAACGTGGTTTAATTAAATTTTAGATCAGGTTAGTCAACTCGCATCTTCAATATTACTAAGATTGAGATTTTGCACTGAGGCCAAACAGAAGCTCTGCACTGAGCAAAGCACGTCATCAATGGCTGTGAATTTTACAGACAGATTGAAATTAACATGCATGAGGAGAATTCATATTACCTTGGGAGATCACAGTGAGAAGGCTGCCATCTCCATTTCAAGTAATCAGTATCATGCCTACCATTCTCCTGGCACCGAAATCCTTCATCGACAAAAGGGCAGTTCTGAGACTCATAGAGGGGATAGGAATCGTTCCATACCCACAAACCCACAGAATAATCACACTCCCCAGATTGCACAACCTCGGTGCGATTTTTCACAATTTCCAAACCTTGAACAGTAGAATTCTCATTTCCTCCTTCAAAATCATGTTTGGATGTTTCATTTCTCCGTTCCTTCTGCAGATAATATGAAGTGGGTCGTGAAGAAAATTCAGGGGAAAGCATAGTGGTAGTCGTATTGTTACTAAATCCAGGGGAAAGAATAGTGGTATTCATATTCTTAATATTTGCTATAGAACAGAGTTTAATAGGGCTTGTATACAGGTCAAACTCAACAGGATCAGCTGAGATGCCAAAATACAGAACGAACAGTAGAACCACTAGAATGGAAGAGAGCGAACAAGGGTAGCACTTCGGACAGTGCCACATATTCTCAGAGTGTAGACAATAGGAATCCTGGAGGTTTGAATACACCAATGCATCATCTGAAATTCAATCAAGAGGATTGTGAATTTAGAATTCCTTGCTCTCCTTATCATTCTGAAAAGTTGCTCTCTCTTCTTCTATCAGAATATTTAGGGAGTGGGCATGTACAACGTACAATTATTGATATTGGGGCTTCAACAATGGCATGCAATGCACAGTGCTGATTTAGTTGTGGCCATGACCAATGTAACTCAAGTTCTTCAAGCACTAGCTGACCATTTCGCCGACTTATCCACGCTCTTTTTCCCATCACAAATGTACTGGACATTGTAACGACACCTGTAGCTGTATCATATCTGTATTACTGTATTGGTATATGACGTGGTGTACTCTATTTTTTGTTTTTCAAATTAATTTTATTTGTTTTTAATTTTAAAAATTGAAACTATTCCTGCAGGATTTATGTCTTATCAGAAGTGTCAAAAAATATAATTTATTGAATTTTAAAAATAGTTATAATTAATTCATTTTCCAAAATATTGTGTTTAATAAAACAATTTTACAATACTTTAGAAAACTTTATAATAAATTTTGTGAAAAAAAGAAAATTAATGTCAATCAATTTTTTTTAAAAACTTTATAATAAATTTTGTGAAAAAAAGAAAATTAATGTCAATCAATTTTTTTTAACCATTAGTATATATATCTGTCTTAGAAAGAAATAAAATAATAAGAAAGGAGTGATGCCAAGTAAGTTTGGATGCATTCATGATATTGCTAGAATCCATAAAGTTAAAATGGGGATCTCATGCAACCCTAATGTGTCATTCTTGGATCTTATTAGTCCTTGCCTGTAGGCAGCAAGGACTCTAGGAATCCATTAGATGTAATTTTATTAATCTGGCACAATTTACAATGAGTTTTATACCAATGTTTTAAACTGATTTTTGTCAATCAACCAATCCTCAATATGGAAGCTTTATTTGGCCTCGGCTAATAGATGACTCAGATCCCTCCAACTCTTCCGTTGCATGCTTCCTGTGTCGTTGTGTTGCATGTATTCCACTTGTTCTGCCTAAAGTCAATCCATGGTATTATTCATTTCGTTCGTTTTTATTTCCACGACGCTTCTACGGACCTGCATTATCGATGGGTACATTTTGTTGTGTTTCTAAGTTAGAGTAGGGTGCAAAAAAATCAAAGGGGTCATTCACATATTGACCAGAAATCTTGTCAAGTTTGAAATCCAGAGAATTTACAAAGCATTCAAAGTGTTTTTGCTCGCTTCTTCTGCCATCTCCTGTGCAAGCGGGTAGTTGAGAAAATTTCTTTTGAAGTTGTTGTGGAGGATGATGCTACACATTCTATAACAAGATCTGCAGTTTATACGCGCATTTCGAATACAAGCTGTGGACAGGGATTGGTTGTTTTTGGTTGAAGCAAGCAGCTAATTTGTAAGACGAATAACCCATTTGGATGGATTGTGTTTTGGATACTCCAGACAGAGAATTGTTCGTACAGTCCAGTGGATATCTTTTTGTACCTGCATGTGGAGACTTGAAGAGCTGCACATCTTTATCTGTGGTATTTCTGCGTGGAGGAACTGTGACATCCCACTCTCTGAAGTGGTGGTGCCACTTGGAGATAAAGCGTGGAGACCTAGCGTGACTGTAGCTACCTTGAAGAGAGAACTGTAGATGTTGTTGATAGAGAGAGGGTTTTGCATTGAATCTATTGTTGGTTGAACGAATTGCTTGGATTCACCTTGCAAATATTCCATGGGTTGAAGATTGCCTAGGGTGAACACAAGTTTTGTTCGCTATTTCTGATGGGAGAGCTACAGGCGAAGCCTTTGTGGAATTTTTAAGTGCTGTCGATTCAAAGGATGCTATAAGCAAAGACAAAATGACAATCGACACCAGATATGTAGAACTTTTCCCGTCAACCCAGGAAGAAGCTAGTCGTGTAGCATCGAGATCTAGGCATTAAGTAGTTTGTTTCAAAAGAATTTTAAAACCTGTGCTATATTTTGACAGATATTTTCACTGCAAGTTTTATTGCACGTAGAAGCTTTAACTTCTAGACTGAGATGTTTTTGAGAGCTATGAGGCAAGAAAAGATAAAGGGGTTTGTGTATTCATGATATATGTTTTGATCGGCATCTCAAGTCTCTTTTATATATTTAGTTGCAAACTTTGGAGTGTTTTGACTTGATATATCCGTAAAATTTTGTGCATAATTGTAGAATTTCTTTTCTTTTAATTGGTAATGTCGAAGTCAGATGCAGAGATGTTATTGATTCATTTTAATTGCAGTTGGGTTGTAGTTACCGAAATTTTCTTATTCATTTTCTTTTATTACTGATCAAATGGTATTGACGGGTTGTCTTAGGTTTAGATAACGGTATCCTTTAAGCAGTATTACTAGGTTTAATGTTCTGAAAGGCCAAAGCATGCATAATTGCAAACTAGCTGTAGAAAATATGAAAACTATTGAATCCATCCGATGAATCACTAAACAAAATTTAAATTTATGTTCCTCGCTAAACGCTTGGGATATGGGGAGATGCAAACAATGAAACTTAATTTACATGTAAAATAAATAATGGCTGCAATCCAAGTCCGTTGCAAAGCCGTGGGCCGGGAGAGCGGTTTTCATATGCATGTACGTAGCCATCCATTAAAGATATTTAGATTGTCCAATGGTCATCAGTTTCCCTATGGTGAAGATGTTGGTTGCACTAGTTCACTGATCTGATCAATGGCCTATGTGTGTTGTGTTAGGGTTGATGGACATCACAATTGTCCAACATTTGTATATGTTGGAGCACAAATGTTGGAGCACAATAGCATCACAATTTTGTAATTTTTACTAGTCTAGGGGCCTTTGATAAAAAAGCTTCAGCATTCCATGATGGAGTGGTGTAAAATAATATTTCTTGAATTATAGAAGTGACCTTCCTACATGAAGCAATTATAGAAGTGACCTTCCTACACGATCCCAATCGTTGGCACATATAACTTAACCTCTTGACTGGGGCTCTGTGTCCTTAGCATATTCTGGGGACTTTGGCTATCATGCCTGGCCTCGATTCTAAAAGCAGGAGCCTTATTTCATAATGACGCGATGGATGATGCATGGAGCCTTATTTTATAATGCCTCGATCGCGGATGTCGCATGGAGCCTTATTTCATAATATCACCATCGCTGATACAGTGCACAAATTGAAAAGTGACTACTTTTTAATACATTGCTATTTTCGGATTTTTTTTAATATTTTGATAATTTTTTTACTGTACTCATCTCTGCTAACATATAGCTTAATGTCAGAGACTTATTTCGTAATGCCCCCATCCTCAATGTTGCATGGAGCTTTATGCATTACATGGTGGCACAATTGACGTTAGTTTCATAGCACCTGGTGCTTTTTTTTCTTGCTCTGACATCTTTTTTGATAGGGATATGCTGTAATGCAACTTTCTCTTGTTCATATCTACATTGTGTCAATCCATTTTAGCCACTTTTTATGAAATCGTGCTTTTTTCAGACATTTGAATTATGTTTTTGCACTTAAATTAAATGCAATAATGTTTGACAACTTCATCTTTGAAAGTTGAAAGTAATAAATATTTTATGTTACAAGATTTAGATTTGAACCAAAGCTTTACAAACTAGTGTAATGTAAATGGTTGGCGTCCATTGCAATTGTCTAGCTCGTCTCTAATAACAAGAGAGTATTGTACAATATAAATACCTCAATATATATGTTGAATAATCCTATTCTATTTTATTGCACCAAGTGAAACGGGGTGCTCTACAACCTAGTATGGGGGAGATGTTGTAATGTTTGTGATGTAACAACATAATTAAAAAAATTCATGTCAGCTCATAAAATAAAAAATTATGGAAAGAATTAAAAAAAATCCATGTTGGTTCATAAAATAAAATATTATGAAAAGTAATTAAAAAATAGATGTTTGTTTATAAAATAAAAACTTAAACGTGGATCTATCAATCAAGAGAGATCAAATTTCTTGAGTTTAAATTTAAAAAAAGAAATACACCTCAAGAAATTGGATCCCTCTCGGTGCTTGATAAGGTTTAAGATAGATCTATGCTAGTTTTACAGTACAACGATTCTTATGAATGAAAATTAAGTCTTTCAATTTTTAAACAAATCATGCCAATAGTTATGTCTCTTTAAATTGGTCCATATTGGATGGGTTACATATTTACTTGATTTGATTAGCAACAAATTTGTGTCGATAATAGTATCCCTAATCCTGTCAAATAGATTATTGCTTATAACATAGTTGTAAGGATGGCCATAACCATCAAACATCCACACTCTAATTCTTTAAAATATATTTTGGGAAGAAACATGTAACTTCAACTAATTAAAACACAAATATTCTAATGTACTTAGAACATAGTATAACTAGTCACTAGTAAAACTATAGTTCAAATTCAAGCACTTAAAATGATCATAGAGATTCTTCTAATACTAATGGCTTACAATTTACATTTGATTCTCCAAAATAAATTTGTGTGTTGAGTGCAAATGTATAATGATTAAATGGAATTTAGATGAACCAAATGTATTATTTCTTTTTTTCTAATATGCCCCGTTCCACTCACTCAAATGGGCACATCTTTGGGCACATTTTTTTAAGTGTTAGTTAGTCTATATATTATTAAATAAAGCATGTTGAGTATATCCATGCATTGTTAGCTAGATTTAGTTTGACTATGTCCTTCATGGACCTTTTGTAACCTCTAAATAAAGGCTGGTTAGCTTTAATTATAGTCAAGTTAATTTTCTCTTGAGTCTTCTCATTTCTATTGTACTTTGTGTTTTGGTTATTTGCTTGTTTTTTATTATTGCTGGCAGCTTTCTTTTTTAAGATTATTCTAAGTTAGATCATAATTACACAACAAAAAATATAAAAAATATGTGGTCTCTTTGTGGAGTTTTGCTCTTCAAAAGTGTATTTATGACTTTTCAATCTACTAACTAGAGATAGAAAAATTGTAGGGAACACAAAGATGTTTAAAATAACATCAAAATATTAATTTGTCAACTTCAAAAAATAATAATAAATATAATTCTAGAAAAAAATTAAAAATATATGTGGGTTATACTATGTCATGTGTAGATCATGCTTGAAAATTATACATTGAACACTAAATTGATTGGTGTATATGAGTTTAGAGGGCTTCAATTTTGGAAAATATGTAAAATATTAAATTTTTTTCACCACATTTCACTAAAAAATAAGATAAATCTTCATAGATTTTTCCTAAGAAAGTCTATATAGTTTCCAAAGTGGAACCATTTTTGACTAAACAATGAGGAATGAGGCTAATGTTGCCTCACAATGTGAAAACATGATTTTACTTTAAGACAATAGAAATGGGTGTGCATTATATTAAGTTACAAGAATTTTAATTGAGGACAATATGCACTAGTTTTGTTTAATTACAATGGGTGCTCTTTTCCATGACTTAGAGTAACTTGTCAACTGCTTGAACCAAGATTTTGAAAATGTGTTAGCATTCTATTTTTTAGTAGATATTGGATTGCATCTAAAAGAGTCAGAGATCCACTAACTTTCTACACTCATCCCTTAAGAAAAATCTAAATATGTAATATTATTGTTATATTTTTAATTGTATTCGTTTAAATATATATATTTTTTAAATATTAATTTTCAATCCCACGACGAGTGCGAGAGTGGCCGATTCACTGGCCACAACCTGGAGAAGGGACAACAAGGCAAGCTCAAAGCCCTAGGCAAGAGCTGGGAACACGAATGGAGGGGGTGCATACGAAGGTTACTGATGCAGGACAAGTTAAATAATGAAGGGCACACGGCGTTCGAGTCCAAGTGGGTGAAGGACGATAGCACCTGCGGGAGGGAAGTTTTTAATCTACAAAGAGGGTGGCCATTATGGCACCTCATGTCGAAGGTTATCAGCAAGGAGAGTGGAGAGGGAATTCAAAATCCAAACCCGAGGTTAGTCATTCGACATTTGAGGGCCGGCCAGAAATTGTCAACATGCAGGGGAAAGTTAGGTGGTAAGATGAAAGGAGGTGCAACATGCATGAAGAGAAGAGCGGAGAAGGGCAAAGTCGTGGCTAAGGAACTAGGGCCATCAAGGGAGCTAGCCAAGGCTATGGAAGTAATATATATAGCCATTTCACTGCAACCACTCGAAGGGAGGACAATTTCACTATGCCAACATGAGACGACTAAAAATTTTTATCCGGGACATCCAAGCTGATCAAAATGAGATCATTTCAGAAAATAAAAGCATTAAAGGTGAAGCCATCAAACATTTTCAAAACCTTTATTCTTAGAACGTAGGTACTTAGCTGGAAAGTCAACTTGAAGTCATTTAAAAATTTCTGAGGTTCTTCTTCTTTAGTGAAGAAGAGAATCATGTCTTCGAAAGACTGATAACGGTTAGAAATAATGCTTAAATTAGAATTGGTTTGAGTTTGTTAGATCTAGGAGAGATTTTAGATCATATTCTAATGTGTGGTTGTTAAGAATGTGTGTCTATCTTGAGCCAACTCTTGATGTATAAATATGTGTGTAATCTAATAAAGAAGACAGACTTTTGTGTGCAATGTCTTCTCTCAATATTTCTGAGTTGGTATCAGAGCTTGGCTGGGCTTAATCCCTCATGGGAGTGCCCAGGAAGATGTGAGATCCGTGGATTGGGATGTAGGAGAGTATATTAGCATAGGTATGTGAGAGTAGATAAATAATGTTTTTTGTGTGAAGTTTGCTACATACTGCATGAAAGAATAGAGATCTGTGAGAAAATAAAAAAATCCGATGTAAGATTGATTTCTGTTGTGTGGCTGGAAATTGCTGCCTAGGAATCGCCCAGGTGATTGTTGCTATTAATTGTTGATTGAGTGGCAGAATGAAGTACAAGTTCTATGGCTTTGTAGAATGATCTTGCAAGGAGACAAAAGAGTCTGCATCACTGTTGATATCATCATTCTAGTTGTTGTCCTTGTGGAGTGAAGTCAGATCCGCCCGCTTGAGAATAAGGGTGATGAGAACGTTGTATTGGAGCATAGACAAATCTGTGGAAGTTGTTGTTGTCACAGGACAATGTTCCATTTTTTTATTCTCAGCATTTGTGAATCGTCTGGATTATCGTCGAAGGTCTGCACAGGGTCTATTTCACTGTTGTGTTGCTGTTGAATATATTTGTCAATGCAAAATCAGATCTGCTGACTGATTTGGTGATGATGGGAGAATTCATTTCCAATCTTCTCAGCATAGATTTTTAGTTTCTCAGATTTGTAGATTTGAGTGTGGAATTATGTTGTTGTGAGGAGTTTGAGTGTTTGTAAATTTATGTTATGAAAGACCAATCAATAGAACAGAGTAACATAAGTTAAATTAGTGGTTCTTGACGTTCTTCGGTGCCTCAAGAATACATCATTGACGTGTTTATGTCTACAGTTTGTTATACGCTGTCAGGTCTTGTTGTTCTTTGGTGCTCCAAGATCAACAGTTACAAGTTAATTTGTTTGTTTGTAAGATTGAAAGGTGATTTTGTAAGATTGATTGTTGGAAACATCCAGTATTTAGATCACTTTCCTATATAACTATTGAAATTTGCTCTTCGAGGGAATTTCACAAATGGAAGTGTATCCATAGGGTGATTTAGTATCATGGTTATTCTTCGGGGTAGTCAAGAATCCTCAATCATGCAAATTTATCAATGATGGTCAGAAGCATTTGCATTTTAAATGGGTCAGAAGGGAAGCTCGAGGTTGTGGAGAAGAAAGAGTGTGCACTGGAGATTTCAGAGTGGGTGTAAAAGCTATTGAAGACCAGTCAGACAAGATTCAACAATGTATTTTTTGTTTTGCAATTGTGTTTTGTAATGTAAGCATTAAAGGGGAGTGTTAGAAATAATGCTTAAATTAGAATTGGTTTGAGTTTGTTAGATCTAGGAGAGATCTTAGATCCTATTCTAATGTGTGGTTGAGATATTCTCTCAACAGGTTGTTAAGAATGTGTGCCTATCTTGAGGCAACTCTTGATGTATAAATATGTGTGTAATCTAATAAAGAAGACATACTTTTATGTGCAATGCCTTCTCTCAATATTTCTGAGTATAACCATTGAGGAGGTAAAAAAGGTTCTTTCCAACTTCTCTAAAGATAAGAGCCCAGGACTTGAAGATTGGACCGTTGAGTTCTATTTGCATTTCTTTGATCTCTTGGGTATGGAATTACAGAAACTGTGTATGAAACTAGGTGGAATTGCCATGTGCCTGGAAATCTTAATGCCACTTATATTACATTGATTCCTAAATATGACAAGTCTAAGTCATTTAATGATTATAGGCATATCTCATTGTGTAATTTGATTTATAAAATCATAACTAAAATAATTGCAGATAGAATTAAACCTGTCCTTGATTGTTGCAATTCTTAAGAACAATTTGCCTTCCTTCCAAATCGGCAAATACTGGTTGCTGTGGGGATAGCTCAAGAAGTTTTCATTCTGTTAAAAAAAGAAATTTGAATGCCTTTATCCTGAGAATGGACCTTATAAAGGCATATGACAAGATCGATTGTACATATCTGCGTTTTATTCTAATCCAGATAGGTCTATCTGTGGATATTAGAAACTGGATTGTGGCTTGTATTAAGATAGCCAACTATTCGGTCTTGATAAATGGATCCCCTACTCTATTTTTCAAAGGAAATTGAGGGATTAGACAGGGTTTCCCACTCTCACCCTATCTTTTAATCCTTGCCATTGAAGGCTTAAGTTTGCTTATTAAGAGTGCTAGAGATTCTAGAAGCATAAAAGGAATTAAGGTGGCTAGAAACCTTGTTATTTCTCATCTGTTATTTGTTGATGATGTTTTTCTCTATGGGAATGGAAACACGGAGTAATGGAAGCACATTCATTCTTTGATAACTATATTTTGCAGGGCATCTGGCATGGTTGTTAGTTCTCATAAATTTTGTTTTATTTACTTATGTGAAGATCATGAAATCATTAAATAGATCTCCTCATATCTTCCTTATAAAATGATTGAGATGAGCAATGGTTTTAAATACCTCGGTTTTTTCTTAATTCCAAATGGATATAAGATGGATGACTAGAAATGGCTTATCCAAAAATTTCAAAGGGGCATTGGCTCATGGTCTTTCAGATGGTTATCATTATGTGGGCATCTGGTTCTTATTCAATCTATCCTCCATAGTATTCAGGTTTATTGGTTCTCTTTATTTGCAATACCAAAGGCAATTATATCAGTTATGAGGAGGAAGAACATTCAATTGTTATGGGTTGGTAGGATTGATATTTCAAAGTTTCATTTAGTGGCATGGGAAAATATAAAGCCTATGCATCTGGGGGGATGGGGCCTAAAACACCTCAGCTGGTTTATCCGTGCTCTGTGTGCTAAAATTCTATGGCGTAGTATCTTTGACAAGGGTCTTTGGGGTAAAACTGTGAAGGCTAAATACATTAGGTGCTATGATGCCATCCATTCGCTGAGATCTCCTTCAAAATTTGCTCAAAATGCGTCTTATATTTGGAAAAGTCTGGTTAAAGCGTATCCAATTATCAACAACTCCATTTGTTGGAAGGTGGGACGAGGAACTAAGATATATTTGGGCATTGATCCCATTGTTGGCTTGTCGGATGTTTGTTCTTTTTCTACAGATCTTTTGAGCGAACTTCACAGGAAGATTATTTTGGTGCTTAGACAAACTGCAAGGAGTTTAGATTTAGATGAATCCTTTTGGCTATTTGCTTGTGAGTTAAACCTATCAGGACAAATTGCATTGGAATGGGACAATTTTGTCTTAAATTTGAAACGATCTGGCATTGTTCTTTCAAATAATGAGGATAAAGTGTTATGGCATTTCAATAAGAATGAAGGTGTTGTTAATGCAAAATTAGCATACAAGCTTATTATGGAAGAAGAAATTGAAAATAACAACAGTTGGTGGACAAAAATTATGTGGCTTGGGAAGATTCTTCTAAAAATTAAATGTTTTATTTGCCTTTGTTTCTACAGGAAGATCCTTTCATGAGATTCTTTACAGATCAGGGGCTTTCAGGGACCAGGTATTTGTTGCTTATGTAATCGTGAAGGGAAAACTGTTGACCATCTATTCGGGTGGTGTTCTTTTTTCCATGTTTTTTGGAAGGAACTGGCTTGGTCCTTTCAATTCGATGAAAGTTGGGATCAACAATATTTTGAAGCTAATTTGGTATCTTGGTTTGCAAAAAAAAGATCCTTTAATGCTCTTCCCTTTTTTACCATTTAGGAAGTTTGTCGGGTTAGGAATCTGTTAATATTTCAGGACATTCATCCAAATGTCAACCAAGCTTGCATCCGGATCAGTGCAACGATGAATGATTATTGCAAGGAAAAGGTGGAAAACAAGCACATGTCTTTATCTAAGCCAGTCTTTGTGGAAGAAATACCTGTAGGTTACTTTGATGGGGCAATGAACAAAGATTTGTGTAGAGTAGGTATGGTTATTTAGTTGAATGAAAGGAATTGTATAAAATTTAGAATGGGTGTGAGCAAAGGCACCAATACTAAATCTGAACTCTTAGCTCTGTGGGGATTACTATGGTGTGCAAAATATTTTGATATTCTAGATATTTAGGTTGGTCATAACTTCACTCTATTGTTCTTGATCATTGGAAGACTCAAACAAAAAGGATGATTGTCACATTCAACAATATTTCTTTCCAACATATTCATAAAGAATTCAACGGGGATGCAGAGAGTCTTTCCAAATTGACGCTTGGCGATTTTGATGGAAATATTTTCTATGAAATTTTTTGTGAAGGCATTATCACAAAGTCTGGATGCTTGTTCTGTTTTATCCTTGCCATATTTTTGTGAGTCCTATCTAAGTTAAGACGATATATAATTATTTGGTATATTTTGTGAAAACAAGAAAAAAGTATAGAAGCTTGTATTAAGTTTTGATGATGTAACAACTTTGATTCTATGAATAACGAGTTTTTTTCTCGATGTGAAAAAAAATTCTTACTTTACAAATATATTATATTCTTTAAAATTTCATTTTAATAAAACTTATAACCACTAAAATAAATTAAAAATACTAAAAACAACTTAAAAAAATAAAAATAACATTTTATTTATATGTATATACAACATACTTTGATACCAAAAATATTAAAAAAAGTTAATACCACTCTCACTTATCAATTTCTATACCAATTAAATTTTTTATATTGTTTTTTACCAAAACTTATCTAATGCAATTCTTTTATTACAATTATATGAAGATCTTGAAAAACCATGAAGAATACTTCATATTCAGTCCATGCAATAGGGGTAAAACTAACTTTGGAATTTGTTATCAAATATTGGCTATAAAAAAGGAGGAGCGTTCTGGATGGCTTGACGAATTTTTGCTTCGAATCAAACAACCATCTGCAACAGAAAGAAACGGGATGCCCTTTCAACTCTATGAAATCTATCATTGATTGCATGTACTCGTCATTGACAGCCATTTTTGGATCAGTTTCGCAGGGAAAGACATTTTCACTTGGGGCACTCAAATCGCCCTATTGCGGGGAGCCGGGATAGGGCAGACCAGGACCAGAAAACTCTTCATCTCGAGGTCTTTAAGCCAGGGAATCAGAGATCCATTCTCGCCCCACTCCTGTCGATAATCCACATGGAGTAATTCACTCACTCTGAAGGCCTCATTCCCTGATACAAAAAAAATTAAAAATCCATAGTTTTATTGTATGGATTCAGAGAAAAGAAAGATATGGGCATGTAATGCAGGTACCAAACCGGCCTTCAATCAGAGGGTCCTAGGCACTTCATTGTTATCACAGTGCTTTGGGAACCTGTGAAGATCTTGGCTGCAATCGCTCTTCTCCTCCTCTCTAACTTGCTGTTTTTGCGTTCATTCCAGTTAAGAAGACAGGTCCATAGAATCATATCCGTTGGCTTTCCGAAAGTATTCTTGCTTCCACAAAAAATTGGATCGAAGAGCCAAATATAATCCGGCGGAGGACTTTTGGTTTTTTATCTACTGACAAGTGAGACGAGAATGATTGAGATAGCTACATGTGTGTGTCTATCTTGAATGACAATCAACCATCAAAATTCGAATTTGCTTCCGTGGATATGATTCATAGCACATGGATGGTTATGGATCGCATCGCATCGCATCGGTAAGAATACATCACTGGGCACGTACCTGTACTAGTTTCAGAGGAAGGAGCCTGACAACGGACCGCCCACAGACGCAGAGTTTCCTGGCAACCAATATCGACCCCGCAGCAGAGTGTTTAATGCTCTTGCTGCGGGGGTCTAACGGTATGTCAGCGCCGTAGGACTCTGCCGGAAAAATGGAGCCGATCACCGACCGTCGACGGGATGCATTGCCATGCATCATGGCATCATGCCTCATGCCATAGCGGGGTCGATATTGGTTGCCGTCCCTCTATCACGTCGTGCAGGAAGAGTTAATGCCCCGATCCATGCAGATCCTCCAGTGGGCAGATACTTTACTCCGGCGACTGGACACCCCAAACGCCGTGACACAAACCGCCGCCGTTACCGTTTGTCACCACTTCCGTCTCTTTGAAATATGAGCGGGATGATGTAAGGCACTGGATAAACAGGCGGTCTTGAAATTCGAACTTTAGGGCGGGCTCTATTTGAATTTGAATTCAGCGGTGTCCTTTCACTGACGGGCTATTACAAAATATGGGAATTTGTTTTGGTTTTAAACGCTGCAATGTTTGTGAGCTTATGCATACAAATCGCTGCAGGATTTATGCATGTTGCTGGTTTGTTTAGCAGTGTTCGTGGCTGATAGTAGTAAAATGCAGGTCAATGGATCAATGGCTTATACACCATTTCTTGGCATTTATTCTTATCGGTTCAGTTACGATTTTAAATAAAACCACCCCCGCTTCAAATTTTAATCTCTCATCGTGTTGAGTGGAAGATTAATATCTCGTCAGCATGGATTTGTAACTCCAATGGAATTTCTTTGATTAAGAAAAAACATATCGGAGAGCGAAGGATGAGAGGGCTTCACAACGAGTCTAGGCATGTCCATTTTGCGTTACCATGAGTTGGCTCGTGTATTTTTTATTAGATGGGCAATGTTTGATCGCACATAATGTAATGATACTTCTTCATATTGGAAGTCGAAATCCATGAGTAAATGACTTTGGATTCGAACCAAGTGCTTTATTTTTTTATACAGGGTTCCTGTTTTGTGTTGTTCACTATCGCCTTCACTTGTTCAGAGGTATCTGTATGTGAAAGCTTTACGTGTTTTTAAGTTTTTTTTTTTATAAAATTTTCTATTCAAATATTCAATGGAAGGTGGAAACTTCATATTATGTAGTAGTTCAATAATTTATTTAGCATGAGAAGTTCAAATCAGTGTATCTCTTTGTGTAGATGGATAAATAATATGTTTTCATTACATTATATATGTCATTACGTTTTTCTTTCTTCTCTCTGGTTACCATTACCATGACATTATATATGTCATTACGTTTTTCTTTCTTCTCTCTTGTTACCGAAAGCAATGATACGAGTCATTATCGACTTTTAACATCCCAATACTTCAACTCATCTCGATACCAGAAACGGTGATGGCAGAAAACTACCCGTTCACTCAATTTCATTCTTCGGATTCTATGAAAAGACCTTTTGAGGGAGGCCCCGTTAAAATACCATTTGAAGGAGGCCCAGACTCTCTTTCTCATTACTTTACTGGCTTCAGTGAAGTGTTCTCTAAATTTATATCTTCATATTCTCTGTTGATCAATTTTGGATATTTTATTATGAAAAGCGGAAGAATTAACAGCTTAATGTTTGATAATAATGATAATTTAATCAGTGAATAAAAAAATTCATTATGAAAAGCCGATTAACAGCACCGGAAATAAAAAATTGAGGGACAAGTGCATAGCTATTTCTTAATACGGTTCTTTAAATTCTTTATAAAAAATAATTAACTTCTAAATTTATTTTTTAACTAAATAGCATATAATTCAGTAGTATGATCACACCATCAAATACTTAATAAGCAAATCTGAAATAACCGAGCACAGTCGGTTATAAATTTAAAGATTCTGTTAAATATATAATTGAAATTAAAATTATATTATTGTTTATTTCATTTATTGAATTTGAATTTGTAATTTATAATTTTAATAAATTTATTTAAAAATAATAATTTAATTAATAAAAATAAATTTTAATATTTTATTCATAATTAGATTAATTTTTAAAACTTTTTAAATTAAATTAATATTATAATTAGCATAATCACTAGTCAATAGGTGAACATGGATAGACTACAAGTTAAGTGCCATGGATACGTTATATGTTATTTGTTCTCTTTTTTCTACTTTAACTCTGCCATGAACTGTCTATTATCCATATATCACATGTATTACTAAGTGACTCTTATTCATAAAATTAATATGGACAGTAAACTTGTCTAGTCCTCATTAAACATAAAAAAAAACATGTATCAATAAATTTTGTCTAAACATTCTATATTTTTGTGTGCTATTTCTATCACCATTTGCCTAATTCAAGCCAAAAACAAAGAGTATAACTCACTAAATTATCATTATTATCAAACATTACTTTATTAATATTAAAAAAATAAAATAATATAAATTATTTATGCTTGGTTAATAAAATGTTAATTCTTTTAAAAAATTAAGTCTCATGATAAAATAAATGAATTTAATGAGTATAGGAATATTTAAGTTGAAATTTATTTTATGTTTAAAATAAATTTATATTAATTTGTTATTTTTTATTATCATATATTTACTTTCATTTTTTAAATTTATTGAATGTGATGTAGATTTAAATTAATAAAATAATAATTTTTTAACTTTTAAAATATATTTATATTAAATTGTAATCTTTATGTTTTTTAATTTGATTTTATTAATATTATTTGTATAAATTAAATTTGGTTTGAATGGATGGTGTTAATAATCATAATATATATGATTCATTATTTTTTAAAGAAAACTTATTTGTAAGAAATTATTTGAAAAGTGGTTTATGTTTTTTCATTAATTTTAAAATCTCATTAAAAAAAGTATTGGTAAGAAATTATTTGAAAAATTGGTTTATGTTTTTTCATTAATTTCAAAATCTCATTTGCAGATTTGTAGAGTATTATAATAGAATTAAGAATATAATTTAACTTCTTAAATCAATGCCATGATGTATTTAAGTAAAATTTAGGAACATAATTGCAAGTTTCAATGAAACAAGGGTCAATCAAATCATGAACATAAGTGTTAGTAATTCAATGACAAGCAAGTTGTCACTATAATAAAAGAGCGAATAAATATATACTAGCAATGTTATGTGTTTATATAGACAACATTTTGTAATACAATATTGATTTGTAAGATTATTCTTTTTCCTAAAAACAAAAGCAACTTTTTATTCATCTTTGAGAGAATCAAAGTTACATCTAACTGTTCAAAATAAGCCATCTGAGGTTGCATACTTACTTCCCAAAACAAGACAATACAAACAACCCCTACTCTAGTCATCCTAAGAAAACATAACATATCTAATATGACTATTTCATTAACCCAGTAACCCAAATACAAAACTGTCATCATAGCACCACCAAATAAAATTGAGTATCAAGTCTGCTATCAAAGCACAAAGGACTGATAAAGTTTCATCTCCAAAATTGAACTTGAATAAAAAAAAACTAGAAGTAAGAAATAGACCCAAAATCAATCAAAGAATTCTCCACTGATTCCTCGAAGAGAATTAAACCATCCATAACTCCAACAACTTCCTTACATAGGCTATTAGCCTCATAATTAAACTCTCTATAGATATGAGTAAAGGAAATAACTAAAAAACTCTTGATAAACTCCTTTACTCCGCATGTCCACTGTTCCAATTATAGCACCCGTAAATTTGAATTTCCTATTTCCCAATCAATAATTATCCTATAGTCACCAACAATCTGTAAACTGAAAACACCCTCCTTTTGAGCACACCAAAGGAGCCCCCATAAGGCAAGCAACTCAACCTTAGTGTTAGTTTCAGGTCCAACACCCATTTTTACTCTGATAATATGATCTCTTTTGATTTTAAGAATCATTCCAGGCCCACACAAGCTATTGTTTTCTACACCATCAAAATATCTTATGGAAGAGGATTCAATCTAGTAGTGGTAAAGGATGAATATTAATCCATTTAGACTTCTTTTATTTATGGTAATCATAAAACAAATTGTTGGATCTTGAGCTAACAAATGAGATAAAAGGATTTTCATTGTAAAAAATGCATCTATTCCTGGCTTTCCAAACTTCCCAGATAATAGATAGTGGAAGTTCTTTAAATTTGACTTTTTTACTAAACCAAGAAAGTATAATGTCTTGAAAATTCTGAGACTCCCACATATCATTGGAATTAAGGAATCTACAGCATTCATCCCAAATATTATTGAAAAAATGTTTGAGAACAAACAAATGGGAAATTGTTTTCACATCAGATCTACAAAGAACATAGATACTCGGACCACTGAACCCCCGCTTGACAAGATTGCCCCAATTTAGAACCTTGTTTTCTAGATAAAACCATAAGAAACATTGCAATTTGAGTGGAATTCTCCACTTCCAGATATTCTTTATCCACCACTTAGGAGAAAATTGAATTTCCAATCTTCAATAATAACTTCATACATGCTTTTTTAGAAGATATAATCCCATTTGCATCATTCCAGTCCCAAACCAACAAATCCTCCTCATCACATAGTCTAATACTTGCTTTATTCATAATCATGACAAAGTTGTTCCATTCATCTACAATATTAGCAGGAAGCCCCAAATCAGGAGCTAGATACCAATAAGACAAAGAAGTGTTTGACACAGTATGTCTTCTAGCTTGAGCAAGAACCCGAATATTTATGGAAAGGAGATATGAAACCAACTACTGAGATAACTTGTATCCATCACCTGCCCCAATAAAAGGATCGACGCCAACAAAAACTTGAGAACCTCTGCAAATTTTTCAACATCCCATTGTTAGTGAAAATCATCTCACACATGCACCCACAATTACATCTATTTCATTTCACGCTTAACTTGGTTATATGATTTCATATTCTTCAATTAATATACTTGCATCTTGGATTGGCATTAAGCACACCAACATTGTTCAATGTTTCTTAATTGCTCATGGTTCCATAAATATTTCTCATGGTTCCACCAACAATGCTCATGTTTCCATTAACTTTGTTCATCATCATCATCATCATCATATTCATTTTGATCCTCATCATCAACGCCATCACCCTACCGAAATATACTCATCATCATCATCTTCATCATCATCATCGACATCGTTGTCGTCGTCATCACCACCACCACCACCATCATCATCGTCGTCGTTGTCATCACCATCTTCATCATCATAATCATTGACATCGTCCTCAGCATCATCATCATCATCATCATCTTCATCACCATCAGAATATACACTGGTGTATATACCGGTATATAGACTGGTGTATATACCGGTATATACACCAGTCTATATACCGGAATATACACCAGTGTATATACCGGTATATACACTGGTGTATATTCCGGTATATAGACTGGTGTATATACCGGTATATACACCAGTCTATATACCGGTATATACACCAGTGTATATACCGGAATATAGACTGGTGTATATACCGGTATGCCTATATACCGAAATATACACCAGTCTATATATCAGTATATACAATAATCTATATACCGAAATATAACCCAGTCTATATACTAGAATATACACTGGTGTATATACCGTGTACATCATCATCATCAACATATTCATTTTGATCCTCATCATCAACGCCATCACCCTACCGAAATATACTCATCATCATCATCTTCATCATCATCATCATCGTCGTCATCACCATCTTCATCATCATCATCGACATCGTTGTCGTCGTCATCACCACCACCACCATCATCATCGTCGTCGTCGTTTTCATCACCATCTTCATCATCATAATCATTGACATCGTCCTCATCATCATCATCATCATCATCATCATCTTCATCACCATCAGAATATACACTGGTGTATATACCGGTATATAGACTGGTGTATATACCGGTATATACACCAGTCTATATACCGGAATATACACTGGTGTATATACCGGTATATACACTGGTGTATATTCCGGTATATAGACTGGTGTATATACCGGTATATACACCAGTCTATATACCGGTATATACACCAGTGTATATACTGAAATATAGACTGGTGTATATACCGGTATGCCTATATACCGGAATATACACCAGTCTATATATCAGTATATACAATAATCTATATACCGGAATATAACCCAGTCTATATACTAGAATATACACTGGTGTATATACCGTGTACATCATCATCAACAACATATTCATTTTGATCCTCATCATCAACGCCATCACCCTACCAAAATATACTCATCATCATCATCTTCATCATCATCATCATCATCATCATCGTCATCACCATCTTCATCATCATCATCGACATTGTTGTCGTTGTCATCACCACCACCACCACCATCATCATCATCGTCGTTGTCATCACTATCTTCATCATCATAATCATTGACATCGTCCTCATCATCATCATCATCATCATCATCCTCATCACCATCATCATCATCATCATCGGGGGTTAATTTCTGGTGCCGCGCCATCAACGTCGTCACCCTACCAGAATATACTCATCATCATCATCATCCTCGTCCTCATCCTCATCATCTTCGTCATCACCATCTTCATCATCATCATCGACATCGTTGTCGTTATCACCACCACCACCACCACCACCATCATCATCATCATCGTCATCACCATCTTCATCATCATTATCATCATCATTGACATCGTCCTCATCACCACCACCATCATCATCATCATCTTCGTCATCATCATCACCATTAGCATATACACTGGTGAATATTTCGGTATATACACTGGTGTGTATATTCCAGTATATACACCAGTCTATATACCGGAATATACACTGGTGTATATTCTAGTATATACACTGGTGTATACACACTGGTATATTCTAGTATATACCGGTATATACACTGGTGTATATTCCGGTACATACACCGGTGTATATTCTGGTATATAGACTGGTGTATATACCGGTGTATACACCAGTCTATATACCGATGTATACACCAGTCTATATACCGGAATATACACTAGTGTATATACCGGTATGCCTATATATGGGAATATACACCAGTGTATATACCTGTCAGTATATACACTGGTGTATATACCTATATATACACCAGTCTATATACCGAAATATAGACTGGTGTATATTTCAATATATTCCGGGAGTATATACACTAGTGTATATTCTGGTATATAGACTGGTGTATATACTGGTAAATACACTGGTTGGTGTATATATTGGATTATACACTAGTGTATAAACCAATATGCCTATAACCCGGAATATACACCAGTGTATATACTGAAATATACACCAGTCTATATACCAGAATATTCATACACCAGTGTATATTCCTGTATATAGGCATATCGGTATATACACTAGTGTATATTCCGGTATATACACTGGTGTATGAATTCCGGTATATAAACTAGTGTATTCACCGATATATACACCAGTCTATATACCAGAATATACACCAGTGTATATACCGGAATATACACCATTGTATATACCAGTACATACCAGAATATACACCAGTGTACATATTTCGGTATATAGACTGGTGTATATACCGGAATATACACCAGTCTATATACCAGTATATACACCAGTGTATATACCGGAATATACATCAGTGTATTATTCCGTTAGAGTGATGGCGTTGATGATGAGCATCATGACGAAGATGTTGATGATGATGTACACGGTATATATACACTAGCGCATATTTCGGTATATAGACTGGTGTATATTATGGTATCTAGACTGGTGTATATTCTGGTATATAGTCATACCGATATATACACCAGTATATATTCTGGTAGATTTGATTGTTTCATATTCATCATCATCATCATCGTCATCACCATCTTCATCATCATCATCGACATCATTGTCGTTGTCATCACCACCACCACCATCATCATCATCGTCGTCATCGTCATCGCCATTTTCATCATCATAATCGTTGACATCGTCCTCCTCCTCATCATCATCATCTTCATCACCATCAGAATATACATTGGTGTATATTTCAATATATACATTGGTGTATATTTCGTATATACACCAGTCTATATATCGGAATATACACAGGTGTATATACCGATATATAAATTGGTGTATATTTCGGTATATAGACTGGTGTATATACCGGTATATACACCAGTCTATATACCGGAATACCGGTGTATATACCGGTATATACACTGGTGTATATTCCGGTATATACACTGGTGTATATACCGGTATATACACCAGTCTATATACCGGTATATACACCAGTGTATATACCGATATATACACACCAGTGTATATACACTGGTGTATATACCGGTATTCCGGTATATACATTGGTGTATATACTGGTATATACACTAGTCTATATATCAAAATATACACCAATTTATATATCGGTATATACACCTGTGTATATTCCGATATATAGACTGGTGTATATACCAAAATATACACCAGAGTATATACTGAAATACACACCAGTGTATATTCTGATGGTGATGAAATATACACCTGTCAATATATACACTGGTGTATATACCGAAATATAGACTGGTGTATATTTCGGTATATTCCGGGAGTATATACACTGATGTATATTCTGGTATATAGACTGGAGTATATACTGGTATATACACTAGTTGGTGTATATACTGGATTATACACTAGTGTATAAACCAATATGCCTATATCCCGAAATATACACTGGTGTATATACCGGTATATACACTGGTGTATATACTGGAGTATACACCAGTGTATATACCGGTATATACACCAGTGTATATACCGGAATATACACCTGTGTATTATTACGTTACGGTGATGGCGTTGATGAAGAGCATCAGGACGAAGATGTTGATGATGATGTACACGGTATATACACCAGTGTATATACCGGAATACCTGTACCGGTATATAAACTGGTGTATATACCGGTATATACACCAGTCTATATATCGAAATATACAATGGTGTATATATCGGTATACATTGGTGTATATACCGGTATGCCTATATACCGGAATATACACCAGTCTATATACCGGTATATACACTAGTCTAGATAGTCTATATACCGAAATATACACCAGTCTATATACTGAAATATATGCAGGTGTATATACCGTGTACATAATCATCATCATCAACATCTTCGTCCTGATGCTTGTCATCAACACCATCACCCTACCAGAATATACTCATCATCATCATCCATGACATCATCATCTTCATCATGGTCATCATCATCATCATCCTCCTCATCACCATCTTCATCATCATCATCATCATCATCATCATCGTTGACATCGTCCTCATCACCACCACCATCATCATCATCATCTTCATCACCATCAGAATTATACAATGGTGTATATACCGGTATGTAGACTGGTGTATGTACCGGTATATACACCAGTCTATATACCGAAATATACACCAGTGTATATACCGGTATATACACTGGTGTATATACCGGTACATACACCAGTCTATATACCGGTATATACACCAGTGTATATACCGAAATATATACTGGTGTATATACCGGTATGCCTATATACCGAAATATACACCAGTATATATATCAGTATATACCATAATCTATATACCGGAATACAACCCAGTCTATATACCCGAATATACACTGGTGTATATACCGTGTACATCATCATCATCAACATATTCATTTTGATCCTCATCTTCAACGCCATCACCCTACCGGAATATACTCATCATCATCATCTTCATCATCATCATCATCATCGTCATCACCATCTACATTCATTGAGTGAAGTGTCAAGTTTGAAGAACCGCTTCAAAATCTAGAGTTAGTCGAGGAAGAAACTGTCGATTCACCGCCTCCACCAGAAGAAGAATTTGAAGAAGATGATGAAAGTATTGGTTATGATATTTTTGATATTTTATCAAACCTTCATGAACATGATATATCAGGTTTAGAATATGATCTAGTTATGCCTCCACACTTTCCAAAGTGGGCCCAAAATACACTCGATTCTGCTGGTCCAAACATTGGAAATCTTGCTGATCCAAGGAGGACTCGAGTAGACTTTCAAAGAGAAGGTATGGCTCTTTCTTTCTCTGATCGTTTGATATCTGAGAAATTCTTTTTGATGATAAGTTCATATCCTAAATCATATTATCATGCCCATCGAGATTCGAGATGGAAAACCGCCATGGATGAAGAGTACAGTTTTCTTCAAAAGAATGCTACTGTGTGCACTTACCACTTGTTTTTGATAGGTGTTGATCCCCTTCAACACTACCTCTTTTCCATTTTCTCCCTTGAATATCATTTCAGGAACTTGGTAGTCTATTCAGTGTTTCCCAATGGAATAAAACCATTGTACTCCCAAAACCATGTTAGTATCAGCCACATCAACAACATAAAATCTATCTGTAATGGTATTTTATCCTACACAAATGTGCAATTTAGGAATCCATCTACAACAGTTCATGGAATAATTACCTGGAATGATAACAATGAAGCCTCCAAATTTTTCAGTATGTAGCTTCCTCCTTTCAACCTGAGTTGAATCAATGAAGTGATGTGTTGCTCCTCCATCCACTAACACAGTGACTGGTTGTCCTTGAACCACTCCTTTGAATCTGAGTGTATGGAAGCGAAGCACTCCTGAGAGTACTGCAATCTTTCTCACCTCGGTAGTAGGTTCTTCTTCTAGTCTCATAGGCCACTTCTGCATCTATTGGGGCCTCTTCTTCTTCTTCCTCAACTTTACTCTCTGAGTAAACTTCAATGTATTCTTCCTTTCCTTTGGCACATCTATGTCCTGGAAACCATGGCTTATGACAGGTGAAGCGCAAATTCCTTCTTCTCAATTCATCTCGATCCTTAGCATAGTTATCCTTTCTCAAATTTTCAGACGGACTCTTCATGGGTAGCCTCTAATTCTTGAACTGAGTAGGACCAACAGTCCTAGGAGGAAATATGGTCCCTGGAATAGAATCTTGCAAGTATCTAGTTCGACTTAGTGTATCTTGCAAGGTAGAAAGTATGTAATCCTTCACCAAACCTTTCAAAGGTTCTGATAACCCTTCAATGAGCAACGGTATCAATCTAGATTCTGTAATATCAAAAACCACCACAGCTAGTTTTTGAAACTCATATATGTAAGCTTAAGGAATTCCAGTTTTCTTCACATGTTCTAGCTCTCTGAAGGTGATCTCAGGATATTTTCTTTCGAATATTTCAGATAACCTTATTGTGAACTCTTTATAAGTGGTCACTTGATCATACCCCAGAGCTTTGAGGACATGAAACCACCAATCATTTGCTTCTCCATCTAATTGTAGAGTATCCATCTTGATGGCATCTCTTTCATCCATAGGATTCAACTAAAAATATTTTTCAAGATTTTGAATCCAAGAGTCAGCAGTACATTTATATGAACCATCAAACTAAGGTAGAGAAATCTTACCAATAGAAACTGTAATTTGCATCCTAAACCCTAGTTTCTATTATAAACCATAAAAACCCTAGATCATAGCCTAAACCCTAGATTAAGTTATAATACATATAAAATTTAAATCATTTTCACTCTACATATGTGCATCCATTTGAATCCAGAACATTATGCAAAAATATGTAAATTTTCCCATGTATATAGAAAGTGTGCACAAAAAAAAAAAATCCAGTGCACTCAATGACCGACCCAAAACACATAACCAAAGAGGTTAAATGGCGTATAGATTCCATAAAACTTCATGCCACGACAAATAATTACATATCAAATTCCTTGCCTATATTGGCATCTCTTTTAGCAAAAGCACCCTGTGCCCCCTCTTCTATGATCTAGGCCTTACCTCTACCTTGAATCTCGATGTTAGTCCTCCAAGGACATTAGTCAAAACCGCAAGTTTTCATAAAAAATCCTAATGCAATTGTTAAAATAAGGGATAACAAGCCTTGCATGCTTAATAAGTTATCTTTCTTCAGTGAAGGGCACATTTTTGGTAAGGTCATTGTAGAAGAGTTCAACATTAAGTATGTAAACCTATAGCCTCAAGCCTAGGCTACAAACCCTAGCTTGCAACCACAACCCTAGTTTCTATTATAAACCCTAGAAACCCGTGCTCATAGCCTAAATCCCAACCTAAGTTATAACACACATACAATCTAAGTCATTCTCAGTATAAATATATATGAACATGTGCATCCACTTGAATCCAAACAATTAGTAACAGATATGCAAATTTTCCCATGTATATATCAAGGGTGCATAGAGTGAAAAAAACATCAAGTGCAATCCATGACCGACCCAAAACACATATCTAAAGAGGCCAAATGGTCTATAAAGTCCATAAAACTTCAATCCACAAAAAATAATTACATATAAAATTCCTTGCCTTTATTGGAATCCCATTTATCAATAGATCCCTGTTCCACCTCATCTACAATCTAGCCTGATCCTATACCTTGAATGCTGAAGTCGGTATTGCATGGACATTTGTCAACACCCCAAGTTTTCATGAAACTTCCTAATGCAAGTTCTAAAATCAGGTATTAAAATATCCCCATTCTTAATAAGTGGTTTTGCTTGAGTGAAGGGAACAGTTTTGGTAAGTTCATCGTAGAGGAATTGAACATCAAGCTTGTAACCCTAGATCCTCGATCCTAGCCTAGAAACCATATTTTGCATCCTAAACCCTAGTTTCTATTATAAAACCTAGAAACCCTAGTTCGTAGCCTAAACCCTAGCCTAAGTTATAACACATGCAAAATTAAAATCATTTTCATTGTACATATATATGAACATGTGCATCCACTTGAATCCAAACCATTATGCACAAATATGCAAATTTTCCCACGTATATAGCAATTGTGTAGAAAATGAAAAAGACATCAAGTGCAATCCATGACTGACCCAAAACACATAGCCAAAGCTTGGCTAAATGGCCTACAGAGTCAAGAAAACTTCAAACCACAACAAATATTTACATATGAAAGTCCTTACCTAAATTGACATCTCATTTATCAATAGCACCTTGTTCCCCTCCTCTACGATCTAGCCCCTTCCTTTACCTTTAATCACGAAGTCGATGGACTCCAAGGACATTAGTCACCACCCCAAGTTTCCATGAAACTTCCTAATGCAAGTGTTAAAATAAAGTATGGAAATATTCCCATGCTTAATAAGTGGTTTTGCTTAAGTTAAGGGCACATTTTTGGTAAGGTCATAGTAGAGGAGTTCAACATTAATCCTCTAAACTATAGCACAGTTTTGGAAATATTTCCATGCTTAATAAGTGGTTTTTGCTTAAGTTAAGGGCACATTTTTTATAAGGTTTTCTAGTTTATAGGATTCAACATTAATTGCGTAAACTAGAAAACCTAGTTTGCAACCTAAACCCTAGTTTCCATTATAAACCCTAGAAACCCTAGTTCATAGCCTTAACCCTAGCCTAAGTTATATCACACATAAAATTTAAATCATTTTCACTCTATATATATATGAACATGTGCATCCACTTGAATCCAAACCATTATGCACAAATATGCATATTTTCCCATGTTCATAGGAAGGGTGCACACAACCAAAAAAACATCAAGTTCAATCCATGATCGACCCGAAACAAATAACTAAAGAGGCTAAATGGCCTATAGAGTCAAGAAAACTTCAAGCCACAAGATATTTTTTGAGATAGTAGTGTATGTAGTATTTGGGCTAGAAGCTTTACTCTTATGAAGGATGAGTTTATGTAGCTTTGATTCTCCCCATGGATAACAAGTTGCATGTTTGGTTTTTTTAAATGACGATCTTTATTGATGTCCACTAATACCAACTTTGACCTATTGGGTTTTAAATAAAAAAAATACAATATTTTAAAAATTGTTCAAAACCTTGATGTTATTTTAACAATATTAATTAATATATAAAATTAAAGTTAAATGCTACTTATATTTTTTTGGATATTATATAAAGTATACATTTTTTGATGGTGTAATAAAACTTAAAAACAGTTTTAATAGTTAATTGTTCAAAGAATTAGATTAACAACCCCATCTACAAAACACCTACCAAGAGTTAAACTCCTCTAACCCTTACATACCAACAACAAACCTGGTTTACTTTCCTTGAATAATAATAATAATAAATTAGCCCATTGCCACCAATATAAATGTCCTCTTCGTCATTGACAATCGAATTTTAAATTTTGTCCGACTTGAACACACTATACATACTAGTTTACATAGATATGTCATTTAGTATTCTTGGTTTGTGATGCGACCGCTATGCTTTATAAATTAACAACTTTAGTTGCTTCACAATCAGAAGCATACTTTTGTCTTATTCTCTCATAATGCTGAGAGAGATCGACATTGTGGCCGCCATGAGAAAATATGTGGCCATCAGAGATGCGTGCAAATATCTTATAGCCAAATTTTCCTGGTGCTCTTTAGGAACTACGAATATACTTGCTGCTAAACACTCCTTTATTGATGATGACGGAATAACCTCACATATGATCACAACATAAAAACCTTTCTTATAAATGCCATTCATCCAATGATCTCCCGTTGAATCAGTTGAATATAGCGCAGAAAGTGAAAAGCTGTTGGCCAAATAAATACCATCCCCCAGAACGATTTCCAGTAGACATTAATTTTGTGTTGCTTAAGCACCGCAAGCCGTTTCTGTCAATGACAACGCAACGCATTAGTATAATCTTGTACAGTATTGAATAACTTTATAATTATTTTGATATTATAGCTATTAAACGGATACACATACCTCAGAATTGAATACCAGTTTTCACTGGGACTTCAATGAAAACCAAATCTGGAAACTTCATGCTTGTTTATAGACGTAGACACAGCGTCGCTATCAGGAGTATCCTGAAGCACTGCGAACTGATGAAACTGCGAAAGTTTTAGAATTTTGTCATCGTCATCAGATAGAAATATAAGCGACTGTCTGTTCGTACTCAAGATGAATCTAAGAACGTTATATGGAAGCTGCCAAACTTTCTTCCCAAAATATTCCTCTCCCAGTTTTTGGGCCGATTCGATTCCCCCTCGGTGGTAGACAACCATGATTTCGCCAGCATTGCCTTCAACTCAGCTTCATCCGCGGATAATCTCATCTCCCTAACTGAAGGGAACGATTTTATAATATTGACCAATTACTCTCTGAAGATAAATAAACCTTGCACCACCTGAGAATGCCATCTCTTATGTTCTCGTCACAGGGCATTACAACGGGTCGAGCCTGATCGCACCTTTTATTGGCCTCATCTATAAGTTGGTCAAAATAACTGTTTTTCAGGACAATGGCCCTGGTATTAGCGGCTTCGGCATCCTTAGCGAGGGTCCTCTGCATCTTCACAAGTCGAACATGTTCATCTCCAGCAGCTTCACGAGTACTATCGACTAATGGCATCCATAAAAAGGACGGTGTCAAGGAGTGGCGCGGGCATTTCAAAATTCAGAATTCAAAATTCAAACGCGGGCAAATCAAAATTCAAAATTCAAAATTCAAAAGAAAACGGTGAAGCCCGGCTGTTACAACTAGCAGATGAGACCTCCGGCTACGGCGATCTCCTTGAGCCTCGCGCAGCAATGATGGCGAAATGGCTATGGCATCATGGCATGCATCCCCGTCGACGGTCGGTGATCGGCTCTATTTTTTCGGCAGAGTGTCCATGTCCTACAGCGCTGACATACCGTTAGACCCCCGCAGCAAGAGCATTAAACACTCTGCTGCGGGGTCGATATTGGTTGCCGAGTTTCCTGCTCCTGGTTTACCCGATGCCGGTTAGCGGGAAATGTGGCGATATCAGTGCACCATATCCCACGCCCGTACTCATAAGTGCAACTTTTGGACTTTGATGAAATTGGAGGGATGCGGAGGGCGATGGCGATTGCGGAAAGCTGCAGACTAGGGTTTACCCATATATCCGGTTTTGGAATGTTGGCGTGCGGGGTGGTCACCTGTGTTTAGCGTATGAATGCCGGTAGCTATTGAAAGTTTTTTATAATATTTGGGACTGCAAACAGGGTTTCGACGGTTTCTTGTTTAAGCAATTTTCCGCGTAAGTTTATTTGTAGCTGTTGCGGTGATTCTCATGCTGGGTTGGCTTTTGTGGAATATTTGCTGCTACATTATATGCCGTTTCTTGCCGTGGAGGTTTCCATATATTGTTGCCGTGGGTTACCGGATCCGAGGGTTTTGGAACCGTGACCAGTGAAACATTTCTTGCCGGCGATTCGGGGGTGGACCTCCGTAACATATATGCTATTATTATTCCTGGACCGGCTTTCCGGGGTTTCGGGTATAATTACTGCTCATTTTTGTCAGGGGTTTTTCGCCGTTGAAGGATTGATTTTGGTCGGGAACTTGGGACCTGCCGTCGTCTAGCTGTCGTCGTTTGTGGAGGGTTTTGGAACCGTGACCAGTGAACATTTCTTGCCGGCGATTCGGGGGTGGACCACCAGAACTTATATGCTATTATTTTTCCAGGACCGGCTTCTCGGGGTTTCGGGTATTATTACTACCCGTTTGTCAGGGGTTTTTTGCCGTGGAAGTTTTGTTTTGGCCGGGATCTTGGGACCTGTCGTCGTCTAGCTGCCGAAATGGGGGAAAACATGCCGGAAACAATCTTGCCAGTGGATAATAGTTTGAATGTGTCGGACTACATGATTGAAGAGGCCGGGCTGTTCAAACCGGACTCTTTCTTCAAAAACCAGCTGTGTGGTAAACGGGCTTTAAACTCCAACGGCCGACAGGTGGCGCAGCATGGGAAGACACAAAAGGGACATCTGGTCATGGGGAAGACACCTGGGGAAGCCTCGGGCTCTGACCCATCAGTCGGTAGTGCTAGGGCTCGACCGGGTCGGGGCGTTGGAGAACGACATGGGTCGACTTCTCGCGCGAATAGGAGAATGGTTGGCAAATACTTTAGCAGGCCCGGGGAAGCTTGGATGACGGTTGGCAGGGATATTGGTGTGGAGGAGATTGTGGAGTTTAACATGACTGTGCTTGTAGGAAAATTCTCATATCATGCCATGAATCGCAGAAATGTTGTCAAATGGGTCGAGGAGTTGTGGAACCCTATCCTAAAATACACTCCACAGGTTTTTGCACTGGCATGCGGTTGGTATGGGTTTAAATTTCAGCAGGAAGCACACTGTACTCGCATTCTGGATGGCTTGTGGCTATATGGAATGGGGAGCTTAATGCTCCAAAAATGGCAGACGGACTTTGACCCTGAATCGGCATCGGTACGCTTGAGACACTTATGGGTTCTTTTGCCTGGTCTTCCACTGGCTTTGTGGAACCGTGGGGCCTTTGAGGCCATTGGAAATCGACTTGGGAGGTTCCTGCATGTGGAGGAGGAACACCTCAATGGTTTTGACCGGCGGATGGGGCGGATTTTGGTTGAGGTGGATGTATCTATAGGGCTTATTGATGTGCTGCATATTAATTGGCGTGGACGTCAGCTGACACAGGTCATAGAGTACTGGGGCATTCCATTCCGATGTTCGAATTGCAAAGCGGTGGGACACCTGTGGCGTCAGTGCACGGCTCCGGCTTCTTCTGGTCGCATCAACGATGGGGGCCCGTTCTGGTCGTCAGATGATGGCAGTGATATTGAGATGGATGAGACGGGCGCTCTTGATGGCTTCTCAAACCGGGTACTCAACCCTCTTGCACCTGACTCGGCGATATTCCGTAAGTTGGAATTACAGGACCCTAAATTTTTCCATTCACTAAATGAGTTGGATATATCTTTCATTAATACTTTAGATTTGAACAATGGCAATAATGGTAATTATATGAGAAGCCGACATAACATGGATCCTTACTCCTCCGGGTCTGGACAAACATCAAATGAAATTTCTGAAAATGATGACCCGATATCTGAGACTGAGTTATTGGATAAGATGAAAAACCTCAGCCCTGTGAATACCACACCGATTATCTCGGTTTCTCCCAGTCCTCCTCCTTCTCCTGTCCCGACGGTTATTGTATCTACTGACTCTGAGCTACCCTTCCTTGCCCGGGATGATGTGAAATGTTGTGAGGATGTCGTGAAGTGTACTGGTAAGAACACTAGTGACAATGATGTTGGGGGCAAGGGGACCTGTGGTATGATTCCGGAGAATTTGGCCGTGAAGGATTGCCACAATGCTGATCACAATATACCTTCCGAACCGGGTGGGAATACCTTACTCATTCCATCATACTCAGATATGGTGAAGAAGTCTCCCATACCTACATTTTACAGAAATCGGGTGGTGGTCACAAACGAGCCAACGGATAGAGATTTGGGGGGGGCATTGGACCTGAAGGACTCTGACCTGGCTGGGGGGGTTTGTAACACTATTGCTACAAACATGGCCATCACAACTGGAGATATCAGTATTCATAAGGGGGCACATAGAGGTGGCCTAGCTCAGGATTTCTCACCTTTGAAAACTAGAAGTGCCAGGAAAAACAAAAAGGTCACTCTGGGGGGGACAGAGGATGACCTTTGCAAGGTGAACTCCCCCAACTCTTCAGATACCCGGGCTCTTAGAGGAATGAAATCCCTTGCGAGGGTTAGGAAATGATCTTTTTCTCTCTGAATATTAGGGGGGTGGGGGGCCTACCCAAACAACTGGCCCTCAAACGTGTGTTAGAAATTGTTAAACCAGATTTGGTATTGCTACAGGAAACTATGGTTAGTGGGGAAAAAGCCCACATCTTTTTTAATAAAGTCAAGCCGGGATGGATGTGTTGCTCAGTGGATGCGGCTGGACTTTCGGGGGGCCTATTAGCAGCTTGGAACCCTCTTGTTCTGAGACTAATCCCTTCACATATATCACTTGGAATTTTGCTGTCTGGAAACATCAGGGGCTCGGAAAAGAACATTAACATTATAAATTGTTATGGTCCTTATTGTGATCGGGAGACTTTCTAGAACTTGGCTGTCTTGGAACATCTGCTGAATTTGGAGAATTTAATTATTGTTGGGGACTTAAATTTTACTTGGGGAGATGCGGAGTTTTGGGGGGGCTTGGCCAGGAGGGATCCCCTGGGCCCATATTTCACAAATTTATTTATGAAGTTTTCTTTGGTTGATGTGGCCCCGAGGCCGTTGGCACCAACTTGGTCAAATGGTAGATCGGGGGAACATCTGATACAGAAACGCATAGATCGATTCCTAATATCGGAATCATTGCTATCTTGTTTTCAGAATTATAGGTCCTGGATACATCAAATTAAAATCAGCGATCACCTTCCTATTATTCTACAATTTGATGATGAACCCTACAATAAATCATTCCCCTTCAAATTCAACTCCACTTGGCTTTCCGAGGTGGAATACACTTCTGGGGTGAGGAATTTATGGTTGCAGGTAGATGTTTCGGGGGAGAGATCTGCCATGGACAAGCTGGCAGTGAAACTCAAGGTGATTAAAGACTACACAATAAAGTGGGAAAAAAACAAAAAAGCCTTGATGGGAAAGGAACTGTCTGAGATTGAATTGGAAGTGGAATACCTGTTGAATCGTGGTGTTGGTACTGGACTAAACACTTTGGAACTTTCAAAACTCTCTACATTGGAGTGTCGGAAAATGAAAATTCTACTGATGATGGAAGAAACCTGGAGATTAAAAAGTAGAGCTACCTGGCTCAAAGCGGGGGATATGAATACAAATTTTTTTCATCATTTTGCTGATTCCCGTAGGATGCAAAACTCCATCTGGGATCTGAATGATCATCTGGGCCGACAGATTAGGGGGGAGGAAAATTTGATGAATGAGGCTGTTCACCATTTCCAGGAATACTATTGTGATCCAAAAAATACAACTCTGGCAGAACAGTTTAAGCTTATCAAGGAATATCCACGGATGTTCAATGAAGAGGAAGGGGATAATATTTTCCTGGATGTCTCGCTGGGAGAGGTGGAAAACACCCTGCGAGGTTTTGCAAAAGACAAATCTCCTGGACCGGATGGGTGGACGGTGGAGATTTTCATACATTTTTTCGATATTATGGGGGAAGAGCTCCGGTTGGCTGTGGATGAATCTCGGAAATTGGGCATTGTCTCGGGGGCACTAAATTCTACTTATCTGGCACTTATTCCGAAGACATCTCATCCGAACAATTATGATGAATTTAGACCGATTGCTTTATGCAATCTGGTCTATAAGATTATTGCCAAAATAATTGCAGATAGAATCAAACCTTTGCTTTCTAAACACATATCCATGGAACAGTATGGATTTCTTTGTGGGCAGCAGATCCATGATGCTGTGGGTGTGACACAGGAAATCTTTCATACTATTAAGCAGAGGAGAATTGAAGCTCTCATCCTACAATTGGACCTAGTGAAAGCATAGGATAAGGTTGATTGGAATTTCCTGAGACTAATACTTATCCAGATCGGCCTGCCATGGAAGGTAATGAAATGGATTATGGCATGTATATCCTCGGTCAATTATGCTATACTGATCAATGGACACCCTACTGAATATTTTAAGGCATCTCGGGGCCTTCGTCAGGGCTGCCCACTATCACCACTCCTGTTTTTGCTAGTCATTGAAGGTTTGAGTCTGTCCATACACAAAGCTCGTAGGGAGGGAAGGATTGTTGGCATAAAAATAACAAGGGAGATATCTGTTACACACTCATTGTTTGTGGATGATGTTATGCTTTTTGGTATGGGCATACTTGCTGAATGGATTCAATACAAGAGAATACTTGACCTATTATGCCTGGTTACTGGTATGATTATCAGCTATGTTAAATCATTCTTCTTGAAACACTCCCTGGTGGAGGATGCACAGCAGTCGATCAACAATTTTCTTCCATTAAAATTCAATGAACTGGAGGCTGGTACAAAATATCTGGATTTTTTCATCAAGCCAACAAATTACTTGATAAATGATTGGACATGGCTTGTCAGAAGATTTGAAATGCGAATAAGTCACTGGAGTTTTCAGCATCTATCCTTGGGTGGAAGGCTTACCTTGGTGAAAGTCGTATTGCAGAACTTAGGTGTATATTGGTTCTCGCTGTGCAAAATTCCTCGAACCATACTATCTCTCATCAGACGGAAGATTTTCAGTTTTTTATGGTCGGGTGGGGGAAGTTAGGAGAAATTTCATCTCATGAATTGGAGGGCTTTGGCTCGCCCCTGGTACTTGGGGGGTTGGAATATTAAGGATCTAGAATTATTTGTTATGGCCCTGCACGCAAAGAGTCTCTGGCGCGTCCTCTTTGATCACTCGATATGGGGAAGTATTATCAGAGCCAAATATCTGAGAAATATTTCGGTGACAAATTGGTTGCGCCTAAACAGACCTGCCACTTTGGGTGTCTCAAATATTTGGAATGGTCTGTTGGGTGCCTTCAGGGTTATTACACAATGGATTGCTTGGATGCCGGGAAATGGACGTGATATAAGGTTGGGTCTGGATCCGATCTTAGGTGGATCATCGAGACATTCATTATCGTTGGAGTTAAGGACACACCTCAGGGCTAATGGCTTTTATACTTTGGCTCATGTGGCTGGACGGTATGTAGATGGGCGTCCTCAGTGGATCTCGGCTTCTCAGCTGGGACTTACAGGTACCTTGGGGATCGAATGGGATGACTATATCAGGCCGATATATCATTCTAATATGAGATTATCCGCTGTAGCTAATAGATTGGTTTGGACGTGGGATGTGGCTGGTGGGAACGTTACTGCAAAATTGGCATATGATGCAATTTTTGCTGAGTCACGGATTTTGGTCCGTTGGTGGGATAAAACTATTTGGAAACTTGTCTTGCCTCTCAAGATAAAGTGCTTTGTCTGGCTTGCGTTGTGCAACAGGATACTAACTTGGGACAATCTATGTCGTCGTGGTTTCTGCGGCCCGGGATGGTGCACCCTTTGTTGCTCACAGGAAGAATCGGTGGACCATCTATTCACTTCCTGTCTGTTTATAAGAGACCTCTGGACCTTAATTGCAAACAAAGTTGGTGTACATTTTCAATGGAACTACTGCTCTCTAAGCGATTGTCTTGTTGATTGGTCTCGCAATGATACTGGGTGTACAGAACTCCCATATTTTATGATCTGGGAGGTTTGGAAAGCTCGAAACAAATATATATTTGAGAACCGAGCTCCTTTCAGGGATGGGATATGCTTTAAAACTCTTGCTGCTCATAATGAATTTGTCTCTATCCACGGAACTGCGAGGGGAAGAGATAATCCGAAAAAGAATCTTCGTTTTGCCCCCCCCTGTGCTGGTATTCCCATGTGGGTTCTTTGATGGGGCTGCTGTGGGCCGGTATGGGGGGGGTGGAGCAGGTGCCATTATACACATATCCAACGACGTTTCCATACATATCTGGCTAAACTTGGGCAATGGAACAAATACTAGGAGTGAGTTATGTGCCCTTTGGCTCTTACTGTTCTGGGCTCGGATGAGAATGATCACATCTCTTGTTGTTTTTGGAGATTCATTATCTATCATCTCTTGGGCGAGAGGCAAGACAACTCTCAATGTTATGCTTCTTAATCACTGGATGGATGCGGCTCAGATACTTATCCGGGACTTTCAACACATACATTTTGAACATGTATACCGGGAGGCTAATATGGGGGCGGACAGGCTTTCTAAGAAGGCTCTTACCTCTGAGGTTGGGGTCATCATGTGGCAAGAATGGCGGGAGGATATTCTGTTTACACAGGGCTCATATCATTTACACTGGACTTGATGCTTTTTGTTATTTTGTTTTCCTATATTATGTGTTTCTTGCTTATATATTATGCGGGCTGTTATACTTATATGTTTCTGTTAGCTCTATGTGCAGATCTTTCTTAGGGGCTGGCTCCAACTTCTTGTTGGACGTTTTTGTATACTTCCACTTTATGTGGCACTATTGACAGTTGTTTTTTGGTCGCGTTTTGGTATATTTAGCTCCTTTGGATATTTTATATGATCTATTTGGTGATTGGCAGCTGTGGCTGTCTGTTCTTGTGACCATTATATATATATGATTATGGACTCTTTGATGTTGTTGGTATATGGATCCGTTTCTCCTACCGGAGGGATTCATGCTTTTTATTGTGGACATATGGCACTATTTATTGGACTTATTCTGATGTAGATGACACATCTGGCAATTTGTGTGACATGTCTCCTGTGCTCTCTAGGACAGGGTTTGAGAGCACTTTGTATGTTTCTGACAGCTGGTGTTATTTACTATTTTGTATATTAATAATAAGTTATATTTTTCTGTGAAAAAAAATGCAACTTTAAAAAAGAGATTCCATTCACCTTAAATAGTGGCCGAAAAAACAGTAGAAAGTTTATTCATATCGATAAAACAAATATTCCTTTAACTTTAAATAATGGGTAAAAGAAACCGATGCGTCCATCCACTTTCCAACGAAGCCAGCCTCACATTTTCATTTCGACGAAACCCACTTTTGAACTTCAAGGGTCGCATTATGCTTAGGAAACACGCTAGCCCGTTGGTCCAATTTTATACTTTCAAGCTCAGGGTTTTTTTCTGTGATACTAATTAGCAGCTTCTCTGGTTCTCTGGCAAGTAACATTGAGATTACACATGAAATATGGATGCCGACGGTAAAGAGAAAGCTATTGGCATTGATTTGGGAACAACTTATAGCTGCGTCGCAGTGTGGCAGCACGATAGGGTTGAAATTATTGTTAATGATCAGGGGAACAGAATCACTCCTTCCATTATTGCTTTCACACCTTACGAGAGGCTCGTTGGTGATGGTGCAAAATATCAGATCGCAACTAATCCCCATAACACCGTGTTCGATGTCAAAAGACTCATTGGAAGAAGATTCAGCGATCCTGATGTGCAGAGTGACATGAAACTATGGCCCTTCACTGTTGTGTCCGGAGACAATGGCAAGCCTCTCATCCAGGTCGAGTACAAAAGCCAGAGGAAGGAGTTTGCAGCCGAAGAGATTTCTTCTATGGTCTTATCGAAGATGAAAATGATAGCGGAAGCATATTTGAAACGTGATGTCAAGAATGCCGTGGTCACAGTACCCGCCTATTTTAGCGATTCTCAGAGGAAGGCCACTAAAGATGCTGCTGTCATTGCTGGTCTTAATGTCATGAGAATAATTAACGAACCCACTGCTGCAGCTATAGCTTATGGGTTTTCTACAGAGGGCACTGAAAAGAAGACAATCCTGATATTTGACTTGGGTGGAGGAACCTTTGATGTCTCTGTTCTTACTGTTGAGAGTGGTAAATTTGAGGTGAAGGTTGTCGGAGGCGACATGCATTTGGGAGGGGAGGATTTTGATAACAGGATGCTCAATTACTGTGTCCAACAGTTCAAGAGAAGAAACAAAAAGGACTTGAGCATGAGTGCAAAAGCCCTTCGGAGACTCCGCTCAGAATGCGAGCGGGCTAAAAGAAGCATGTCTTCTGCTGTAGAGACTGTGATTGATATTGACTCTCTCTACGAAGGCCTAGATTTCCATATAAAGATTACTAGAGCCAAGTTTGAGGAGCTCAACGCTGAAATGTTCAAAAAGTGCATGCAAATCGTGAAGCAATGTCTGGAAGACGCCAAGATGAGCAAAGAGCAAATTGACGAAGTTGTTCTGGTAGGAGGCTCCACACGCATTCCAAAGCTCCAGGAGCTCCTTCAACACTTCTTTGATGGAAAACAACTCTGCAAAAGTTTAAATCCCGATGAAGCTGTTGCACATGGTGCTGCACTTCAAGCAGCAAACTTGAACAATGAAGGTGCCCACTTAGTTCTGATGGATGTAACGCCTTTGAGCCTTGGAATTTCGGTACATAATGGCATTATGTCTGTAGTCGTTCCCAGGAATACTCCCATTCCCACTCGGAGGGAGGACGATTTCACTACAGCGCGGGACAATCGATTAGCCGATGTCTTATTTCGAGTTTATGAAGGTGAGAGAGCTATGGTTGTAGACAACAATTTTCTGGGTCAATTTGAGCTGTCTGGAATTGTCACAACCCTAGGTGGAATGTCGCAACTAAAGGTTGTCTTTGAATTGGATGTGGATGGAATTCTCAAGGTGTCAGCTCGGGATGAGGGAAACGGGGTAAGTAATCAGGTTAGTATTACTAACGACGGTGGTCGGCCGAGCATAGAGGAAATAAAGAGAATGGTACGTGATGCAGAGAGATTCCGAAGGGAGGATGAAGAGGCGAAGAAGAAGCACATTGCCAAAGATAATTTGGCCAATTTTGTTTACAACATGAGAAGCAGAGTGGAAGACGCCAAAACCAAGGGAAGTATCACAGATTCCAATGATATCGAGCAGATGTTAAATGGCGTGGAAGAATGGTTGGATGAAAATGATTTTGCAGAGGTTGAAGAATTGGAAGAGAAATTGAAAGGTCTGAAATTGAAATACAGACGATTGAAAAAGAAAGGACGATTTACTGAGTTTTGAAATCCTGGCCTTCGTAAATTTTAGATAAAGGTATCGAGAATATATCAATAATCTATGTTGCTGAAATAATCATATGTCATTACCTGTCCTCTTTTGATCCACAGTTATAGGAAATATGCACTCTCATCTGCTATGTTTTTCAAGAGAGTTCTGCTGAGAACACTTAGAGATTAAACTATCAGAACTTGGATTTTTGTGACAGTTTATGTACTTTCAAAGTATAAACAGTGGGAAAAAACAGGCTTCTTAATAAGGTGACAATCTTGATGTAAAGCATATTTTATTTCCATATGTAATTATTTTGGCCTCAAACATTTACAGGCGTGTTATTGTTAAAGCAAAAACCTGCAACATCCATGAATGTATTATCCATATATAACGATTAGAATTATCTGTAACTGTTCTTTCCTTTTAATAAGACATCCGGTGTTATTGAATGAAAGCTTATTTTGCTAATGCTTTCTCTTGGAGGCTTACCATCTCAGGTTTTGACTTGCCTTGATATGTGAAAGGTTTCCAAGATTGGTTAAATGTCCATGATGACTGGCTTGTTTCCATAATTACTTGAGATGTCCATAATGATTTGCTGTGAGGGTAACTTAAACAAAGTCCTCTGTAGGCCAGCTTACATGAGTTCTCAAGGTTTTTCCACCTTCAGATAAACAAATGTTCATTTGAATGTGAATCAAATATGAATGCTAGGGGTTTCATTTCAGCATCTCAATTATTTAAGCTTGATTTTGCACATTGTTTAACTATTCAATACATGCAAACTATCTTAATCTGTTTATATCAATTAGGATAGATGCTAAGCTTGGTGAATGTCCTACAATGTTCAATTGAATATTTAGATTGAATGTCTTCTGAGTATGTTTGTTCTGAAAATGATTAAATCTAGAAAATTGAAATGTTTTTTCTGATTTTCATAGATCATGGCTGAATCGAACATTTCTTGCTTCGAAGCAATAATCTAATGTTAATTTGGAGTTACAAAGTGTATCCACCAGAACAGCGCCACATGCGTTAGGTAGGGGAATTTGGAATCAAAAGAGGCAATTTTAACATGAGTTGGTAGTCGAGATGTGTAGCACTAACCTCTATTTCCTAGTAGATCGACTGAACTGGTAGAAAATTTCCTTTGCCCGAATTGACATTTGCATTTTGATCGTCAAGGCGGTATGGGGTTTAGCTAAGTGTCGATCGTTTTTTAGAGCGCTTGACCAATAGTAGAAGCATCCAGCTCAGAGCTTACCTGGGCATTTCAGACAGTCTGCTGAGCACCTGACTGCAAATATGATTCGAGGTAGGATTCCTCCGATGCCTCTGTTTCCCTTTTTCTTCATAAAATGGAATTCGAATGTTTTGGTCTACCTTGTATTTCTTTGAAGCCCTGTTAGCAATTCAAGGAGCTCCAATGCAAATGGACTTTAGACCTCTGCCAGTTAAAGAGAAGCAAATCTCCGACTTGATCGGCAATTGATGGAGCATACACCAGGGTCGTCCTTCCTTTGCATCTTGAAACAGCTGTTGCCCCACTATTGTTCGAACCTTTATCAGCTTTAGAGGTGCCTATGTTTTGAATCAGTGCTTAGAAGGTTCTCTCGGACACTGATCATGTCCAACTCTAAGAAGCATCTAGAACCAGTCTAGATCCCACCAGATTTGAAGTTACAGCACTCGGATCTGTTTCTTAGGTTTTTTCTGCATAATTTCGAGAAACAAATTGTAGATCTGTATTCTTCTCCCAAAAATAAACAATTTGAAATAAATAAAAACACACACAAAGGTGAATTTCGAGAAACCAACTGCAGATCTGTATTCTTCTCCAAAAATATGCAATTTGAATAAAGAAAAACACAGTCAAAGGTCAATAAAGGATATATTACAATTTGAAAATTTGTTATTTTTGTAAGAATTGTAATTAAACATACAAGTATGTTACAATTTGAAATAAAGAAAAACACAGTCAAAGGTCAATAAAGGAGATATTACAATTTGAAAATTTGTTTTTTTAAGGAATTGTAATTAACATACCAGTATGTTACTTATGAGAGGGTGTCCAGATTGCAACCAAACCAATGCCATTTGATAAAGGACTTTGCATGCTTTGATTTTATATATTATATTATATACTTCTCAACTACATTTAGCATGCTACAACCTCTCCAAACCACCATCCCAAAAAGTAGTCATACCAAAGAATGGTAATGATGCAACAAATTATGGAGGAAGGGGTGGTAATGTTGAGAAATATTAAAAAGGGGAGAATCCAATGCAATAATGCGATCCAACATGGTTGTGGATATATGTGCAATGTTAGATTTAGCATTGAAGTGGAGTGTACCAGCTCAAATATATTTTTTTTTACATTTTTTTTTACAGAAACGAGTAAGAAGTTTTATATTAAAAAGGAAAGATTTGATACAAAAAATGGGAAGACTAAGCCCGTAAAAAAGAGGGAGTTGGGCACCTCGATTCCAGTCTTTACACTTCGCAGGATACTTAGATACATATATGTTTTAAAAAGAGAAGGAGACTGTCTGTAAAAACAACTGTTTATACAAAATTCATATAGATAAGTAGTTGCTAGAAGAGAAACCAGTAGTTAGTTCTCTGTTGAGCGGCGTGGCTTTTTCTTGCTGCTTGAGGCCAGGTTCGCATTATCCTCCATTCCCAGAATGACCGACGGGCTGTTGCTCTTGCTGGTCCGAATACAGTCCACCTTGGCTTCTACAATCTTGAGGCAGTTGTGCATGGTCTCCATCCTGCCAGCAATGCCTTCAAAGTACTCTTTCATTTTGTTGTTGTTGTTCCTTACCTCAGAGATTTCAATTTGAACAAAAGTAGCTAGATGAGAGACAGATTTCTTGAGGTCTTTCTGTTCACCGCTCAACACTCCAACCTGAGCTTCAATGTCTTGCAGAAGAGAGAGAAGGCCAGGGGGAGGGCTTTCAGGTCCACTGGGGGAGTCGAGATTCACCACACCTACATTATCTTCTGTCATGTTCCAGAGTTTTCCAATTACAGTTTCCCCAACGTTTCCTCCCAACGGATGCAGAGAGCCGAGATGCGCAGAGTTGCCAATAAGCTGGTTGTTGGTCTCCAATGGGCGCCAGAGTTTCCAAGTTTCTTGCTCAAGACCATTTGGCAGGCTGGCCTGGTTCACCAATTGGCCACCACCCTGTGGAACCCATCCTCTATTGATTTCCATTGCATTAGGCCTTCGTACATGCTTCGATTTGTTCACGATGCCATCATTTTCGCTGTGACCATTCCCCTGTATCGCTTCCAGAGCAATGATGTATTGGTTCAAGCCAATACCCTCGGTGACCTGAATGGACGTCTTACACTGTCTGCACTTCAGCGCAGGGAAGCATAAACCTGAGGAGCTTCCATTATCCATATTGAAACACGCTGAATGCCTGTAGACCAAATCTTCTTCCCAGAGCATTCCAAATTGCATCGGATGAGAATTGTTAACAGCCAAGTGTTTGAAATAGGCCTTCTCTGCTAGGCATTTGATGCGTAATGAATTTTCGCATGCTGGGCGGGGGGTTCTAAGTTGTAGGCGCCGTCGATTTTCCCTCCAACGCAATCTTAAAGGGATTATGAAATTGACCTTCGAATCCATTAGCCAGGTGGATGATACGTTGAGGAGGATGTCATTTAATAGGTGCACATTCCAATGTTGACACCCAAAGCCAGTTTGTAATATGGGGATTTTGTTTCCCATTCCAATTTGATTAATTCCCAATCCTTGAGGAGAGAAGAGGAGATTAAGGAACCCATTCCATGGTCGGTTGTTGCCCATTTTTTATCAGGATGCCGCAATTCAGTCCAGCTCCGATATTTGCCATGGAGTCAGCTTGCTTATTATTGCTTCTCAGAATGTGATAGAGAGAGATGGAATTGAGATCCTTTATCTTTTGATAGAAGTGAATTTGGAATTTGGAGGAGGGTTGATGATGATTCTTTGCAAGTGCCCTTGCTTCTTTGATCACAAGGAGAGAGTCGCCGATTGCGACCAGATCTTGGACGTTGTTTTCCTTTGTGATATCAATTCCTTGGAGAAGCGCAATCCATTCTGCGTCGGTGTTGGTCTTTTTCCCAATCCCCCATGCATAGTCCATCATCTTGTTCCCTTCAGAGTCTAGTAGGACCCCCCCCCGCACCTGCCAACCCAGGATTGCCTTTTGAGGCTCCATCAAAGAAGAGTTTATGCTTCTTACAATTTGCCATCAAATCCTGAAATTCTTTTGGCTCGAGTCTGATTTTCCAGTTTTGAGTATTTTGACTTTTGTGGTTGGAGGGAGCGGGGGAGTAGTGGGGTATTAGAAGGTCTGCTACCCATAATCTTTCTTCCATGCTTAGAGGCTCTTTTTCCAAGTTCTTCAGTCTTCTTGTCTTTAAAGTGTCCACCCATAAAGCTTTGGTAGATGAGAGTACCTTGCCAGTGGTGATTCTGTTCTCCTCAAAGATCTCTTTATTCCGGGCATTCCAAATTTTCCAGCAAACAAACTTGGGGAAGGCGATCCAGGCTTGCTTGAAATCAGGTTTCTTGGCAAACGAGTTAGAGTAGTAAAGATGCCAATTGCCGAAGAGGTCATTCTAGTTGGTGGGGAGAGTGAGTTCAGGTTGTATGGTTAGAAAAGGCTGATGCCAGACCTCTTTGGCGTAGCTACACTCAATGAATAAGTGATCAATTGTTTCCTCGGCATTTTTACATAGGATGCATCGAGCTGGACCTTCGATTCCTCTTTTCTTTAAATTCTCATTTGTAAGGATCTTCCTATGAGCCAATAGCCAATTGAAGGTGTTGACTTTTGGGAGCCCGTCGTTATTCCAAACTCTGTCCCATTTCCTATCTTTGCTGCTTGAATTGTTGATTGAGTCTAGATGTTTGTATCCTTCCTTTACAGTGTAAGATCCAGAGCTCCCCCAACTCCGAAAGTCTTTCATGGAAAGATGAATGGGAGTGGCTCCGTGAAAGAGGGAAAGGAGAAGGTTGTAGTCCTGAATAAGATGATCTGGAAGTTCGAGATTCCTCCAACCACTCCAGGCTCCACTCTCCGACCATCTAGATATGTCGTGAAGAGTGCGAATTCCTTTTGGATCCATCCAGTTTTTTAGTTCACGGAAGCTATGAATGATTGTCACCGGAGGGTTTGAACAAAACTTATCTTCCCAGATTTTTATTTGTTTGCCATTCCCAGGAGACCAGTAGAGATTGTTCTGAATAATAGGAGCAGCTTTCTTGCACAGATGCCAAATGGAGGTGCCTTTTCTCTCAAGGTCAATGTTATCAACACATCTTTTTCTGTTTCCCTACATATACTTTTTTTTAAAAATCTCTTTCCACCATGCCGACTTCCTAGAGATGATTCTCCAGAGGATTTTGGTGCCTAATGCCAAATTCATTTGAGTGGGATCTTTTATTCCAGTTCCTCCATGACTCTTAGGCCTGCAAACCGTCTCCCATTTGATGAGATGGAATTTTTTATTTTTGTTTTTCCCACCTTGCAACAGAAAGTGTCTGAGTTCTTTAGTGATTTTTAACATAACCGTTTTTGGAGCAAGTGAGATGGAGCAGTTATATAAGGGATAGGATGAAAGAATAGACTTGATGAGAACTAGTTTTCCAGCAATATTGAGCCATCTAGAACCCCAGGCATTGATTTTGGTTTTTATTTTTTCAATAAGACCTTGCTAGTCTGTGACTTTCTTTTTCCCTTTGAAAATGGGAATTCCCAGATAAGAAAAAGAGTTCCAATCCTCCACTCCCTCGAAGCCGAGAATCCAAGAGATTCTCGCCAGGGTTCCTGGGGGGCAGTTCCAACTGTAGATTTTGGATTTGTCAGCATTAGTCTTGCCATCAGAGGCTCCGAGGAAAGATGACAGCACATTATTAAAACGCTCAGCTACAGTTGTGGAGGCCCCTCCGAGCAGAATCGTATCATCGACGAACTGAGAGTGATTGACTGATTTTACTCCGCGAACCACCCTGATTCCTTTGAGATCTCCCACATCTTGTAGAGATTGAAGCTTCCTGCTCATAGATTCTGCTACAAGAAGGTAGAGGAAGGGAGAGAGAGGGCAGCCTTGTCGAAGACCTCTGGTAGCCATGAAAAAATTTGTCGTTCGTCCATTTACAAGCGGGGAGATCCAGGGGTTGTGAACACAGGCCTTGACCCATCTTACAAACCTGCTAGAGAAGCCAAATTTGAGCATAATGTCAAAGAGAAATTGGTGGTTTACTCTATCAAAGGCGTTGGCCATGTCCAGCTTTATGCCATGCCTTGGTGTTTTTTTTTCCGTGCTCGAATGAATAGCTTCTTGAACCATGATGACGTTGTCGAGAATTTGACGACCTACAAGGAAACCCCCTTGGGTTTCAGAGATTATGTTTCCCATGATCTTTTTCATTCTGGTAGAGAGGATTTTTGTAAGGATTTTGTAAGAGGAGTTACAAAGTGAGATCGGTCTGAAGCGGCCAAAGGAGCAGGGGGCTTTGTTTTTAGGGATGAGGGCAAGGAAAGAGGAGTTGGTGGTCCCTCCGATTTTGTCTTTTTTTCTAGTCCAGTTGAGCATTCTTTTTAGGTCGTCTTTTATGATGCCCCATGCTACTCTATAGAAGTTTATGGTACACCCATCAGGACCTGGTGCTTTGTCAAGGTGTAGGGACCAGATGGCATTCATAATTTCATTTTCTGAGATAGGCTTTGTAAGATCTTTGTTGGTTTCCTCCGTAATTAAGTGTGGGATGCCTTCAATCAGATCTGCTTGGGATGCTAGGTCGGTGTCTCCACTGTCTGTGAAGAGTTCCTTAAAATGATTGTAGGCATGAGTTTGGAGGTTTTCTTGTCCACTGATTTTTTCTCCATTTCTGCTATTTATTTCTTTGATAGCATTGTAGCTACGTCGAGCTTTGGCTTGGTTGTGGAAGTATTTGGTGTTGCTATCCCCCCCCCCGAGCCAAAGTTTCCTTGACTTGATTCTCCAAGTTTCCTCTTATTTTTTGGCCGCTGTGAGGATTTCTTGTTCTAGAATAGATTCAAGATGGAGGAGAGAGTGAGAGATTTCCTCAAATTCCATCCTATGTTGGAGATTGACGAGTTTGGTTTGACTACTTATTTTGTGGTGGCTTGGATTTTGAAAGGAGGTCTTGGCCCAATGCTTGAGGGATTTCTTTACTGCACGGAGTTTGGACTCCCAAATAAAGCTGGGGGAGCCTTCGAAGGTTTTAGACCAAGAGTGTGAGACAATGTCCGAGAAATCGTGGTGCTAAGACCAGAGATGGTTGAAACGAAAAGGGATGGGTCCGAGATTGGCAGGCGGCGAGATGTCAAGGCAGATGGATTTGTGGTTCGAGGATGAGCAAGGAAAAGCAGTAGCAGTAAGCAAGAGATCTGAATTAAAAAAGGAAGCACTTACCAAAAAGCGATCCAGTCTTGCAGCTATATGTCCCACTCTGCATCTTTTGTTGTTCCAAGTGTATTTGGCATTTTTGAGAGGAATTTCGATGAGATCCAGTTCAGCAAGGAGATCTTCCAGCTTCTCTCCAAATGGGTCACAGACTATGCTTCCACCTCTTTTTTCCTGACCAGTTTTTGTAACATTGAAGTCACCTGCTATTATGAGTTTTTTCCCATTCATACTGTCTTTGAGGTTGCTAAGATCATTCCAAAAGTTGATCTTATCCCTGTGGTGGTTCGGTCCGTAGACATTACATACGGAGAAGAGGTCATTGCTGTCATTGTCTTTGATTTCAGTTAACAGCCAGTGCATATTTACATATGTGGAGATGATTGAGAATTTGTTGGAGCACAATGTGGCAATACCAACAGAGGCCCCGCGAGCACATAGAGCTGAGCCTTGGCTATCCTTCCATAGAGAACGAGAGAGAGCCAAAATCTCCACGTCCTGCATTTTGGTCTCTTGGAGTAGCATGAGATCGGGTTTTTTTATTTCAACATATTTTTTAGTGCTTAGGGCTTGTTTAATCCACCCATACCTCTGCAGTTCCAAGAGACTATCAACATTATTTCCTGGTGGATTGAGATCCTGCTCGAGACCTTCCTTCCTTGATGCTAGCTTGATTTTTTTGGCTTTGCAGCATCTTCATATCCTCTAGGCTTTTCTATCTGCCCAATTCTAGTTCTCTTTCTGTCTCAAGTTCTCTATGATATTTCTGAGACTTTCTTCCTCTTGTGTTGGGAGGTTGCACTTCTTCAGCTTCTTCCATTGATTCCATGGAGATTTCCATATTTGATGAAGAAGGAATAAATTTGCTTTTTACCTTGTCTGCCCAAGAGCCACCGGGAGTGGTGGAAGTTTCTGCGATAGGTTTGGCCGCATCTCCGTTGTTTGGGGGAGTGGGGTTGATGTTTTCTTCTGATCTAGGATCTGCTGGTTCTTGTGCGGGTTTTGTATCTCCTCCTTCCGTAGGGAGATTTGAAAACTGGTTTGTTGTAGTAACTTCTTGAGGTTCTGGAGGAGTTCCAGAGGAGATTGAAGATGGAGATCCAGCCGATGTGTGGGTGCTTTTTTTCCCTTTTTTAACTTGTTGCCATCCTTCTTCAGGGGCTTTCTCAGATTTTTCTTGGACTGATTTGGGGCAGTTTTTAACGAAATTCCCATATTCATGGCATTTTTTACACTTAAATGGCAATTGTTCGTAGTCCACCTTCTGTAAGTGTTCCCAGCCATCCATTGATAGGATTACTTCCTCTGGTAAGCCTTTTTCTAGATCTACTTCCACACAAATTCTGGCACAAGAGAAGAGGGGTCCTTTAGGTTCTACTTTATCAATGTATTTGCCGAGAGAGTTCCCGATGGACTGTAGGGTGTCGTCGTTCCAACAATGGAGCGGTAGGTGAGACAGATGCACCCAAACATGGACTGCCGATGGAACATCCTTTTCCGGATCAAAGGCGAGACTCCATCGATTCAGATAGAGACCCCGTGGTCCCATGAAATAAGGCCCGCTTCTAAAGATGAGATCCCGGTCAGATTTATGCTCAAAGAGAAAAGTAAAGAAACCCTTACCACAATAGCAGTGCTGCAGTCCTCCAGAGATCAGGGGCATCCAGTTTTTGTTGATCCATGCATCCATAGATTTTGGAGAAGGCCATATTCCGGTAAACTGACCAATCAGTCCTCGTTCATTTAACGCCAAAGCTTTGTGTTTAGAAGTTGTCGACAAGATCTGGATGCGAGGGTCGGCTACACGTTTAATGAAGCTGAGATCAAAGGGATCAGAGGGGGCAGGTGGAGGAGGTGTGGAGTCTACCAACTCGCGGAAAGCAGCGTCCAGCATGTGCCGCCGTTCGCCGGGGGAGGGAGGTGCTTGTTCAGAGGCGGCCATTGCAGGCCCGTGGGAGCCGAGCACAAGGGCTCACGCTACACTGGGCGCAGATCGTAACCCTAGCTCAAATGCTCCACCTCGCCAAAAGAAAAAATACCATGTACCAGCTCAAATATATGAGAACGTATCAAGGAACTATTTGCATGACATTATTTTGATGATGATTATGAGGAATGATATATGGATACTTGTTATTTATGTGAAGACAACTATTTTCATTTTTTTGGATGACTCTATTCTTTCATGTAGAGTTTACATCAATGAAGGAAGATATGAACAGGGGGTGCCTACTAGTTTCTAGTATGATTTTTCTATAGTGGTAGTTTTCCTTCTGCAACCACTCTTTTATGGTTATACAATTGCTATTCTTGCTATGGATGATTCTATTTATTTGGATCCATGGCCATGAGGAGCATTTGGCATATAGCCTCAACCATTCATTGAGCTAAGTTGCAACTTTTCAGTTGGGAGGCAACATGTGAACCTACACATGGGACCCAGGATTATGGACGAGCTGCTTGGACTACTTTAGCATCAAGGCCAACACATGTACATGAAACCTTAGCTTATGGGTGAGGTTCATGCACTGCTTTAGTATTACAATAAGCACATGTATATGAGACCTTAGTTTATGGTTATATGTCATTGCTACAAGAATTGAGGACAATGCTTCTCAAAAGGCAATGGAATTGTGGCATCCTCCCTAGGGGTGTAATAAGGGCCTATTGGCCCATTAGAATTAATAATAGGATAAGAATTGATCTTCAAACTATCATGGATATCCCACTAGAATAGTTCACCACAATAGATCTTCTAATATTCTTTTTTAATATTATGTAATCTTTTACTTTAGATGCAGATTTAATATTACTAATTTAGCTCACAAAATACTAAAATAAACTACAACTAAAATGAAAGAAGCTAAGAAAATAAGACACCATACATAGAATGAACATAAGATGTACCCTAAGCAAACTGAATATGAGAGAAACATAGCTAAAAAGTGAGGCTTGTGCCTTGCTCTTTTCTTTCAAGTTATGAAATGAAAACAGAAAGAAAGTGCACTCACTGTGAAGTTGCCATGGACATTTTGGTATGTATGACTACTATAAGATGTTCTACTTCCTCAATTTTGCTTTAGTATCTCACTCTCAGTGATACGCTCTCCATGAAGTTGATCTGGATTATTTAGAGAACAAAATGAATGGAGAAATATAAAATGTAAACACACACACATAGAGAGGTTCTAGAGAGAAGAGTAGTACGATAAAAACGAAAATCTATTAATGAAATAAATGAAAAAAAGAATTTAAACTTCAAGGCAATGCAAATTTGCTATAATTGCGGTAGCTTTTCTCTAAAGAGAGATGTGTTGGTTATGCTCATTAGCAAGAAGACCATTACAAGAGGTTGAAAATGACATTTTAACATAAAGTGATTGACCCTAAATATCTAAAACCCTAACCCTAGTAGATGAAGTGGCAAAAAAAGCAATGTGGTACCTAAGGAGTCTAGCTAATACATCAAGTTCCTAGGGTTATATCTTCCACATACAAACTCCATTTTTGGGGCATGATAACATTAGAAAGATATTGAAGAGAAGAACAAATTTGATCAAGGTTAAGGCAAGCCTTTACAAAACCTATGCCATCATAGGGACAAAAAGCATTGTCTAGAGCCTAAGAAACATCATAGAAATTTAGGACCTGAATAATTGTAGTAAAGCTGCCAAGATGGAGAACCATTCTAAGTTAGTGGAATAGGTGGGTGGCCATCAATATCCACCTAGATAAATCACCCCCCTTAGGAATAAATAGACTTCCTCATTGCATCAAGTTCCTCCACTGGATGGGGAAACATTTTTTGAATGTGACTTCTTGTGAGTCACTTGCCTTGGTGAAGTTGTCATGCTTTGACAACCTAATTGAGTTGTATGTTTTGTTAATAGGTGCCCCTCATCTAGATGTCCATGATCTAGTCTACTATAGCTTGGTCAATGCAATCAATATTGATTTCTGTAGGGTTCAAGTGTTTTGACACCTTTTAGGTGTCAAATGGAGGTGGAAAATATGGTTGAAACAACTCCGTGTTAAATACTAGGTGCAAGGATGAAGGAAAGGGGGAATACTCAATTCCAAATAATTCTCACCCACCACCTATGTGATGGTGTAATGAACATATTGAAGTGGTATAATATTCCTATGGGGGGCCATGAGGAACTCTTTGTACAAATGAAACATACTTTATCACAACCCAAAACTTGTGCGAAATTTGATGCTAGTCATTTCACTGCTTGTACTTGGCTTTGGATTTTTGTAGGATATCAAGAGCTTGCTATTGGATTTTCTAGATAAATTCAACATATTTGGTTGTTCTGTCTACCACAGTCTGGGCATGGGAAAAATATACTGGTGCAGATGCAATGGGAAAGGCTACATCAATAGGGGTCGATGGCTCGAACCCAAAGATCACTTGAAAAAGGGTCGTGGCTAATAAAGATATGGATGGATTTTTTGTAGCTAAGTTGAATATATGGAAGGCTATCATCTCACCTACATGGATACCTAGAATTTTATATTCGCGGGATATGCACAATCATCATGTTCATGGGCATAGAAATTGCAACAAGAATGTTGAACTCTTCAACCTTCACTTTAAATGTCAACCAAGGGTTCAAGGTGTTATGCACTATGTATACAATTGAAAAGGAATAATTTGAAAGACTATTGATAAGGAAATTCAATTTCAAACATGGACTAACTAAAAAATGAAATGCAAGACAAAGATATTCAAACTCAACCGCCTTTGGTCAATCATCCTTCCTATCATGCTAGTGAGGACAAGCCTTCTTTTCCAAGATAAGAAGAAATGAACTAAGGGTTGTCTTGTTGGTGTGTTAGGATAGGTATAAATAGTAAAAGAGTGTACTTATTCAACAAATCAATAAAGTGGTGCATATTAAGATCTTAAACCAAGATAATGGCATCTCATGTAAACATGACAACTTCAAATATGTTGTAAAATAAATAACACAATCACTGGAAAGTAAGTGTTGTGAAAATATTGTAAAGGAAATACTATAAACTATCTACTGCATGAAAACATAACTTATGGATGAAATGGATAGTAAAGGAAATGAAGGAAAGGGTTCTTAGTCTTGGGCCTTGGTGGGCCCAACCCAAGAAAGATTCTAAAACCCTTGCTAAATAAGCACACTACAACTACAAAAAAACTATGTCTTATTTATTCAAAAATATGCCATGCAACTATAACATGCTTTGACTGGAAAGGGTAAAATGGAAATGATGAAGGGAAACATTAGAAGAAAAATGAAAAGAAGAGTAACCAAGCCTATCAATCCTACGCCTATTTCTACTTGAATATACTCCAAACTACCATTTTCATTCAACTTGTTGATTAGTGAAAATTGTTGGTTGTGGAGCCAGATCTTCTTGTCTCATAGATGATATTGTCTCAGTTGTGCACCCCAGAGGACTGTACACTCATTCCCAACCTTGGGGTTCGGGGGCAACGGCCCCGAGAAAAAATTTTGGGGCTATTTTCGCCAACAATTTACGGGCCCATGGTTTTGGGTAACTCGTGGTATTTTCCCATTGTATTTCCCCTATAAAAGAAAGACATTATAACACGGCTGGGGTTAATGTATTAGGTATTATGCATTGTAAAGATCTCTAAGATCGTGAAGAGAGACTGTGAGATAGTGAAGAGGAAGTGTAGCGGTTGTGCTGCAGGTTGTATCCCTTCACTTTGTTGGACGGTATAATAAAAAGGACTGGCAATTTCAGTGTGGACGTAGCCCATCTTGGGTGAACCATGATATATTGGTGTCTCTCTTGTAATGTGTATGTGTGATTATATTTGCATTTTTGTTTATTGTTATTGCTCTGCGATCCTGTTTTTCTAACAATTGGTATCAGAGCCAAAGGTTGATTTGGCAGATAAACCTGCAGGAAGCTAGGGTTTTTGGTTCGAGTGGGAGCAATGGAAAAAGAAGGAAAGTTTAAGGTCGAGAATTTTAATAGCCAAAACTACCAGTTATGGAAGATGCAAATGGAGGACTATCTGTACCGCAAGGATCTATTCCTGCCGTTGGGAGGAAGAGCAAAGCAGCCAACGGCCATGAAGGATGAAGAATTGGATATTCTTGACAGAAAGGCTCTAGGAACAATACGACTGAGCTTGGCTTCGTCGATGGATTTCAATATATCAAAAGAAAAGACAACGGAGGGTTTGATGAGCGCATTGGGTAAGTTGTATGAAAAACCCTCGGCGTCCAACAAGCTATTTCTAATGAAGAGTTTATTTAATATGAAGATGTTTGAAGGTGGATCTGTTACTGATCATTTAAATGAATTTAATATGGTTACAAATCAACTAAGTTTTGTAAGTGTGAAATTTGATGATGAGGTTATGGCTCTTCTAATCTTGTGTTCATTGCCAGAAAGCTGGAATATCTTGGTCATGTTTGTAAGTAACTTTGTCTTTGGTTCAAACACCTTGAAATTTGATGATGTTATTGGTGTTATTCTTAGCGAGGAAATGTGAAGAAAAATCACAGGTGAGACATCAGGTAATGCGTTAACCATGGAGAGCAGGGGAAGACAAAAGGAGAGAGGAAAGAGCCAAGGTAATCATGGCAAGTCTAAAACGGGCAGATCCAAGTCCAAACTGGGAAAGATAGAGTGCTGGAACTGTGGAAAGAAAGGACATCTGAAGAAATACTGCAGATCTCTAAAGAAGAAAGGAGATGGACAGTAGGAAATTACCCAGGAAGCAAATGTAGTAGGTGATGTGTTACAAGATGTTTTGATTCTTGCATTAGATAATACTAGTGATTATTGGGTAGTAGATTCATGGGCTTCATGTCATGCTACACCCCATAGGAAATATTTTCATGATTATGTTCCAGGCGATTTTGGACATGTTTTATTGGGTGATGATGAGCCATGTAAAATTGTTGGAATGGGTAAGGTATGGATAAAATTTAAGAATGGAACTGACTGGCTGCTGAAAGATGTAAGGCACATTCCTGCTATGAAAATAAATCTTATCTCAATAGGGAAGTTAGGAGATGGCGGCTGTCTATCTATGTTTGGAGAAATGTGGTGGAAGATCACCAAATGATCAATGGTGATAGAAAAATGAGAAATGGTAGGTACGTTGTATTTATGTCCTCATAATACTGACCATTCTATCTCTTTAGCTTTCATAGGAACAGATACAACATTGTGGCATAATAGGCTTGGCCACATGAGTGAGAAGGGGATGCAGATTCTCCACTCAAGGAAGTTGCTACCAGATTTAAAGTAGGTAAGTTTGGAATTCTGTGAAAACTGTGTTTATGGAAAACATAAGATAGTCAAGTTTCTCAGGGTTGGGAAACAGAAGAAGAATGAAAAGTTAGAGCTTGTGCATACATATGTATGGGGTCCGGCTCAGGTACAATCTCTTGGTGGCTCTCATTATTATGTTACATTTATTGATGATGCAACTAGAAAAAATTGGGTTTATTGCATTAGACATAAATCTGATGTGTTTGCTACTTTTAAGAAGTGGAAAGCTTTGGTTGAGAATGAGACAGGAAAAAGGTTGAAGTGTCTTAGATCTGATAATGGAGGTGAGTATTGCGGAAATGAGTTTGATAGTTACTGTTCATACCATGGGATTCGTAGAGAGAAGAAAGTCCCAGTAACATAACAAGAAAATGGTGTGTCAGAAAGGATGAATAGAACGATCATGGAGCGTGCATAGGATGAATTGAGACTGCATGCAGGGTTGCCCTTACAATTTTGGACGGATGCTGTAAATACTGTTGTTTATTTAATAAACATAGGACCTTCAAGTGCTTTGGATGGTGGTATTCCAGAGGAGGCATGGATAGGTAAAAAGGTAAACTACTCATTTCTGAGAATGTTTGGTTGTGAAGCATTTGTCCATATTGATAAAGATAATAGAACAAAGCTTGAAGCTAAATCCAAGAAATGTACTTTTATTGGATATGGGGTTGATTATTTTGGTTACCGCTTATGGGATTATGAAAATAAAAAAATCATTAGGAGTAGAGATGTGATATTCAATGAAAATGTCATGTATAAAGATCAGTTGCATGGAAAGAAACGGGAAAAGGAAAACACAAAGCACACATTATTTGATGAAATTAAAAAAAATGAAGTTCCAAAGGTGCCAGAAAATCAAGAACAAAAGCAAGTACCTGAAACTCCTGCAACTGCAAGAAGATATACTAGGTTAAGTAGACTCCCTGAATAATACTCTCCTTCAATGTATTATTTATTGATGACTGATGCCGATGAACCAGAATGTTATGAAGAAGCAATGCAGGTGGAAACTAGAAAGAAGTGGGAGCAAGGAATGAATGAGGAGATGGACTCATTGGTAGTAAACCAGACTTGGGATTTGGTTCATTGCCTGCTGGTAAAAGAGCATTGCAGAACAAATGGATTTACAGGTTGAAGGAAGAAGGAGGTAAGAAGCGGTACAAGGCCAGACTTGCTGTAAAGGGGTTTGCACAGAAGAAAGGTATAGATTTTGATGAAATATTTTCGCATGTTGTTAAGATGACTTCAATTAGGACTATCTTAAGTCTAGTGGCGGTAGAAGATTTGCATCTTGAACAGTTAGATATAAAAACAACCTTTCTCCATGGGGATTTGGAGGAAGAGATATATATGCAGCAGCCACAAGGGTATGAGGTCAAAGAGAAGGAGGATCTGGTATGCAGGTTGAAGAAGATCTTGTATGGCTTGAAACAATCTCAAAGGTAGTGGTATTTAAAATTTGACAGGTTTATGACATAACATGGTTATAGTATATGTCATTCTGACCACTGTGTTTATTTCAAGAATCTAGACAATGAAAGATATATTATCTTGTTATTGTATGTGGATGACATGCTTGTTGCAGGGCCTAACATGTAGGATATAAATGTACTCAAAAGGAAGCTAGCTAATTTATTTGTGATGAAGGATTTGAGTGCTGCAAAGCAAATCCTTGGTATGAGAATAACGAGAGACAGGAAAAATCGCAAATTGACATTGTCTCAGAGTGAGTACATACAAAAGGTGTTGGAGAGGTTCATAATGCAGAATGAAAAACCAGTTAGTACACCTTTGGCCACCCATTTCAATCTAAGTAAGGAAATGTGTCCCAATACACAGGAAGAGATAGATTACATGTCCAATATTCCCTATCAATCAGCAATTGGTAGCTTGATGTATGCAATGGTGTGCACAAGATCAGATATTGCACAAGCAGTGGGAGTTGTGAGCAGATATATGAACAATCTAGGTAAAGAACATTGGAAGGCAGTACAGTGGATTCTCAGGTATTTGAGAGGTAGTACCACTCAAGCATTATGTTTTGGAGGTTCAGACACTGTTCTACAAGGATATGTTGATGCAGATATGGCAGGTGATAAGGATAGCAGGAGGAGCACCATAGGGTATGTGTTTATTGTAGGTGGAACAACAGTAAGTTGGATTTCGAAACTACAAAAGGTTGTTGCACTTTCAACAACGGAAGCAGAGTATGTTGATGTTACAGAGGCTAGTAAAGAGATGATTTGGTTGCATAGGTTTATGGAGGAATTGGGTAAGAAGCAGAAAGATAGTAGGTTATATAGTGATAGCCAGAGTGCCATTCATCTTGCAAAGAACTCATCATTCCATTCGAGGACAAAACATATACAGCTCAAGTACCATTTCATACGGTATGTTCTGGAAGATGAACTGTTGAAGCTAGAAAAGTTACATACTAGCCAGAATCCTGCATACATGTTTACAAAGGTAGTGACCATAGAGAAACTGAGTTCTTGCTCGGTTTCAGTTGGCCTTCTAGCGTGAAGGTGAAGATGAGAAATTTTCCAAGTCCAAGGTCCAGCAAGTGCAGTAGCGGTGGAGTTGTTGTGATCAGTCTCCAAGTGGGAGATTGTTGGTTGTGGAGCCAGATCTTCTTGTCTCATAGATGATATTGTCTCATCCGTGCACCCCAGAGGAATGTACAGTCATTCCCAACCTTGGGGTTCAGGGGCAATGCCCCCGAGAAATGGGGGTTCAAGGGCAACGACCCCGAGAAAAATTTTTGGGGTTGTTTTCGCTAACAGTTTACGGGCCCATGGTTTTGGGTAACCCGTGGTATTTTCCCATTGTATTTCCCCTATAAAAGAAAGACATTGTAACAAGGCTAGGGTTAATGTATTAGGTATTATGCATTGTAAAGATCTCTGAGATCGTGAAGAGAGACTGTGAGACAATGAAGAGGAAGTGCAGTGGTTGTGCTGCAGGTTGTATCCCTTCACTTTGCTAGACGGTATAATAATAAGTACTGGCAATTTCAGTGTGGATGTAGCCCATCTTGGGTGAACCACGATATATTGGTGTCTCTCTTATAATGTGTATGTGTGATTATATTTGCATTTATGTTTATTTTTATTGCTCTACGATCCTGTTTTTCTAACAAAAATTGTCCCATGATTTCCCTAGTAATATGCATACCGATTTGGTGGGGTTGGTTCCCCCTTTAGAAATTGAAATTTCTATGGTCATTAAGTCCTTCAAGTGTTGGAAACTCATGAGGCTGACTAGGGGACATGATCCCTTAAATTTATCAATCATACTCCAATTTGTTTACTAAATTCATTGAAGGGGATTGAGTTGATTTTGATCACTTAATTTCTTGCACTTATCCCTTAGATCACCTCAACTTACAAGTCCACCATATGTTAAAAAATTCATTAAAGACAAACATACATAGGATTTTAGAAAGGGTGATTTGTTATCATTAGATTAAGCAAATAATATCCTTTTAGCTCCTTAAAAATCCTTCGGTGTCACTAAGATGGAACATGATCGATGCACGGGGTGCTAAAATTCACCCCTAAGGTTGTATTATCAAATTCATTAACATTTAAATATGTGTGCAATGCATGTTAAGATACACAACTGAAATTAAATCAATTACACACACACATCATGCATATATCAACATATTCAACATAGAAATAACAATCAAAGCATGCACATAGATAAACTAAATCCCATTCCATACATAGGCATCTAATTGAATCATTCAAACTAGATCATCTCATTCAATTTAACATAATTAACAGTCATCCATAATACACAATTTTATCATAAATAGAAAATAAACACTTATCTTTAGTTGGACTTGTCCAAGCAACTGGATATATAAGAGCAACGTTCCACCCAATTGTAGGTCTCTATCCAACCTATATTACTTCAGCTGAGAGACCACCCCTGAGCTGGGCTATGTATCCACTAAGGAGGAACTACTCAGGCTCATTCACAGCCACAAGCACAATCACTCATGATAAACCAACACACAGCTGGGTTTGTAAATCAAGCAGGGAGTTAGGGAAGGAGAATGCTAAGCCAATGAGCTCAACCACAGAGCTACAGGCATCTCAAATGATCTTAGACAGCCTTGGCACCCACAATACCTACCACACCCAACACAAAGAAGTCCCCTTCTCTGCTACACAGTCCCTTAGGCGCCCTTTTCCTCCAGTGCTCTTCAGGGTGGGCATATAAAGGTCCAAACTGCTAGATCCACATAGATTTTACCTTCACCGGGTTTATTAAACAATTATGACCTCTGATCTCTCTCCTAATTTGATCTACTCTTGGATTTTTCCAAATTTTGGCCACGTGACTCCCAAAAAAGGAATTGAATTTCCCAGCTTCCAAATTTGAGTTTTCCTATGGATTTCTGGGCATTTGACACTCTCAAATTCTCCCAAGGTTTTAGGTCTATGGATTCCCCATTGGATTTTGCTTCTCACATCAAATTTTGGTCGTTTTTGACACTCTAAATCATGGCTTCTTTCCCAGTTGCGATTTCTACAATTCTTCACTATTGGGAATGCATAATGGCTGAAAATTGATGTATGGTTGTTCCACAATGGAATGGGGATGGAAGAAAAATGAATTTCCATGAGGAAATTAACTTCTGGGTCAAGTAAACTGATCCCATAACCCACCATACGAATTTATGAGCTTTCCCATGCTCCATTAATTTCATGAGCTAATTTCTCAGCTGCCTCTTCCTAATAGAATTAAATGTCAGCATACCAGTCAAGATGGGTTCTCAAAATGACACTTGGAAACAAGGATTAAATCCCCCAACCCCTCACCTCTCCCACGTGGATACATTCAACCACCTAATTTTTAGTTGCTTCCATAGCTCGTTCTTGGAATTTTATTTACATCTCAAATATTTACATGATTTTACAATTCCCATGGTTTACTAAATATAAAATACTTGCATTTACAAGCTGTGTGTTCACCAGTGGGGCCTTGGCCTTGAGATCCATGCTAGGAACCATAGATCACATATTTACAATATTGTGACACATTAAGCTAATAATTCCAAAAGGTCAAAATGGGGGTATTACAACAGGCTGACTAGGGAGTCTCTGTGATGGGACTCGAGGGACCTCAATTATAGGTCAGGCTTTCTCTCATAGACACCATCCAATATGGTTAGAATGTTAGAATGAATCCCCCTCTAATCTTAATTCTCACAATATATATACATGGTTTTAACTTTCCATGTGGCACTCAAGGGGAGCCCACTTTCTCCCTCTTAATCCTAGATTAGGATAATAACAAAGTTAAGGCTAAGTAAGGCACTCTCATGAACATGGCTTTAAGGAATTTAGGATAAAATCACCTTCTAAGGTTTCCAGTAAGGATAATGAATTATATTAACAAGTCACAAGGGTCATCTCCCACTTAGACCCCCTTTCACTTACCCCAGTTGTGAAATAATAGCCCCCCATCTCTTCTTCATCCTTCTTCATATGGAGACATAAGGGTTTATATTAAATATCATTGTTAATCATCAAAATACATTTGGTAATCCTATACCATTTATATATGAATTCTAGCCATTTTATCGTTACATAAATAATTACGTCATTGGATAAAAAATGGGGTGTTATGAAAACACATCTTCTTGTAGTGGAATAAGATCTATATATAGTGAATAGGAATTTATGAAATTATAGTTCTTTCAAGTAGATAATGTTAGAAATAGAGTATATGGCATGATGAAATGGAGATGTGATATATGGATATGTACATAATAAGAATGATGTTGATGACCTTGTTGTTCTTATTTGTCTTTTAGATAAGTGAATATGTGAACATGTACTTTTTACTACATGTAGAACAAACTTTAAAATGTAATGTATAGGAACAAGAAGCTGTTGAAATCTACCTTGAACCTAAAGATCCTTTTGGAACTTAAGATTATGTTCTTTTAATAGATTCTCTTGAAGATAGTTGGAGTGATCTATTTTTCATGAATTAGTAGATTTGTAATTAATTTGTTTACCCTCTGAACCTCATACTTTTTTAATGAAACATTATAGGGATATATATGAATATGTCCTCTATACCGTAACAAAAATTTAGATCTCGATTCCAAACCAAGAGGGAGTATGAGTCAAAATACCATACCCGTGTCAAAACTGGTTCTAGACTTCTGAGCTTCCTATGATGATTTGTTGAAGGCTATAATTGAATTTCTTACCCCAATTAAAATATTTTTTCTTGATAACATTTAATGGGTAAGTAGAGTATGATTTCCTCTATTAAATATAAAAATTTAAGCCTCTGACTTGAATTCATTTGTGAGTAATATTTTAACATTGGACTGCATTGTTTCTTGATGATTGAATGCTCTATTTTGGGAACAATATTGAATGCTTTGATATGGCACCTTGAAACTTGTAGTTGTCCTAATACTTGTCCTTATTTATGCTCGGAAGTATCCTCAATAATACTCTTGCATGAACATGGTGGTGTAATTCCTTTTGTTTTGGGAAAAATGTCACAAGAGTAAGAAATCCTCCCTTATCCATGCAAGTTGTAACCAAAGAAACAATGTGAGTGATGATTAGTAGAATGTACACTAACATGATAAAGAAAAACTCAACAAACAAGAATGAAATAAAATATTAACAAGTTATAAATACCATAAAACAAAGAGAATGAGTTAGCATCAACCATATAGTATTGTCCAATGGAAAAACTTGTATACAAATGGTGTCACCTTGAAGAATGTAGCTCCAATGGTAGCCAACACTTTCCCTTAGGGATGGGTCATTTTGAACTCTCTCAAATTGCTTGCTAACTAACTCGGACTGACGAAGAGAAGAACTTGATTCTTGAGGAAGAAGTCAAGGGAGCTTTGTGATGCCAAATGATGATAAGAAGGGTTGTGAAAGATGAGTTCTGAAGCCAATTCTTGCAACATAACCTTGCTCTAGATTTCTCTTATTGAATGCATGATCATGGGTTCTTTTTATAGGCCAAATGGAGGTCTTGAAACATCTATTTCTCAATGTGAATGCTCTATCTCTTGAAGTGTTCCCTCAAGTGCATGAATGGGTCTATTGAATACTCCCAATCATGTGAAGAGGCAAATTCAAATTCTTGGAGTCAAAATGTTGTTATGATCCTTGAATGTGCCATGGAAAGTTAGTGGTCCTTCTGATGGTACAACCATGTGGATTTCAAGACTTTAGTTGTGCGGATCCATGCAGGTTTCAAGATAAAGTAGCATGGTTGTACAAAATGATGGACTTTAACCATTCGAAGGTTCAATTCTCATCCCGAATTTGATGAGGATGATGCTAATGAGATGCATGTTGTATGTTGATGATGTCTTTCTACAATAATGATGAAAATTTCGCATTTGTACAAGATTTGGATGATAATAGATGCCCTTGATGCGTGAGATTAGGAAGCCTTTGATGTGTGAGATTAGGAAGAATATGTATAGTCAAAATACATCTTTGTTTTTTTCCCTCATGTTGATATTCCAAACTGTGAGAGTAAGTCAGTAATTGTTGAAAGTAAAGGACTACCCATAGGGAGGATGCTAATGATGATTGTTAAAGTAGATAATACTAGATAGGCAACATAAAAAAAGATTGTTTATACAAATGAGAAAGGCATCCCTATGCTCATGAAATTTTGTCAAACTTGATTACAAGAAGAGGAGACCGAGGGGTTGACTCTATAAATTGCTATACACAGGGAAGAAGGTGGATTCAATCCCGTCATGAGTAAATGTGCTTTGGGATGTTGATGTTGTTGATGATGCCGATTGTTGGCCCTGGCCCAAGGAGGTCAAATTTTGAACGTATTAATTTTTGTGAACTGCTAAGCCGAGCGCAGCATGGATGGAGACTTTTTGTGGAAAACAGTTTTGGAAGCTGTGAGGAGAAGCACGGCATAGTTTTGGTATACTGCGATGGTGCGTGCAGCGCAGTTGCGGAAGAACTGCGAGGTCGGTGCTGCGAGGAGTACAGCGCCGCGATGTGCCACGTCGACGGACATCCAGCTAAGCAGAGCATGGATGGAGGATGGCAGTTAATGTGGTTAGGTCACAGAAGACCTATTTTTGGCAAAGATCACCGATAACTACCAAGCGGTGGGTAGGTACAGATTGAGATAGACAATTGGTTACACCACCAGATAACTACCAGTTGAACCAATTGTCTAAGGCCGTGATTGGAGCAACAACTTGGCGGAAGCAAGCTGTTGGCGTGCATGACAGAGGAGCAGATGACAACATGTCTACATCGAGGTTGGCGCGCATATGACTGAAGATCCGTCACTAGATATCAGTAAGTCCAGTTTTGGGAAAACCGTGACAATTTTGTAAAACCTAAGGGTTTCGCCTTTGTAATGTAAAGACATGACCTAAGGGCATGATCTATATATAGGGAAATTTTGTATAGGAAAGGATTACTCTTCATTTTGTTAATTTTCTCAATGTTGATTGAATAGATCTCTGTTAAGAGACATTTTGTAAAGGATCTGCAAGCTGAGTGCGTAGAGACCTAATCTTGAGAGAGAGAGAGAAGAGTGTTTGCAACTGAGTGCGCAGGTGAAGAACTGTTGTACCCCTTTCCAATATAAATAAACAACAGTTCTTGTGGACATAGCTTCCCATCCGGGGGGGTGAACCACGTTAAATCATTGTGTTATGTGTTTGCTGTGTGTGATTTTCATTAATTGGTGATTTAAATTACTTACAGTACATGCATGAGATTATTAGTGCTTGTTATATGTTTACTGTGATTTGTATTCGCCGAGGAAAGGATGGAATAAGATGCTAAGTAGTTCATGTATGAAGAAGTATTAAACAGTAAGCACTTATAAGTCTCGAATCAATGGATCGATGAGATAACCACATAGTTACTTGTTAAGGGTTGAATCGCAATAACAAAGCTCACAGCGCTGCGCGTCTCGTTCAAATTGCATAAGTTATGGTATTTACCAATCTAAGTAATGATGAATGATTAAAGGATATCCAATAAATCCAAGTAGAAGGAATTAGGCCTCACAGACTAGCCTCCTCGTCTAGTGGATGTGCTGTTCCATAAAGAAGTATTGCGTTGTCTCACTGCAGTAGCCTAATAGTGTTGCCCATACCCATTGACGCAAGATATCAGAGTCCGTATAGTCCCTTGTCCACCGCGTGGAAGCATATTGCCAAGCTGTGCAACTGTCAATTAAGCACTCGCATCACCAGGTTGTGGAAACCTGATTCCGCAACGACCCCATCTATTTTCACCTCGGGTGAGACTTCAGACTGCTTATGGTCTGTTGCCGAAAGGGCCGATGAATAGGGGTTTTGTTGGTATCTCGTACCGCGAAGTACCTGGGTCTACATAGGAAAACCTCTTGAACAGGAAATCAAACCAACAAATGGTTCCGTTGCCACGCTAAGGCCAGTGATGAGATAGTGGATTCATAAAAGTAATGTCCGACAGTTGGCATCCAGAAAAGAAAGAGATCACAGCTTGGTGCGATAAGATCGAAAGGGACTTCGCAAAGAAAGAAAACAGGCACCCACATCTATCTGACGTAGAGTGGTTAAACATATACTTGTGGAGGGATATCCATGAAATGTTTTGGGCATCGTTTCCAACCGAGCTCCACAAGTGGATATCGCGCCTCGCAGAAAGAAAGAATTGCTCCCAAGGGAGAGTACCTACAGAGTGGAGTCCAGAGCTTACTGAATAGCTCAAAGCAATCAACAGCCCACTATTGCGAGCCATTGAATTTTGGGCTGATAGCATACTTGAAGGATTTGTGACTAAGTTTGCTGTAGACACGCTGAAATCCTATAGCCAAGCAGAAGCATATTTCTTTGAAGGACTCAGAGGTAAGTTCTTGAAAAACCTCAGTCTATACATTAAAATGCTTTTAGCCCAGAAAGGTGTTTTAAGAATGCAAATGGGAAGACCATGACCTACTACAAATACAGAGGGACGACAATGAACCAAGATTCCCACAGTTCCAGTCGGATAGGTATATGTTTTGGAAGAAAGATGTAAAAGGCAACCAGAACTTAGTCGCCGAAAGTTGGTTATCTGGAGTTGCGGAGTCAGGGCTGTTAAATCTATTACGACTCCCTCATTTTGACAGGTTTCCAGAATTTAATGCAGTAGTCCGAACCTTAATGGCATGTATGCACCAAGGATACCTGTGGCTCGACCGTAACGTCGACCTCATTTGATCCATCTCATAATAGGTTTGAGCAAGAGGGGCGCAGACCCAAAGAAATTCTTCCAAGGAAAAGGTAAGGATAAAGAAGTCGCAGCATTAATGAAACAAACTACTCCTGTTGCGAAGGGAATGAGAGGATATCAATATGAAGATATAAACGACAATGCAACAAATTTTGTAACACAATTGTTAGCGGGTAAAATTCTATGAAAATGTAGACCACTGGAAGTAACTGCGGGCACTGTATTGCTAGGAGAAAGTGCCGCAGAAGGAGAAAAGTATAACTGGTGTCAGTACCTCCTAAATGAATTCGTCGACAAAATGCTGGAAGTACAGGAAAGTGGAACATATTTTCACTTCACATGGTTGATAGTCCTAATGGCGTTCGTCAGTTGGAAGGAACCAAAGGACTATGTCGACGTGATCATTGATAGGCATGACTGAAGAGGACCGCGCTATCAAAACCTATGGGCAAACCTAGATACGAGGAAGCAGCATGTAACAAATGAGGTGTTCCACACCTACTATCATCAACTCCGCGATGTTATCATCAACACGCCGCGAATATCAAAAGAGGTAACAAGCAAATACATTCAAATAGTAAATTTTTATGCTAACATGCATTGCATTGAAATTTCAGCAAAGGCACAAAAGAAGAACATAGAATGGTTTGAGGGACGATATCACATGACAGAGGAAGATATTGATCTTCTCATGAAAGAATGGCCTGCGCAGTATCGGGTCGAGATATTTGACGTCCAAAGCGACGATGGGGAGGACAACCCAATACCATGTCCCATTATAGAAGAAAACTTAAATAGGAAGGACCCCAAAAGCCCACTGCAACAAAAGGGACCACGGAAAAAGGCCAAAGAAAATAAGGAAAAAGTAGATACAGTAATAAAAGAGGACGATTATGAAATGATTGCTCAGGCTGTCAATGAAAAGATGGAAGACATGCTGATCAAGAAGGAAAAGAAGGAGAATATAATTCATGAAACCTTAAAGGAAAACATTAATAAGTTGGACGGGAGCACTGAAAAATTTGAACAGGTACAACAGAGATTACAAGTACAGAAAGACTCAGGCTCAGAGGCAAAGTCGAGAGGCACTCCGCAGATACAAGCACCACAGTGGACTCTGACGGCACCAACAAAGTCCCGCATCGTCCATGTGCAACCGTTAGCAGTAAGGTTACTGCTACCTGACCAAATATTCCTGGATACAAAGGACATAGACCACGTAGAACTCGATCTTGAGAAGATCACATTGCCGGCTCTACATTACTTGCAGTTGCAAGTTTCTGAAGAAATGCACGAGAGAACCATGGATGCAATGAAAGGGCAAGCAGAACTACAAACAAGCTACAAAGAGTTGGAAGAAGCTAGCTCGCGGAGAGCTATGGAGCTTCAAGATGAACATGATCATCGGAAAAGGCTAGAATCCACGATCACCGCAGCTGCGGATGAGATACCAGAATTTGAAATACAAACGGAGGCCACAGATACCGTCATCAAGATAGGCCAGATGGTGAATAAACTTAAGGAAGAAAAGCAGCGGCACAAAGCATAGCCAGAGAAGTAGCCAAATGCGAAAGTTTATTAGAAGTAGCGTCTAAAGCATTCGCTACCCTTCAGGAGGACCCAGAATGGCTAGAAGCAAAGGATGCACTAAAAGCAAAGCAGACAAAATTCAAAAAATTGGATCAAGAAGTTAAAGCATTACCAGCATGGGAACGACTCCACAGATACAAGGAGGTCAATGCGCTAAAGAAGGAAGTGTGGAATTTAAGAGAGAAAGAGGCTGCAATTGGGGATAAAACACAACCCTTCCTAGAAAAAGCAAGCTTCATGTCACAAGAGATCGAAGAGAAACTGAAAGAATTGCGCGATGGTCAGCAACAGGTAGAAGAACAAGAAGGACAAGAGATAACACCTGAGATGCTAGACACAGTAATGCAAGTAAAAAGGGACACCAAGGAAGCAGTTAAGAAATTAATTGTCGAATACAATGAATTCCCTGCGTCGACCGGACCACAAGAGGAGGAACAAGTAGAAGATGCAGAAGTTGTGGGTGGCTCGAGGGTGAGCCACAAGTAAGTGTTAGGGGCCTATTGGGCCTGGCCCAAGGAGGTCAAATTTTGAATGTATTAATTTTTGTGAACTATGAAGCCGAGCGCAGCATGGATGGAGACTTTTTGTGGAAAACAGTTTTTGAAGCTGCGAGGAGAAGCGTAGCACAGTTTTGGTATACTGTGACGGTGCGCGCAGTGCAGTTGCAGAAGAACTGCGAGGTTGGTGCTGCGAAGAGTACAGCGCCGTGATGTGCCACGTCGACGGACATCCAGCTAAGCAGAACATGGATGGAGGATGGCAGTTAATGTGGTTAGGTCACAGAAGACCTATTTTTGGCAAAGATCATCGATAACTACCAAGCAGTGGGTAGGTACAAATCGAGATAGACAATTGGTTACACCACCAGATAACTACCAGTTGAACCAATTGTCTAAGGCCGTGATTGGAGCAATAGCTTGGCGGAAGCAAGCTGTTGGCATGCATGACAGAGGAGCGTATGACAACGTGTCTACACCGAGCTTGGGGCGCATATGTCTGAAAAATCCGTCACCAGATATCAGTAAGTCCGATTTTGGGAAAACCGTGACAGTGTTGTAAAACCTAAGGGTTTCACCTTTATAATGTAAAGACATGACCTAAGGGCATGATCTATATATAGGGCAATTTTGTATAGGAAAGTATTACTCTTCATTTTGTTATTTTTCTCATTGTTGATTGAATAGATCTCTGTTAAGAGACATTTTGTAAAGGTTCTGCAAGCTGAGTGCGCAGAGACCTAATCTTGTGAGAGAGAGAGGAGAGCGTCTATAGCTGAGTGCGCAGGCGAAGAACTGTTGTACCCCTTTCCAAGATAAATAAACAACAGTTCTTGTGGACGTAGCTTCCCATCCGGGGGGGTGAACCACGTTAAATCATTGTGTTATGTATTTGCTATGTGTGATTGTCATTAATTGGTGATTTAAATTAGTTACAGTACATGCATGAGATTATTAGTGCTTGTTATATGTTTACTGTGATCTGTATTCACTGAGGAAAGGATGGAATAAGATGCTAAGTAGTTCATGTATGAAGAAGTATTAAACAGTAAGCAACTATAAGTCTCGAATGAATGGATCGACGAGATAACCACATAGTTACTTGTTAAGGGTTGAATCGCAGTAACAAAGCTCACAACGCTGCGCGTCTCGTTCAAATTGCATAAGTTATGGTATTTACCAATCTAAGTAATGATGAATGATTAAAGGATATCCAATAAATCCAAGTAGAAGGAATTAGGCCTTGCAGACTGGCCTCCTCGTATAGTGGATGTGCCGTTCCATAAAGAAGTACTGCGATGTCTCGCCGCAATAGCCTAATAGTGTTGCGCAGACCCATTGACGCAAGATATCAGAGTCCGTATAGTCCCTTGTCTGCCGCGTGGAACCATATTACCAAGCTGTGCAACTGTCAGTTAAGCACTCGCATCACTAGGTTGTGAAAAATTGATTCCGCAACCACCCCATCTATTTTCTCCTCAGGGTGAGACTTCAGACTGCTTGCGGTTTGTTGCCGAAAGGGCCGGTGAATAGGGGTTTTGTTGGTATCTCGTACCGTGAAGCACCTGGGTCTACATAGGAAAACCTCTTGAACAGGAAAGCAAACCAACACCGGTGGAGAGTAGTTGATGTTGATTGAGAACAACCCATATCGTAGTGGTCTAAGCTTCTTGTGGGGGGGCGTAAGGCACTCTTTTTGCAAATGCAACCATACCTTATCACCAACTTGAAACTTGTGTGGAACTCGAGGTCGATCATGTTGTTGGTTGTACTTGGAATTAGATTTATGTAGGATATTATGAACTTGTTTTTGGATGTGATGGATATGTTCGACAAATTTGGTTTCTCTATCTACCTTACACTAGTACAAAATGAGAGATAAGTGACCAAAAAAATGACCAAAATCCACATATAAATGACCACTTTTGAGTTGGTGACCACTGGTAACAAATTAGCAGTCATATATCACGCGACCAAAAATGTGGTCATATTTAGCTTGGTCATTTATAGCTTATCTTGTGGTCATATATTTGGTCATTAATTTGGTAATATATTTGGTCATTATGACCACATTTTTTGTCACGTGATAAATGACCGCTAATTTGATACCAATGACCGCCAACTCAAAAGTGGTCATTTATATGAATATTTTGGTCATTTTTTTGGTCACTTACTCTCATGTTGTACTGGTGGTCGTTTATATGCAAATTTTGGTCATTTTTTTAGTCATTTACCTCTTTTTAGTGGTTTCATAATATAAATAGGGCACGAAGGAATCGAACCACCAACCTCCTGCCTATAAGGAAGGTGCTCTACCATTGAGCTAGCACCCTTAGATAGAATTCCTTATGGGTCGTGCACCTTGCAGTTATTAAGAATGCTCTATATTAGAATTTAGAGTGGATTTGCAGTGAATAATTGGGAAGTTTTTTTTTTTTTTTTTTTTAATCAGAAGCACGCAGATTCATAGTGATGAGTTATGAGAAGTCTCTACAATGTTTCTTGATAATAAACATCTACAAATCTTACAACCACTGAATTAAGTTGTTGCTCTAGTGGTGCATTTTTTGCTAGCATTTAACAACATGTATCACTCAAGTAGCCCATAAAGATGTCTTCATAATCCTATATGCAGGAATAAGTTCATGCCATGTGGTGTTAAAGGTTTGCTCATTCAAACTCTGATGGAAAGAAGCAGGAAAATTAAAGGCTTCAATATCAAGCATTTTCATGTGGGCTTCACATGTGCCATGAAAGTGAAACAAGATATGTTGTGTTCATTCAAACTTTCAAACTCTGATGGTAGCAATAGGAAAATTAGAATCTTCAATATCAACCAATTTAATATGTCGGTTTCACATGGTGCCATGAAATATGATATGCTGTGTTCATTCAAATTCTGATGGTAGCAACAGGAAAGGCATGTTTCCAAGGCTATTCCATCTGCAAAGAGAACCAAATATTATTATTAGAATTTTGCATTAAACAGGAAAAGGAATAAAGATCAAGATTTCATGAATCAGAATGTCAACTTAGCCTTGCAAGACATCAAGTATTTCAATCCACAGCCTTATTGGCATTATATGAAGTCCCCTCCTTCAACTTAAGGACATCCTCCATAGTCCATATTAAAGAAACAACAACTTTGGATGGATAGTTGCAATGAGAGATAAAGATATAACTGTCTTCTATGGCATTAATTTGCTTCTTAGTTATTTTTATATACATCAAACGAAAGGTTAGTCTAAGATGGTCATAGCCTAGACCTGAGATATATAAAGCAATGATTCAACTATGTATGCAAATGATCCATCCAAATAATTGTTGTTAGAAAGATATAAGTGTGTTAATATGCACCAAACAAACCAAAAAGTGTCATGATTTTGCAACAATAGTATGATCTAGTTTAAACTGTTCCTTTCAAGGAATCCTGTAATCATAACACTAGGAACTTTGTTTTGAGAGACAAAATATTAGGTAGGAAGCCAAACACAAAATACCACAAGTTCCCAAAAGAGCATTTTTTTTCATAAAAACTTTCCAAGCCAACTACAGGGACAATATCAAATAACACATTCCATGATTAAGAATGATTCCAAATGCAACATGATTATTTTGATGTCAAACAGGAGGAAATCCAAGTATCAGAGAACTTCGCATCATGTTATCCACAAATATTAACTACTCCAAGTAAATGATCAATAGCTGAAAACACAATATATTCAAAATGCTTTGATATTTAGATGTACAATGCTAATTGTAACATGGAAATTGTCTGAAAAAAAGTATCAATAATATGGAAATCACATCACTTCTACATGAAGGAAACTTGCAGTTTTACATCCTTTCGGTAATCAGATTGCATTGTGTCCCAGAAACATAAACTAGATGTTTACAAATTTTAAAAGAAAATCCTTCAGATCTAGAAGAATACATGTGCAATAAAGATACACACCTTGTCCATTTGTTGTGCTCAATTGGGTTCTAGCTTCGAGGTTTAGAGACATTATAAGGTCCCACCGTTTCCTGCAATAAGAATCAAATCTTTTATCAAGAAAGCATACTGAAGAAGAGACCACAAAATGCTTTGATCCAATATTCACTCATATGATTCTGCCAAATTTGTCATTGAACATTTAATCTAGATTATGGTTTGAATAAGGGTGTTTAAGAGCCCAGTTCCATTAACACAGAGATAAAGATAACAACATCTTAAGGCAACAACAACTTTGGATGGATAGTTTCAATAAGAGATAACAATATAACTGTCTGCTATGGCATTAATTTGCTTCTCAGTTATTTTTATATACATCAAAAGAAAGGTTGGTCTGAGATGGTCATAGCCTAGACCTGAGATATATAAAGCAATGATTCAAATATATATGCAAATGTTCCATCCAAATAATTGTTGTTAGAAAGATATAAGTGTGTTCATCCGCCCCAAACAAACCAAAAAGTGTCATGATTTTGTAACAATAGTATGAGCTAGTTCAAACTGTTCCTTTCAAGGAATCTTGTAATCATAACACTAGGAACTTTGTTTTGAGAGACAAAATATTAGGTAGGAAGCCAAACACATAATACCACAAGTTCCCAAATGAGCATGTTATTTCATAAAAACTATCCAAGCCAATTGCAAGGACAATATCAAATAACACCTTCCATGATTAAGAATGATTCCAAAGGCAACACAACTATTTTGATGTCAAACAGGAGGCAATCCAAGTATCAGAGAACTTCGCATCATGTTATCCACAAACATTAACTACTCCAAGTAAATGATCAATAGCTGAAAACACAATATATTCAAAATGCTTCGATATTTAGATGTACAATGCTAATTGTAACATGGAAATTGTCTGAAAAAAAAAGTATCTATAATATGACAATCACATCACTTCTACATGAAGGAAACTTGTAGTTTTACATCCTTTCAGTAATCAGATTGCATTGTGTCACCAGAAACATAAACTATATGTTTACTAAATTTTAAAAGAAAAGCCTTCAGATCTAGAAGAAGACATGTGCAATAAAGCTACACACCTTGTCCATTTGCTGTGCTCAATTGGGTTCCAGCATTTTGTGGTCTCTTCTTCAGCAGAATCTTTAATGCAAGCATTGTTACTTATATCCACCGCGATTTCAGATTTCAATGTTACCATATGCCCGTTAGAAGCTCTGGTATTTGCTCGCTTGGTTGCTTGTTTCTATTTCCCCTGTGAGACTTGCTGAATACAATAATGGCAGGCATTGAAGGCATGGAATGTTGCAAAAATGAATTCTGTACAGGGATGAAACTTACGGACAATACGAAGTATTCCATCACTGAAATTTAGTCTCCCTAAGTTCAGATCATAAATAAATGTAAACCATAGATTCTACAATTATCTTTTGAAGTTTTTCTTATTTATTAAACTCACCAATTGGAATTTTTCCTCTGAGACATTATAGCTTAATTTTACAGGATCCGCAACAATTCACAGAAATTCCCTAAATAAATTTTGTATCCCTCATTATGAGTTCAACCCTCCCTTTATTATAGAAAAAATTAGAGTTAGGTTTTTGGTTTCTTGATCTTGATACCATTTCTGGTTTGTTGATACCATTGCTAGTTTTCTAACTTCTTTTGTAACAAAATTTCCACTTGCTTCCAAAACTGTTACCAAATTGCCCCTCCTTGACTATGTCATTTGTCGAGTAGATTGTGAGGGTGCAGATTGTTGAGCTCTTTGTTGTTGCGTTGGATGTTGATGGCTAGTTGAGGATTTAGTGTGTTGGGTAGCTTAAAATGACAACTTTATGTATACCATCAACTGACCCCATTACTTCCCTAAGGGGTATGCATACTCCCTTGCAATCATGATTGAGATGTCCATATTAGTGATATGCGCATAGTCTAAAGGGGGAAGCCTCTTGAAGATGTCTCTTAACTTTATTAGGACCTAAAAATCATTATGAAGTATATTTACAATATCCTTTCATCTAACTGCATCCATATCTTTAAAATCAGTATCATCATTATTTTATCCATAAGAATCTATTGGTACCTGTCTTGAGAATACAGGTCACCATTCCCATCAACGAACTGTGGAAAACCTTTCCTCACTGCTGGGTTGAATGCTTCCTTTGCAGCCTTCACTAACTCAATTAGTTCACCCAGCTTTTCTTCAGCAGATTGCATAAAATATATTTAGTGATAAGCCCATTCTCTTGCATCACTGAGATAGTCCTATCAGTGGCATTCATACTCTGAAGCTCCTCCTTTTTTTTAGCATTTAAGTACCTGACCAATACTTGAGCTTTCTTAAGCTTATCCTCCCTGAGAATGGGTTTCGCAGCTGCATTAACTTTAACACCTTGCATCCTGTGATGCAACAATAGGATTAGTGTGAACAATTTGTCATTGGTATTGTCTGCTACTGAGTACAATTATGTTCTCCAGTAACATACCTTGAACCTCAGGATTATAAGATTAAAATAATGTATTTATAGACCCTGTAACTAAAATAGAATTTTGAGTACTAAGATTGAATTCAACCAGTCAGAATTTGTGAAAAATGTTTGGGTTTGTTGAATGTTACATGTTTTCATATTAGCAAATACCTATAGTAGCAGACAATGTTATTCCAGAACCCCTATTTGATATTCACAGGTCAAGGCATGTTTCTCTATTATTTCAATTCATAGAACTCTTATCATGCATAAATGACATTTGCAGTTTGTTGAACCAACATTTACTGAAATTGTCAAGACAATGGAAGTAACATGTCAGTCCAAAGCAAACACACAACCCACACTCTATAGATGAATTATAATAGAATGCAATTGCATCTCTCAAATAAATAGTTCTACAAAATTTAATTTCCCGATGATTCGTAAATGACTTGAATGCATAGCTCAGCTAAGGTCAAGAACCATCTTGTAAATTTTTCAATCAGATCCATACAAAATTCTATTTAAAAGGTAATTTGGATTCTCTTGTCAGATGAAGGATAAGTTTGTACAGAGAAAATAATATCTTCTCCACTTACGTTTTCTCAAAATAGAGACAAGCTTGAGCTACTTGTAGACAAAAAATAAATGAAGGCCATGGTCCCACAATTAAATCCAGACATATGACAAATGAAATTTGGAGAAGAATCAGTCCCCTCACATAGTCCGCAAAAATTTTACAACATAGCCAAGCAATCAATCAAGGGGTATCTATTATGCCAAAAATTTTGGGGACTTGCCACTCAAAGCCTCATCCTTTATCACATGCCATTAGTTTGGGGAAGACCATAGTGGAAACCTGTTGGACAGCTTCAAACTCTGTTGCCTTGTACTCTCACCAGTGAACCAAGAACCTGGTGGCATTATCATGTTTTTTATGTATACATGCAAATGCCACATGGATAATTTGACTAATGTCCTGCAATCTTTCTTATGCTTTTAAAGAATCTGATCTATAAAGTGCTCGAGTCATTAGTTATAGATTCAATTACACATATCCACACTTCATATACACAGATTGAATCTCCAAATAATGAATTTGGTTTAGCTTTTGCAGAGACAACTGTAGAACCCTTTGAGGAGATTGGATTCATATCCATGGAGTTATAGCTTAGCAACTATAGGCAGTTCTCACAAGTCAAAATTAAAACAATGTATCCAAAAAAAATCCAAAATCTCCATAAAATTTTATGACTGTGGTTTTCCACTTGGAATCACCAATAATCCCCACAAGAATATTTTCCGTCTTGGAAATGATGGAAACAATGAGCATCCCTGACAATTATACCTCTGTCAACAATATTAGAAATGAACTTGATAGCTACATGGAAATTACCACACACACGAAATTTTTTTCCAATTCGGATTGTTGTCCCAGGGGGTGTTCTAAGGAGTCCAAAAGCAAAGGCCAACTTATCACTATGATGGCTAAGAAGAATTTCCTTCTGAACTTGTGACATTGGAATACCAAAAACACTTCAACACTTTGAATGAAGAGCCTCCTTTTTACTTGATTCTGTTACATGTATTATTCTTGACCTTAGATTTGATTTTACAGACCCTAAAATAAATATGAAGCTCAGTCTCATTAGATAAGGGTTCTATTGGACCAATGTTAGAGGTAAGGGAAAAATGTTGGGATCCTAGGATGCAAGGTGATAACAAGGGATCATAGATGGTTTATGGAGATGAACTTTGACTATTGCAAATATACAGTGTGACACACCAGTAGACCTTTCAAATCCCAAAAGACTACAATAAAGGATAAAAGGTCAGTTCTTTTGCACAACATCTTTACTATCACATGCAGTGGCATCTTGTACCTTCCATTTATATTCTGGTTTCTACAAGCTACTGGTAGGATTCTTTTTGTAACCAGCACTTCCCTGAGTTTCTGGCCCCCAAAATGGACTTGTCTTTGCAGTTATTTCAGTAGTAGCAACTTTCGTTGTCGTTTCTGTCATCTCTTGTCTTGACAAAGGCTCCACATCTATATGATCTGAGTGTAGGGGCTGTCGAGCTTGAGCAAATGTAGCCTTCTTAACAAGTTTTACTAGATATGTCATTCCATCTTCTAGCATCCTTTTACCAATCCATCCATGATGTTTACTAAGTTCTTCAACTGGCTCAAAGGTGAGAGTTTTTTCAACTCAGGAACTGATTTTCCAATTGCACGCCCTTTAGCAACATCAGGGATTTCACTCTCCCTTTTAGGTCCACATTTAACTTTAGCATCCATACTACTTCTATATATTTGTGATTTGTCAAATATCAAATTCGGGATGTCCCACACATACACATTTGACCAAAATTATACTGAAAAGATAAAAAACCTAAAACATTTAGAATACTAATTCCTAATTATATCGTTTGCGTTGGTCCATACGTTATCACATCTATCTACCACTTCAAATCTTTACATTGAAGTTGTGAACCCATCCAGAACATCACTACTCTCCATATCTTCCAGAAGCTTACATCGTACGATCAGTCAAGCGAGCAAGATTGTCCGTCCCTAAACCACATACGTATCCCTCGGGCCTGTTCGTTGTTTAACGAAACTCATGAAAAATTCTCATCTCACTCATTTATTGGAATTTGTCTTCCGAAAGGATTTCCCAAATTAAAAGATGGACAGCTTTTCCGTGACGCAGGCATGAGAGCAATATTTAATTTAATTCGGTGGAGATGGTGGAAAGGGAGGAGCCAAGCCAAACTTCCATAATATTCCATTCATTAACTGCACTTCCCATGCTTCAGAGTAATCAATATAATTAAAGGACGAGTCAAATTACTATGTTGAGCATCCATTCAATAACTTACATAATATAAACCACATACATCTATGTCAATAGTAGACATGCAAATCTAAGTAAAACCATATTACCACCTTAGAGTGGGAGGATTTGTTACCCTATCTTCAAGCAAATCATTCATTATGATGGAAAAGTTAAATTCTTACATAATAGAAAATGAACTAACAATTTCTATTGTATTGACAAGAAATTATGAAGAAAGAAAATAGAACCAATATGAAAGTTTTACCTGCCTTCATCATATCGAGACATGAAACCCGTGTAGTGCTATAAGATCCCTTTGTATTCATTTCTTGCACACTGAATCTGCACATACCTTCAAGCACTACTGTATAGGTGACTCTTCCACTTGCTGTAAAATTAGTCACATCAGATCTAATGAACAAGTAAATCAATCACAACAGATGAACATAGAAAATATGGTGTAAAACTGTGCAAAACATGCAGCAGTGCTCAATATCCCAGTAAGGGTGAATGATTACAATAGAATACAGTGACAATGACTGAGCAATTCGAATTGCCTAAGGAGGTCATTCGAATCACTGAATGGAGTAGCTTGAATCCAACTAGGAGTCCTCATCATCAATCAGTAGTGGTCATCAATGCACAAGAACCAGTCATCCAGGTGTCAATCTGAGTCTAACTGAGTGTAACAAGTGTAATTGAAGTGTGTAGCACTGATTAAGGGAAGGAGGCTCAGTGGGGGGCACATGGGAGGCTAACTGAAGTCAGAACAAGTCATCTAGTCAATCTGGAGGTCCAACGGAAGTGAAACAGTCAGTCGGGAGTGAAACTAGCCTCAAATCAGGGAGAATCGGAGCTAACTGAGTGTAACTGAAGTGGAACTGTAGTGGTAGGTGAAGAAGTGCGCCCTTCTCTGGCAGTAGGTGAGAAGTGGGCGCCTTTCAGAATAGTAGGGATAAAACTCTGAAGTAAGTGGCTCCCGGGTGCTAGAATAAGGCTAAGGTGCTGGAGGCATCAACCTGGTGACTGGGATGCATGCAAAGTGCATGCAAACCCTAGAATTTGCATGCAAACCCTAATTGCATGCAAGATCCTGAAAAAGATGATGTGGATATCCGAACACCCCCCCTCAAACTAGACTATGATGTGCAAAAAATAATGTGGGGCCCTGGTAACTAAGACCAAAGGTCACCCCAATACAATAATCCAAAAAAAATGCTGAAAATAAACTAAGTGAGGAAAGAGGGAAAACCCAGTGGGAAGAAAGCCCCCCCTCAAGCTAAAGCATAATAATGAATCAATCTGTCTCCACCATGATGGAACTCACCCCCAACAGTGAACGGAGGTAAGAGAACTTCTTCTCAGTGAAGCTCTTGGTGAAGATGTCTGCAATTTGCTCATCAGCAGGGCAATATTGCAGAATGATGGTGCGGTCATGCACCAACTGTCGAATGTAATGCATATGAATCTCAATGTGTTTGGTCCTCTGCCGCTGAACTGGATCTGTGGAGATCTTGATAGCACTTTGATTGTCACAAAATAGGACAGTCGAAGTAGTGCCACCAAAACCAAACTCGGAAAGAATACCCTGCAACCAAACTGCCTGAATGCAGGCATTGACTGCCCCTCGATACTCTGCCTCTGCTGAAGAAAGTGCAATGGATGCTTGCTTTTTGTTGGACCAGCAAATAGCACCATGACCAATCATGAAAACATAACCGGAAGTGGACTTCCGATCAATGCTATCACCTGCCCAATCTGAATCAGTAAAACCAATGAAATCAAGCTCAGAATCTGCAGCATAATGTATGCCAAACTGTCTCGTACCTTGCACATACTGCAAGATCCGCTTGGCTACTCGCCAATGAATCTCATGTGGCTGCTGCATATACCTTGAAACGGCACTCACGGCATATGAAATATCAGGCCTTGAGTGTGTCAAATAAAGTAGTGAACCAATCAACTGTCGATACATACTGCAATCTGCAAGCGGTGTAGAATCTCCCTCCTCAAGACTGATTCCTAAGAGGAATGGGAATGGGGCTGCCTTACATTCAACCATATTAAACTTCAATAACAGGTCGGAAGCATATTTTTGCTGAGATATAGTGATCCCATCAAAATTTTGAGCTATCTCCAAGCCCAAAAAGTGACTCAGCAAGCCCAAATCGCTCATGTCAAAAGCTAGATTTAAGGCAGTTTTTAGCTTGTTTATTGAAGTAAGAGTGCTACCAGTAATGAGAAGATCATCAACATAAAGTACAATAACCAACAAATTACCTTTAACTCACTGAAGATACACATTCAGATCAGATTTGCATCTTTGGAAATTCTGAGAAAGAAGGAAGGAGTCCATCTTTGCATACCAAGCTCTTGGGGTCTGTTTTAACCCGTACAAAGATTTCTTCAATCTGCAAACTAATGATGGATCTGATGTATAGCCCTCTGGCTGTTGCATATATACCTCTTCAGCAAGGTCTCCATGTAGAAATGCACTCTTCACATCCATGTGGTGCACTTCCCAGTGCTTGGATGCGGAAATAGCCAAAACAAGGCGGATGGAATCCATCTTTGCAACCGGTGCAAAGGTCTCAGTGTAGTCCACTCCTTGGACTTGGGAGAAACCTTTTTCCACCAACCTTGCTTTGTATTTGCTGATAGATCCATCAGCAACAACTTTCGTGCGGTAGACCCATTTACACTTTACTAATTTTCTTCCAGGTGGAAGAGAAACTAGCTCCCATGTGTTGTTCTTTTGAAGAGAACTGTACTCTTCATCCATGGCACTTTGCCATCTCGGATCTCGGTGGGAAGAATAGTATGATGTGGGATCTGAACCAGCCATCAAATAAAAAATTTCAGGAAGTAATGGATCAGCAATAGAAAGAGCCATACCTACTCTTTGAAAGTCTGCTCTTGTTCGTCTCGGATCAGCAGGATTTCCAAGGTTTGAACCAGCAGATTGAAGAGTCTTTTGGGCCCACTTTGGTAACTGAGGAGGATCATAATGGTCGGATTCCGAACCTGATATGTCATGATCATCATATGCTGCTACAATATCAGAAATATCAGAACTCATACCTTCATTATCGCTGCACGGATCTTCTTCTGGTGAAGGCAGTGAATCGGCAGTCTCTTCCTCGACTAGTTGCAATTCTTGAAGCGGTTCTTCAAATTGCACACTGCGCTCTATGAATATATTTTTAGATCTGATATCCATGAGTTTATATGCTTTTGATTCTTCCCCATATCCTATCAGTATGCACTCAATACTTTGTGGATCCAAAGCTCGTCTCTTCTTGGAAGGAATTCTAGCCCATGCAGTAGAGCCAAAAACTCTCAAATTTGACACATCCGGTTTGTGACCAAAGAATGCTTCGAAAGGAGTCATACCTTTCATAGATGAATGTGGAACACAGTTCTGTATGTATGCAGCAACATTGATTGCTTCAGCCCAAACATTTGCAGCCAAACCTTTTGATTCAATCATGCATGTAGCCATCTCTTTCAGTGACCGATTTTTCCTTTCCGCTACACCATTCTGCTCGGGTGTGTAGGGAACTGTATGTTGGATCTGAATTCCGCTTTGGGCACAAAGTTACAGCAACTCGGACTTAATATATTCTCCACCATTATCAGATCCAAGAGCTTTGATCTTGCTCTCAGTGGCGGTCTCAACAGAAGCCTTAAAATCCTTGAATTTTCCAAGCAGTTCTGACTTGTTTTTGAGAAAGAATACCCATGTAAAGCGGGAAAAATCATCAATAAATGTCAAAACATACCTTGAACCATTTAATGACATATGGGGCAGCGGACCACTGATATCAGAATGGATCAACCCCAAAACTGTAGAAGCTCTGCTAGCTTTTCCGCGGTCGAATCTGTGCTCGGGGTGCTTCCCAATGATGCAACCAGTGCATATTCCCTTCGAGGAACGGAGTTGTGGAATACCATCTACCATGGATTTGTTTGATAGTAGCAGCAAATATTTATAATTAAGATGTCCAAATCTTTCATGCCAAATCCTACTAACCTCATTACCATGTGTGCGAAGAGCAGTGGGCTTTGCAAGCGGAATAAAGTGTGAAAACTCATAGCATTTTGCAGTGTGGTTTGCCTTTCCGACTGCAACAAGTCTTCCACTTTTGATATCAGAAATTTCAACTATATTAGGGCTGAATGTAACTTGCTTCGGTTCACCAGTGTGTCATTTGATACACAGAAAGAAGATTTGAAACCAAGGAAGGCACATAGAGAACATTCTGAAAGCTTCCATGATCTACATGAATCGTACCTTTGCCCTTTGAAGAAATTTTTGAGTCATCTCCCAAATGGATGGGGATGGAGCTGTTTGGATAGAATGAAGAAAAAGAATCAATATTTGCAGCCATATGATTCGATGCACCCGAATCTATCAAGAGAGTAGTGGGCTTCGAAACCGTTGCCATGAGTGCTTGTCCTCTTTCATGATCATCATTCTTATCCTTCTTCCTTGCACCGTCAGGAAGAGTTATGTTGTTCTTTTCCAAAAGGAGGGCCATTTGATCTATAGTCTTCTTCATACATGAACTTTCGGGATGAAAGCCACAATTACAATAGGTACATTTAGATTTTTGGTTACCTTCTTTTCCCTTTTGCTTGAACTTTGAACTGGATGGTGCATCCGTCTGTTTGCCTTTCTCTCTTTGCTTGTGAGGCTCGAATTTGGGCTTCTCCTTCTTTTGCTTTCCTTTGCCATTCGAGATCTTGTGTCCTTGAACATATAGGGATGAATCTTTGGAGCTTATGTACCCCATTTGAATCAACTTGTCATGCTCTTTTGTGACGGACTCAATGAAGGCATTCAAGGTAGGCATTTTCCAATTCGGGGTAGTTAGCCGACCGGAATTGAAAGTGGAGACAAATACCGAATAATCTTTACCAAGCTTGCTGAGAATGGAGAGGATCAATTGTTTATCCTCTTTGATAACTCCACTGTTCTTCAACTGCAAGTTCAAGTTCTTGAATTTTGTGAAGAATTCATTAATGGTCTCGAAATTGTCAGGGCTAAGGGCAATCAATTCATTCTCTAATTGAAAGGCCCTAAGCTCGTCCTGCTTGCCAAATAGTGTTTCAAGTTGCTCCCATATAGCTTCTGGAGTCTTCAATCCGCTGAGATGGAAGTGAAGATCTTTGGAGATGGAGAGACAAAGAAGACCATAAGCTTCATCAAGCTTGTTGTAGTGTTTGGTTCTATCTGACAGATTGTTTGGCTCCAATTCAAGACCAAGAGTGACTCGGTAGTAACCTTTTGAACGTAATATGATCTCCATATCATCTTTCCAATCAAAATAATTGAATGGGGTGAGGATAGGATTTGAAGAAGAGTATTCCATTTCTAGGAGCGAGTGCACACTGATGTAGAGGAGCTTGCAAGGGCAGTGTAGCGAATGCAAAATGATGGAGACAATAACCTCCAAATCACAATAAAACCAAGAACAATGAGGTCGAACAATCCACCCTTTTAGAGTTGCATCACACCTGGGATTGGAGATCAAACAATGTTGAATGGGTCCAATGTATCAGATCCAGGAATTATGTGGAAACTCAGGCTTCTGGAGTGGTATTGGATGTATTTTCAAGCTTTGCATGCACAGGAGCGAATGCCCTTGAGATAATTCATGCCAAAACGTTTTGCAATTTTTGAGCAATTCACTCAAATCTTCTTGTAGAACCACCTGTAGAAAAGAGATCTTGTCCCTGCAATGGCTCTGATACCATGTAAAATTAGTCACAACAGATCTAATGAACAAGTAAATCAATCACAACAGATGAACATAGAAAATATGGTGTAAAATTGTGCAAAACATGCAGCAGTGCTCAATATCCCAGTAAGGGTGAATGGTTACAATAGAATACAGTGACAATGACTGAGCAATTCGAATTGCCTAAGGAGGTCATTCGAATCACTGAATGGAGTAGCTTGACTCCAACTAGGAGTCCTCATCATCAATCAGTAGTAGTCATCAATGCACAAGAACCAGTCATCCAGGTGTCAATCTGAGTCTAACTGAGTGTAACAAGTGTAACTGAAGTGTGTAGCACTGATTAAGGGAAGGAGGCTCAGTGGGGGGCGCATGGGAGGCTAACTGAAGTCAGAACAAGTCATCTAGTCAATCTGGAGGTCCAACGGAAGTGAAACAGTCAGTCAGGAGTGAAACTAGCCTAAAATCAGGGAGAATCGGAGCTAATTGAGTGTAACTGAAGTGGAACTGCAGTGGTAGGTGAAGAAGTGCGCCCTTCTCTGGCAGTAGGTGAGAAGTGGGCGTCTTTCAGACTAGGAGGGCTAAAACTCTGAAGTAAGTGGCTCCCGGGTGCTAGAGTAAGGTGGCTAAGGTGCTGGAGGCATCAACCTGGTGACTGGGATGCATGCAAAGTGCATGCAAACCCTAGAATTTGCATGCAAACCCTAATTGCATGCAAGATCCTAAAAAAGATGATGTGGATATCCGAACACTTTCCTTCTCCACTCCTCATGATAAATGTAAAGCTCGAGCATTGACACCCCTGTGATAGAGAAAGTAAACATTTAATGTGCATGCAGTTCAATAAAAGAGCTCAAGACAATTTCAAGGTGCATGATACTCTCTTGTACAATATTATGAGCTTGTTTCTGGAATATTGAGAATACATTGTCCCACTACTAAACTAATAATAGTATGCACCAATAATCTCTCTGTCAGCGGCACCCAACTCATGAAGAATTAGAGGTTAAACTGTTTATCGCAATGCAAAGAGAAGAGAGTATACTGTTGTGTCACGCCACTTTGTTTCAGTTTTTAGAGTAAATCAAAGGATGTCCCACACATACACATTTGACCAAAATTATACCGAAAAGATCAAAAACCTAAAACATTTAGAATACTAATTCCTAATACATTGTGAATCAATGGGCTTGTATCTTTTTGCATTTTCACTCTCCTTTGAAAAGCTGGAAATATTAAATTTATCTTTAGCCACTACATCCTCATCTAGTGCAGTTATAAGAGTCATTTGATACCTTGAATTTTTGTCTTCCATACTAGTTCTTTTGGAAGTGGAAATGTCGCTTTCATTAGCAGGTCTTGATGCTCTGTCAATTAGTTTATCTACTTTATTTAAAGAATTAGCATACCTCCCAGACCCCTGCAGAACATCTGGAACCTTTGCTCTTGAATTAGAATCAGTAGACCTCAACTATGACTGCTCTCCATCAAGATGTTGGTCAAAAATTTCAGCATCATCCAAATCTTTAGTAAAAGCAGTCTGGGACCTTGTAGAAGCATGTCCCCTGAGGGTATCTTCATCACGAACAAACCTTCCAACAAGGGTTGCATGTTCAAAATCCCTCTTAGAGGTAGCATTTGTAACCCTTGCTTTGTTAATTTCTTTTGCAACCTGTCATGTCTCAAGATCTTTTCTATTAGAAGTAATTTCATCCCTAGCAGGAGGATCAAAGAGGGTTTGAGATAAGGTAACATCTCTATTTCTTCTCATATCTGAATCCACCTCCTCTTCCTTTTTTGCTCGACCTCTTTTATCCTGTCTTGAGCTATACTTATCAGATCCTATCTGACTTTGATTACTATCACGAGAGGTCCTAGGCTTCAAGTCGATCACAGTTTGGCACATGAATTTCTTGCATCTAGAAATAAATACACCCAAATGCACAGGATGCTACTCACAGTCTTAAACATCGGCTCAATCTTTTTTCCAAGGACGCCAATTTCTTTCTCAATAGCCTGTTGTCAAGTGACACATTATTGATGAATTCATTGACAAAAATAACACAACTTTCCTACTAATTTGTGCGTAGACACGATCATGACAGGGAGGAGATTTCCTCGGCCAGTAAACATAAACCCTGCATAAAAAAAAATGAATTTGTATGCTTATATCAAAAAATTGATTCCATATGCTTACCTTTAACCAAGACATGGAGATCCATTGGAGAGTAAATCGTGTGAATTTCAGCCATGGCCATTCCATATCTTCTCAGTCGAGCATAGAAAAACCTTTTCAATTTTATTTTATTTTCAGCTTTTGCCAATTTTTATTTCTCCAAAAAAAAATTCCCCATTTTTATTTCCCTCCATGTATTTGACCTTTTAAGAATGATTAAAATTATTATGTTTTTTTGTTTTTTTGTTTTTTTGTTTTTTTGTTTTTTTGTTTTGTTTTGTTTTTTTGTTTTGTTTTGTTTTGTTTTGTTTTTTTTTTTTTGTTTTTTTCCATGTGGTTCACTTTAATCGGCTTAGCCGACTGCTACATCCACAAAATAATTTCCGACGGACCCGCCCCGAAGGGGTTTCCGCCCTGCGGCCGCTGCGTGCCTAACCCCAAGAGGGTCTATGAGGATGGATCCCGTGACCTCGCATGCTAGGAGGCCTAACTTCCGAGAACTCAACCGATCGAGCTAACTCTTGGGGCTAATTAAAATTATTATGTTATATATTAATATAATATATTTATATTTTAAAACCATATCATATCAATATTATATATATCATATTATATTAATATTATGTTATATTATAAAATGCACATTTTATTTTCCCTCCATGTATTTCCATTTTTATTTCCCTCTGTATTTGACTTTTTAAGAATGATTAATATTATTATATTATATATTAATATAATGTATTTATATTTTAAAACCATATCATATCAATATTATACATATCATATCATATTAATATTATGTTATATTATATTATATTATAAAATGCACATTTTATGTTATAAATGGAGGCCAAATGTGAAAAGGTCACAACCAGAATATGCACAATACACATGGATCTCAAGGGGGGTTGTGTGTGGAGGCGATCTCTTAATAAAAATACAAAAATGATCCTCCATTTGAAAAGGGTAAACATGGCATTTGACAGTTACAGGATCAATAATATGACAGGAGGTAGCAAAAATAAAATCAACAATATGGAAAATGGATAAGGAAAGCCCACCAATATATTTGCTCACAAAAGATGGGAAAACGCAGGCTTCAACCTCGAGGACATGCCAATCCTGGCTACTATTAGACTCGCCTTAGCCCACCCTCCGAGACAATGTTGTTCCAAGAATGCTAATGGTGCATACATCCAGCCACCAACCACATAGTAAAGGTTAAAATCCAATCTCCACTAGCAAAAGAAAATAAACCTTCACCATGGTGAAAAAATATTTTACTCCAGACAATAATGACCTTGCAAGGGAAGGAGAGACCTCTGCCAAAGAAGCTATACCATAGATCCTTTCCACTGTCAGAGGTTCACCTTTGTTGTAATGTATCAAGGCTATTAAGACAAGATAACATAAAAAAAAGAAGCAAAATGACCATGTAACCAATAGAAAGAGTTGCAGCATCAGTATCCCACAAAGAAGCAAGCAAGGCTTCTGTCAACACTTCCACAAAACCTCCAGCTATAGTAAAATTAGAACTTCAATCAGAGTTAGGCACACTAGTGCTCATATTCCCTTGAAGCAGCTCCTTGGTCAGGGTAGTTGCTTACACATTTGCAACCGACTTGAGACTATTCTTTAAAGTGATTTCAGGGAGACCCAAATCTGAACCTGTGGCACTAGATATCCTTCCTGTAAGTAATGCATCAGATGTGGTGACTACAAGTTGAGATGCAATGGAAAGAACTATTTGTCCTAGTTGGAAAGGTAGAAAGACTACAAAACCAAGAAATATCATATTATTGGCTAGCACCTACAAGGAAAATGTCTCAACAAAATTATTCATCCAGAAATGCTAAGCAGACAAATTTGTGATATTAAAAAATATCTAAATCAGAGTTGATTACCTTTGCTTTTAGAAAAAAATACAATATTCACTGAGTGGTCGCTCAGGACAGGCACCTCTACCATTCCAGATTTAGGTTAATGGTTGAATGGGATGCCTACGTCTAGTTGCATATGTAGCTCCCAATTGATGAAAAACACAACCCCTAAACCGTTAGGAATTGTTACCTGATCATTGCAATTCTTGCTTACATATAGGAATTACCCTGAAGGGGAAGTACCTATAGTAAATTTCTGTAATTAAATTCTGGTAGGATAACGTGCAACAAAAATCTGTCGCAGTTACCGTTTCCCCAGGAAATCCGTAAAGACTCCATTTCTTGTAGGGAATAAAGGGTAAATGCAATAACTTCAGTATTTCCCTATTAACAGGCGATCAGGTCGTACCTTGCTTAACTTAATAGGGATATTACCCGTTTATTGCTTCACTCACATGAGCAAGCCGAGGCCATGCATGCGGGAATGAGGGCGTTCTACCACGATCAGTACTTATAGTAGCCATCCATCCATAATGGCAGGTGCTAATCGTACACCCAATTTACCATTCATGGCTAGTTTGGATCTCCCAGATAGAACAAAGCTTACAAATGATCTTATCGTGCATGATTGTTACCTGAAGCATGATTGTGATCTAGTAGTTGATCTAGGGTTTCAAACCCACCCCAAATATTGTTGAAAAAATTGATGGCGAATAGATGATCTGAAGCAAAATCAAGAAGCATATCACATAGAGATCCTTGCAAACTGCATATGGAGAACTTTGCTTCATGTGCGCAAAGTCGTGGAGATCACATGGAGAACCTTGCAACCATATGGAGAACTTTGCTTTCTCTAAGCAATTCGTGGAGATCAAATCTATTGGAGGCCCTATTTTCTTTTATTTTCCCTCTCAATCTATTTTCTAATTCACCGCTCATTCACTTTTCACTTTTTTTGAGTTTCCCTCTACCTGTTACATTTTTTTGTTTATATTCTTCTTTTTCTTAATTTGTTAATACTAGTTACATATATTAATTATATAAATATATATAATAACTATAAAATATATTAATATTATATATGGGTGAAAAGATACAGGGAAAAAATGTTTTTGATAATTTATTTATTTTATATGTGAAAGGAGAAGGGGTTAGCTGCGATTATGGGGGTATTATTATTATTATTATTCAAGGAGATGGGAACAAAGGGATTTTTACAAAAAGGGAGGAATTATTGTTTCTTCAAAATTGAGGATATTGGCTATTTCTTGTAAGGGAGGGACCCAGGGGGATTTTAAATATTTTTGAACTCAGGTGCAAACAGAACCATGGTGAATGTTTAATGCATATCAAGGAGAATTAATGGAGGTTATGAAATTGACAATTTTTAGCTAACATGACACAAAATACATGAACTTGTCAAAACTTTAACATACTGTCGAGATGGTCAAATGACGATGTTTTTGTTCAAACAAAATATGAGCACAACCAGTACAACAAGTTGAATGGAATGACACTAACTTTAGGACATGCCAATTCCAAAAGGGAAAGATGACAAATATCGACTAAGACTCGACTCAAACATGTGTAGAAGAACTCATCTATCACTTGATAAACTATATAAAAGACATGATGTATTATATAGATATCAACTCACCACACCCAAGGCACTAATTAGTAGAGAAACCCCTAAATGAGCATCTCAATGATTCTCCTATCATCTGACACAATAAACATCAGGATGACCTCAAATAAATGATCCCTTAGAAGACATGTATTGAAAAATATTCCAAGTTGTATACTATTAATATTACAATTTACTAAATCCATCTAGGGGGTCTCCTAATCCATCTGGCTATCCTTAAAGGGGGTCTCAGAATCCATCTACAGTGTTAAAATTTAGTAAATTGTACAAATTCATTATCAAAATTTTAATTTTCCATTGCCGGAATGACACAACTAAAACTGACCAATTGTTATGTGGTCATTTTTAGTTTAGTTCTTATCTCATCACCAAATTGGTCATTTTTAGTTTAGTTTTTATCCCATGACCAAATTGGTCATTTATCTTGGTCATTTTTAGTCAGTTCACTTAAAACTTCTCAATTTTGGTCATTTATCCCCTGAAAAAGCTGTGGTCACCAATTTTTTTGGTTGCTTGGTCACTTATCTCTCATTTTGTACTAGTGTTAGTATAGGCATGGGAGGGATATTTTGATGAATATGCAAAGAGAAGAGCTACATTATTAGAGTTAACCTTGACTCGAGAATGAGTCAAATGGCTTAGGTCTTAACATGTTTTGTTTGGGCCCATGGTATTGGCCCAGGGTATTGCATGTAATGAAGCTTATAAAGGCTTGGCATACTCCATTGTAAGGTGGCCTGGAGGTGAGTAGGTGAGATCAATTGGCCCGACCAACCGGTTTTTGCCAAGGATAATGAAGCTTCATTGTTGCTAGTTTTTTCCTGCATGGGGTTTTCCAGGGTAAATTGTGTTGTGTCTAATATTTTAATGTTGCTATGATTGTGATTATTATTGTGTTTCTCATTATATGCTCTTTAAATATTAACAATTGGTATTAGATCCAAAGGCCTATTTGGCGCATAAACTCGTAGAAAATAAGGGTTCCTGGTTCGAGTGGGGTCAATGGCGAAAGAATGAAAGTTTAGGGTTAAAAAAATTAACAGCCAAAACTAATACTAATAGTTATGGAATGTGAAAATGGATGACTATCTGTATCAGAAGGATCTTTTCTTACTGTTGGGAGGAAAAACAAAACGGTCGGTGGATATAAATGATGAAGAATGGGATATTCTTAACAGAAAGACACTAGGAACAATATGGTTGTGCCTGGATTCGTCAGTGGCTTTCAATATTTCGAAAGAAAAGACAATGAAGGGTTTGATGAGCACATTGTCTAAATTATATGAAAAACCCCCGGCCTCCAACAAGGTATTTCTAATGAAACATTTATTTAATATGAAGATGTCAGAAAGTGGGTTTGTTGCTAACCATTTAAATGAATTTAATACGATTACTAATAAGTTAAGTTCTATAAAAGTGAACTTTGAAGATGAGGTTAGGGATATTCTAATCTTGTGCTCATTGATAGAACGCTGGAATGCCTTGGTCATGGTTGTAAGTAACTCTGTCTCTGGTTCAAACACTTTGAAATTTTATGATGTTGTTAGTGTTATACTTAGTGAGGAAATGCGAAGGAAAAACACAAGTGAGACATCAGGTAATGCGTTAACCATGGAGAGCAGGGGAAGACAAAAGGAGAGAGGAAAGAGCCCAAGTAATCTTGGGAAGTCTAGGAAGGAAAGATCCAAGTCTAGACTGGGAAAGATAGTGTGCTGGAACTGTGGAAAGAAAGGACACCTGATGAAAGACTTGATATCTCTAAAGAAGAAAGGAGATGGACAACATGAGACTACTCAAGAAGCGAATGTAGCAGGTGATGTGTTATAAGATGCTTTGATTCTTGCATTATATAGTACTAGTGATTATTGGGTAGTAGATTCAGGGACTTCATGTCATGCTACACCCCATAGAAAATTCTTTCATGATTATGTTCTATGTGATTTTGGACATGTTTTATTGGGTGATGATGAACCACGTAAAATTGTTGGAATGAGTAAGGTACGGATAAAGTTAAAGAATGGAGTTGAATGGCTGCTGAAATATGTAAGATATATTCTTGCGATGAAAGAAATCTGATCTCAACATGGCAGTTGAGAGATGGCGTTTGTTTATCTACGTTTGGAGAAACGTGGTGGAAGATCACTAAATGATCACTGGTAATAGCAAAAGGAGATAGGATAAAGATCGGTGGGATAACTCAAGTGGTTGAGTGTTGTAAGTTGTGAGCAGAAGGCCTCGGGGTCAAATCCTCGGGTGGCTATACATTGCAATATAAGGGCCTCACTTGATGTCCCCACTGGGTTAAGCCCCGTAATCAGGGCCGATGGTTTACCTTAGGTACCATCCTCAAAATGATGGGAAGTACCGGAGGGTTTTCCCATGACATGTTCCAATGAAAAAAAAGAAAAAAAAAAGAGATAAGATAGATACGTTGTATTTATGTCCTTATAATACTAATTATTCTATCTCTATAGCTTCCATATAAACATATACAACATTGTGGCATCATAGGCTTGGCCACATGAAGGAGAAGGGGATGTAGATTATCCACTCAAGGAAGTCGTTGCCATATCTAAAGCAAGTAAGTTTGGAATTCTGTGAGAACTGTGTTTATGGAAAATAGAAGAGAGTCAGATTTCTCAGAGCTGGGAAGCAAAATAAGAGCAAAAATTTAGAGCTTGTGCATACAGATGTATGGGGACCAGATTAGGTACAATATTTTGGTGGCTCTCATTATTATGTTACTTTTATTAATGATGCAACTAGAAAAACTTAGGTTTATTGCATTCGACAAAAAATTGATGTTTTTGCTACTTTTAAGAAATGGAAAGATTTGGTTGAGAATGAGACAAGAAAAAAGTTAAAGTGTCTCAGATATGATAATGGAGGTGAATATTGTAGCAAGGGGTTTGATGGTTACTATTCATACCATGGGATTCGTAGAGAGATGACTGTTCCAGGAATACCACAAGAAAAACGTGTGTCAAAAAGGATGAACAAAACAATCGTGGAGTGTGCAAGGTGTATGAGTTTGCATGTAGGTTTTCCCTTACAATTTTGGGCAGATGTTGTAGATACTCATGTTTACTTAATAAACATAGGGCCTTCAAACGCTTTGGATGGTGGGATTCCAGAAGAGGCATCGATAGGTAAAAATGTAAACTACTCATTTATGAGAACTTTTGGTTGTGAAACATTTTTCCATAATGATAAAGAAAATAAAATAAAGCTTGAGACTAAATCCAAGAAATGTACCTTTATTGGATATGGGGTTGATGATTTTGATTATCACTTATGGGATTATGGAAATAAAAAAATCATTAGGAGTAGAGATGTGGTATTCAATGAAAATGTCATGTATAAAGGTCAGTTGCAAGGAAAGAAACAAGAAAAGGAAAACAAAGAGTACATAGTTCTTGATTAAATCAAAGAAAATGAAGTTCCAAAGGTGTCGAAAAATCAAGAACAACATGTACCTCAAACTCATGCAAGTGTTAGAAGATATACCAAGTCAAGTAGACCCCATGAACGATACTCTCCTTCACTGTATTATTTATTGATGACTGACTCTGGTGAACCATAATGTTATGCAGAAGAAATGCAGGTGGAAACTATAAAGAAGTGGGAGCAATGCATGAATGAGGAGATGAACTCATTGGTAAGAAACTAGAATTGGGATTTGGTTCAGTTGCTTGTAGGTAAAAGAGCATTGCAGAATAAATGGGTCTATAGGTTGAAGGAAGAAGATGAACCAGTACAAGGCCAAACTTGTTGTAAAGGGGTTTGCACAAAAGAAAGGTATAGATTTTGATGAAATATTTTCTCCTGTTGTTTAAATGAATTCAATTAGAACTATTTTAAGTCTAGTGGGGGTAGAATATTTGCATCATAAATAGTTAGATGTAAAAAAATCCTTTCTCCACAAGTATTTGAAGGAAGATATTTATATGTAGTAGCCATAGAGGTATGAGGTCAAAGGGAAGAAGCATTTAGTATGCAGGTTGAAGAAGAGCTTGTATGACCTGAAGCAAGTTTTGAGGCAGCGGTATTTAAAATTTGGCAGGTTTATGACAGAACAAGGTTATAGTAGATGCCATTCTGACCATTGTGTTTATTTCAAGAAGCTAGATAATGGAAGATATATTATCTTGTTATTGTAAGTAGATGACATGCCTGTTGCAGGGTCTAACCGACATGATATAAATGTGCTCAAAAGGAAATTAGCTAATTCATTTGTGATGAAGGATTTGGGTGTTGCAAAGCAAATCCTTGGTATGAGAATAACAAGAGACATGAAAAATCATAAATTGACATTGTATTAGGGTGAATACATAGAAAAGGTGTTGGAGAGGTTTAGAATGCAGGATGCAAAACTAGGTAGTACACCTTTGGCTATCCATTTCAAACTAAGTAAGGAGATGTGTCCCAAGACAAGGTAGTACACTTTTGGCTATCCATTTCAAACTAAGTAAGAAGATGTGTCCCAAGACAAAGGAGGAAGTAGAATACATGTCCAAAGTTCCCTATTCATCAACAGTTGTCAGCTTGATGTATGCCATGGTGTGCACAAGACCAGATATTTCTCATGTAGTGGGAGTTGTGAGTAGGTATATGAACAATCTAGGTAAAGATCATTGGAAAGCAGTAAAGTGGATTCTCAAGTATTTGAGAGGTACTACTACTCATGCATTATGGTTTGGAAGTTCAAACACTGTTCTACAAGGATATGTTGATGCAAAGATGGCAGGTGATAAATATAGCAGGAGGAGCACCCTAGGGTATGTTTTTACTTTAGGTGGAACAACAGTAATTTGGATTTCGAAACTGCAAAAGGTTGTTGCACTTTCAACAACGGAAGAAGAGTATGTTGTTGCTACAGAGGCTAGTAAAGAGATGATTTGGCTACAAAAGTTCATGGAGGAATTGGGTAAGAAGAAGGAGAATAGCATGTTATACAGTGACATCCAAAGTGCTATTCATCTTACAAACAATTCATCCTTTCATTCTAAGATTAAGCATATATATCTCAAGTACCATTTCATATGATCTATTCTGGAAGATGAACTGTTGAAGTTAGAAAAGATACATACTAGCCATAATCTTGCAAACATGTTGACGAAGGTAGTAACCAGAGAGAAACTAAGCTTCTGCTCAGTTTCAGTTAGCCTTCAAGCATGAAGGTGAAGATGAGAAATTTTCCATGTCTAAGGTTTGGAGCATAGTCCAGTATATGCTGCAGCGGTAGAGTTGTTGTGATCAGTTTCCAAGTGGGCGATTGTTGGTTGTGGAGCTTGATATTCCTGATTCAGAGGTCATGTTTTAGCCGTGTCTAGATCCTATCCTATGACAGGTGGGTGTGGGGGGGATTTCTCCCCCACTATAGTCACCATGGGGGGTCTAGAGGGGGCGACGACTACTTTTGGGAGCCTCCCCTAGAGGGGGTTGAGGGCAGTTCCCTCATAGTGAAAATTTTGGAAAAAATGCCTTGTAAAATGTTGTAATTTCATAGTCATGACTTGGTCATTAATGGGTGATTTACAACCCATGGTATTGGGTATCCCGTGGTATTTTTTCATGGCAATCCCTCTTTAAAAGGAAGGAATTATAATACAGTTGTGTATTGTAGTATTGTAAAACATCTTTGTGATTATGTGAGAGAGACTGTGAGATAGTGAAGAGGAAATTGGAACGGATGTGCTATGGATTGTATCCCTTCATTTGTTGGATGGTGTAATAAAATGACTGTTAATTTCTCCATGGATGTATCATAAATCGGGTGAACCACATATACTGGTGTCTCTCTTGTATTTGGTTTATGCGTTTTATTTATGCATCTTATTTTATGCTATTATTCTGCGATCCTATTTTTCTAATAATTGTTGATGGCTATAACCCAAAACACACCTGAAAAGGGTTGTGGCTAGTAGAGTTGTGTAGGCCTCTATTGTAGCTATGTTGAACATTATTATGTAAGAATCTCATCCCACATATGTGGAAGCTTGAATTTGTACAATTGTAGGATATGAACCGTCATTGTGTTGACTACCTTTGTTTCTCCATTTGTTGGGTGGTGGAAAGCAATTGATTTGATTAGCTTGGTGTCCATCATAGACTGAAGGCTACACTAGAAGGTATTAAAAATCCTATTGTCCCATTCTAAAACAACTAAATGTGGTACTCCAAAATGAGCCTAATCGCAACATCATATTAGAGTTTTGGGCAATAGAGATTCTTCTGTTGTACTTCTATTGCCTTCTCCATGACAAAGTGACATGCCTATTCAGTCTATGTGCCTTTGAAATTAGTTTCTCATGCCTTCTTTAAGGTACACAAAGATGGCCTAGATAGCACAAAAGTGCATCTTGGAGGTGAAAGTTTGAAACTTGTTCACTTGTAACAAGTTATACAACTTGACGAGAACTCGACATTGTTCTCGTTTTTTTGGGGGTCAATTTTAGTAGTTGTTTTTACCTCCATTTCAAAAAGTGTATATACTGGTAACACCATTTTTCATTTTGAGATATTTTTTATTTTATTTTAAAACTTCTTGGTTATAAGAAAACTATAAATTTTATTTACAAGGGCCTTTTTTCAAAGTTTACAAAAAAATCTACATTTAGTAGCTAGTTATAATTAAAAAATACACATTTTTTTGAATTTTTGTTACTTTTAAAAACCTTTTAGTTATAATGAAAAAATACACATTTTTTTGAATTTTTGTTACTTTTAAAAACCATTTAGAATGCAATATATATATATATATATATATATATATATATATATAGAGGTTTTTTTTTTAAATTTTTCTCTCAAATAAATCATTTTATGGGAATTTTATCAAATAAAAATAAAAAAATAGTCATTTCAAACATTTTTTTATGCATTTTAAACTTTTATATATATAGAATTAAAGAATTTTTTTTTTTAAATTGAAAAAACATCCAAAAGCAAACAAAACAAAATAAGTAATAAAATAAAACAAAATTAAAAAACTTAAAACGAAACAAAACTCTAAAATTTAAACTAAATTTGAAAAAAAAATCAAAAATCAAAATTCTAAACTATATAAAGAATTTAAACTATATAAAAAATTAAATTAAAAAGAAAACCCATACCTCCCTACCCTGTCCCCTCCTGCCTGCTCCCCTACCTCCTCTCCCCTCCCCTCCCCTCTCCTCCCCCGCTTTCCGTCGCTCCTACCTCCCTACCCCCTCTCCATGACGTAGTACATGACCATATGACTTTATTTTAGTGTCTAACATGTTTATATATGTTGAAAGATGGACTTTAATAACCCCCTAAGGCCTAACCACCATTTTGGGCATTCCAACATTGGAGGTGTAGGAGAAAAACTCATCAATTATACTCGGCTAAAGAAAAAACATAATTTGACAGGAAAAAACTCCTTGGAATACCTTCATTGGTTGTTAAGTCCTACGGAGCCAAGTCACTCAAAAAACCACCATGCTAGCACACTTTATTACAAACCCCGTGAGGCATGGACATGCATTTAAAAAGGGGCCCTGAAAAGACTTGATTTGGAACCTCTGAATCTTGAAAAGTACAAGTTTTTGTGCAACATTAGCGGCTCCCTGGAAATCCAACGGAATGCAACTCAGGTAGTAACAAGGACCACTTGACTTCCTTTGTCCTCACCCAACCTATCCGATTGGGACTAAGTAAATTGCATGATATACATTAAAAAATTACAATATAGTTAGAAAGTCAAGTGGGTGTTGGGTCCTTTTTTGTCATATATCTGTTCCACATGTTATGATATCTAGAGATTTCCTTAAGTCCGTGAGAATGTAGGGTCTCAAGGGTGATCTCGTCACTCAATCACATCATTCGATATGGCTATAAGATTCCTTTGTGTGGGCAGATTGTATGAATTTATGACGGTAGCATCCTTGGATGGCTTTGCCACAAATTCCATCAAACTTTCAATAGTCACATTAGATATAGTTTCAATAGCCAATTGCTTTTCTGGATTGGTATTTGCCAATTTTTTATTCTTTTGTTCTATCAATTTTGCGTTATATAATCCCAATCTCCAAATTAAGGCAAGCTGCAATGTTTCATGACTTTCTAAGCAGTCTAGAAGATATGTTGAAATTTATTTAGAGTTACGATTAATTATCTTTATTGAGACTAACAATGGCTTTCCTGACATTGGCTATGGCTTTATAATATTTCTTTACCTCTTCTGCATTTATCCTGTGCAGTTTTGCAAGTGTATTTGTTGTTATTTGCTTCCGCTAAATGATCTTATCAAAATTGCTTAATTGATTTCTTTATCCCTTATCTATTCCATGATACTTTTTGGCCACATTATTGTGCTTTGTAATGTTTGACCTTGCTCTTGTTGTTGATGTTGAACATTAGCCAAATCATTCTATAAGTTTTGTTCTATGAATTCCACTACACTTCCTTTCTCTACGTGCAACTATTCATTCTCCTCTTGCAAAATTTTGTTCTTATTTTGCAAGGTCATCGCCTTAGCTTTCAAAGTGTTTATTTCTCTCTTGTAACCTCCTATTTCCCTTACCTTATTGGAAACATTGAATTCTACATATATAGCACTGGCCACATCTAATAAGTCCATTGCTTTCAGATCTCTCCCTACTTGAGTGAACTTGGACCTCTGTGGCGACTTCCATGGCATGTTGCTTAGATAGTTTGAGTCTCTTATGAATCCTCCTTAGTATTTGTTCCTTTTTATTGTCAAATATATAGGAACTCGGTGAGGCCATCGATTTCTACTTAGATGGTGTAAAACAACCGAATCCATTGTTTTAAGCATTTATCGAAGTCAATTTTCCAACCTATATTTAGATAAAATCAATAAAAGGTATTTGGGTTTTTGAAATTTGGACACCCTAGAAAAAATGACAAAAATAACATTGTGAACATGGTCCATTTAATATTTGAGATTTTTTTCAAAACATAAATTCGCTATTTGGTCATTTTTATTCTCTAATATCACCTATATTTACATAAAATATGTTTTTTTATGATAATATTTGCCAAAATTTACAAGTTTCACTAATAAATTGTTTGTTTCATATTTAGTATTCGCTTACTTATCTATATATATGAATTTTTTTAATCCAAAATAATCGCCTATAATACTATATTTAAGTGTAATATTAGAATCCTTAAAAATTATCCTGTTGAATGGGTATACTATACTAGTGTACACATTTATGGATTTGATATCTAATGGTATCCATTCAATACTATGTTGACGAGTTTGCACTTGTGAAAACCCAAATTATGCAATTTCCATCTCTATGGATTTGATATCTAATGGTATCCATTCAATACTATGTTGATGTGTTTGCACTTGTGAACATACAAATTATGCAATTTCCATCTCTATGGATTTGATATCTAATGGTATCCATTCAATACTATGTTGCCAAGTTTACACTTGTAAACACCCAAATTATGCAATTTCCATCTCTAATATATGTGATTCCAAGAATTTTTTACAACGAACAAAACAAGACAAAAATTATATTTAGAATATTTAGACTACACCATTGATATCTAATTATCATATGTTTAAAGTTATTTAACAAATTTTATTGTTAATATAAGATTGTATGCAATGAGATATATACAAATAAAATAATGCACAAAAATATATTTCACTTATAAATTTTATGGTTCATACAATTATACTATAATAGTTGTGTAGATATTTTATTATAAGAACATCATATTAATTACATTTTTTTTAATATAAATCATTACTTAATGTGTAAACTTTTACATAAACATAAATTTTGAAATACATATATAAGGTGATGTACATAAATTTATTGTAATTATAGATTTAATAAAATTAAAATTAAAAATATTTTTTAATTAAATTAGTTAATATTTATAAATTTAATAATATTTTTTTTGGAGAAAGAATTAAACCGGAGTGGAAGAAATGAAAATCATCTATCCCACCAACATATCATCATATCCTTAATCCACATTTAATAATACTTTTATTTCAAGAAGAATATGCAAATTTTCTTCACGCTTTTTATTTTTATAAATATTGTTTTGCATCTTCGACAGCAATTGCTAATTAATAAAAACAAAATAGAAATTAAAATTTTAGATGATGAGACTGTCTTCGGCAGTTGGATCAGGATGAACATTCTATCCGTGTGGCATATCATGCGGAATATGCATGCCACCGTGATGATAGAGTCTTTTTGAGCCAACAACTGGAGCTTCTAGTTGGGTTCGACCCTAGAGCTAACTGAAACTTTCCAGAGAATCCGTTGGCAGTGACGGTCAGTTTCGCATTTATTTCAGATAGTAGCAGTAAATGGAGGCATACATCTAGGATTGCAAAGCAGAGAAAGCGGTAGACAAAGTTTGGATTTTTATTTAATTTTTGACAATTTTACAAGGTCGGACTTGTTTGTTAAGTACATTTATCAGTTTTAAAATCTAAAATTAAATTATATTTATCCTTGTTCAAATGGTAATGGGCGTTTAGATGGTAGATTTTTCAGTTACAGTTTCTATCAAGTTAGTCTGAGATATTGAAGAAGTTACTTTGAGATATTAAAGAGAAGAGCTTTCTTGGATTTGCATTCAACACTAAGGTTGCCTCAGGTTCTTGCTTTTCATCTCAGTGATTAGATAGAGCAGTTGTCCCAGTAAAGCAGCAATCTTGCAGTGCAATCATGTCGTGACGGGGTTTCCAAATTCCAAAGTTGTAAAAGAAAATTTCTTTTAGGTTCCGTTAGTGCGGTCGTGCCGTGGCTGGGGTTTACAGAGTTGTTAAAGAAAATTTCTTTTGGATTCGGTTGATGCAGTCATGCCGTGGCTGAGGTTTCCAGAGTTGTAAAATAAAAATTCTTTTGGATTTGATTGATGCAGTCGTGCCGTGGCTGAGGTTTCCAAAGTTGTAAAAGAAAAATTCTTTTAGGTTCTGTCGGTGCAATCGTGCCGTGGCTGGTGTTTACATAGTTGTAACAGAAAAATTCTTTTGGATTCGATTGATGCAGTCGTGCCGTGGCTGAGGTTTGCAGAGTTGTAAAAGAAAATTTCTTTTGAATTCGGTTAGTGCAGTCGTCCCGTGGCTAGGGTTTGAATTTTTTTGGATTCGGTTCGTTTCAAATCCCTTAATTTGAAATAAATTTTAAATGATTAGGAAAAATAAATGATCGATTCGGTTCAGTTCAATTCAGTTCAGATAAAAAAAGCAATTTATCAATATTTTACAGTTCGTTTCATATAACTTCATTTATAGTTTACATTGTGATTGTCTTAGTGTATTGTTTTCTTCTGCATGCGAGTCTGAACCTCAGGGGTTTTCGTAGCTTTGTTTATAAGTAAATACCGCACTCCACAGTTATCCTTTCAGGGCTTTGTTTTGCCAATGATTCGAGGATATTTTTGCGAGGCAGTGTTACTTTTTCTTGCGATTCTACAGTGATTATTTGTTATTTTATTGCCAGAGAGACAAACGCCATGGGCGCAACGAGTAAAGGAAAGGTAATCGGCATAGATCTTGGGACAACTTACAGCTGCGTAGCAGTTTGGCAACAGGATAGAGTCGAAGTTATTGTTAATGATCAGGGCAACCGAACCACTCCTTCCATCGTTGCTTTCACTCCCTCTGAGAGATTCGTTGGAGATGCTGCCAAAAATCAGATCGCAACTAATCCTCACAATACCGTCTTCGATGCTAAGAGACTCATCGGAAGGAGATTCACTGAGCCCTCTGTGCAGAGTGATGTTAAACTATGGCCCTTTACTGTTGTTGCCGGGAACAATGAAAAGCCTATGATTCAAGTTGATTACAAGGGCGAGACGAAGATGTTTGCAGCCGAGGAAATCTCGTCGATGGTATTAATGAAAATGAAGACGACAGCTGAAGCATACCTCAACTCTGATGTGGAAAATGCCGTCATCACTGTACCAGCCTATTTTAGCGATTCTCAGAGAAGGGCTACCAGAGACGCGGCTACCATTGCCGGTCTTAACGCCATGAAAATTATTAATGAACCCACCGCCGCAGCTCTAGCTTACGGATTTGGTACAGAGGTTTATTCCTCCCATGGAAAGAAGATTATCTTGATTTTCGACCTCGGCGGAGGTACCTTTGATGTATCCATTGTAACTGCTGAGAGAGGTAAATTTGAGGTGAAGGCTGTTGGAGGGGACACGCATTTGGGTGGCGAAGATTTTGACAACAGGATGCTCATTTACTGTGTTCAACATTTCAATAGAAAAAATAAAACGGATATGAGCACAACTGCCAAAGCTCTTCGGAGACTCCGATCAGAATGCGAAAGAGCAAAAAGAAATCTTTCTTCGATTGTTGAGACTGTGATTGATATCGACAGTCTCTACGAAGGGCTAGATTTTCACATGAAGATTACAAGAGCTAAGTTCGAAGAGCTCAACACCGATTTCTGGAAGACGCCAGGATGAGCAAAGAACATATTAACGAAGTTGTATTGGTAGGAGGTTCCACCCGCATTCCTAAGGTACAGGAACTCCTTCAAAATTTCTTCCAAGGAAAAAAACCCTGCAAAAGCATAAATCCCGATGAAGCTGTTGCGTATGGTGCCGCACTTCAGGCGGCAGTCTTGAACAATGAAGACATACTATTCGTCATCACGGACGTCACGCCTTTGAGTCTTGGAATAGAACTCACAGGGGGTGTTATGTCAATAGTCGTTCCCAGAAATACTCCCATTCCAACTCAAAGGGAGGCTTCTTACACTACAGCTTGTGACAATCAGGTAGAAGTGCCTTTTGTAGTGTATGAAGGCGGGAGAGCAATGGCTGTGGACAACAATTTGCTGGGTAAATTTACTTTGGGTGGAATTCCGGCAGCCCATTGTGGAGTTCCAAGGCTTAAGCTGGCTGTCTTTCAAGTAGACGCGGATGGAATTCTGAAGGTGTCAGCCCGGGACGAGGGAAGCGGTGTAAGCAATTGCATTACTATTAGGAATGACTGTGGTCAGCTGAGCAGCGAGGAGATAGCGAGAATGGTGGGCGATACAGAGAGATTCAGAAGGGAGGATGAAGAGGTAAAGAAGAAGCATGTTGCCAAAGCCAATTTGGAGAATCACGTTTACAACATGAGAAACAGAGTAAAAGTGGCCACAACCGACGGAAGGATGAATGCCAGAGTTGCAGAAGAAATTGTCCAAACGCTGAATGGTGTACAGGAATGGTTGGAAGAGAATGAGTGTGCACAGCTTTACGAATTGGAAGAGAAATTGAGAGGTTTGAAAATGATATGCAACCTTTGAGATGTTAAACACAAATTTACTGAATTTTCTGCGAAGTGCATACTAGTGCAGGATATGGTAGATAATATATGCCATAGTGAATTAATGTTTGTCTTATAGTGAATTAATATAGCCATTTTATATTTAGACTTTTATTTATCCAAATGAAGATGATTGAGAGTGATAAAACTTTAAAAAGCAGAGGAATGCTTGTATGCATCTAAATTGATTTTGTAAACGTTATGATAGGTAGTCTTATCTGAACTAGAATTGATAGATAAAGCAAGTTTGTTCAATACTTTTCTTTGAAGTTTAATCTCGAATACTTTTCTTTGAACTTTAAACTCGAATTGTTCAATGTTTTGTTATCATCTTTCTCTGCCATGTGTTTTTATGTGTAAAATATTATATTTGTAAAGATTAATTTTAACCTACTCAGTCAGATGTAATACAATTTAGTAAATAAATTGATTGATCTCAGTCAGATGTATTTAATATATTGATCTCAATTACATGTATTCAGATGTTTTGATCAACAAATATAAGTCAAATATAACTTTGGAAGGGTTTCATAAGATCGCTACTAGGTTTATTCTCATGGGGTTTGTATCTCTCCTCACCCTGGCTCAAGTGTTGGGAGCTGAAGGGTTCTATAAGATTGGTACTAGGTCTATTTCCATGGAATCTTTGATATCTCATCACTCTTATTGGGATCTTTGATCTATCGTCACTCTTGCTTAGCTATGGAGAGCTGTTGAGATCACCTTTATTTGTGAATACATAAACTTTCTTATTTGTGAAATAAGAAGACTTTTTTTTATAGTGATTTGATTTGTGGATTTAAAAAAGTTTTTATGTTCTATTTTCTTCTAATTCTACCCTATAATCTCTTAAGAAGAAGTAGATGTTTTTATTAAACATATATATAAAATAAATCTAAACTTGTATATGTTTTATAAACCTAAAATTAAGATGGATTTAGGTTAAAATTAAGATGGATTTAGGTTATATTATTTTTTTATTGATTATACTGATAGGTATTTATAGCTTCGAATTTGTGGTGGATTACCATCTATGCTTTTCCAAGATTAAATGAGGATGTGACAAGTGTATTGTCCAGACAAGTATGGAGAACAAGTATTAGATAACTTGTTCATAGTACTTAACTTGTGACCTGTTGGTGTTCATTGGCCACAAGTTAAGTGGTTGTGCTAAAAATGTACATATCTTTACATCGATAGGTGTTTATATTTTAGTGGACTAGGGCCTATGCTGATTTATTGGCAGTTCAGAATTGGAAATAAACAGTTATAAAAAAGAATATAAAAAAAAACTAGTAGATATGTCATGAATAACTAGTAGCTGATGTATGGATAACCAGCAATTAGTGTAACTACATATGAAGAACAAGTAACTTGTTCATGAGAGTTAACTTGTGACTTATCCATATTCATCCACCACAAGTTAAGTCACTATAATAATATAAAAAATAAAAAATAAATATATTTACTAAACATCTAAAAAAACATAAACATTGATTCTTAGTACTGGTTTAACAATGAGACATACCTTCTTTAGTCTACAAATGTTGACGCTTTTAAGCCACTCTGAAAGTATTTATCAATTGGGCACTTTACCCCACTATATTCAGAATGACGCCTCTTGTTTTTAACGTGGAGGAATTTCCAATACCAGTGAGCCATTGTGATGTAGAAACCTCAGGTCTACAGCGACTCTGTTCCTCAAATCAACTAACATACTCACACCGTCTTTGTAATATACATCCTTTACAAGATCATTAAAATTCACATCCTTTGCTAGATCATTAAAATTAGGGTCTAATTGTCCAGTTTTCTAGTATGCATGCAAAGCTAGAAGCAAGATTGAATTTATAGACCAAATGAGTCTCCATATTAAATTCTCTCCATCAAAATCTATTAAATACTTCACTTGGTATTGTTTCAATATCTAGCCACCCATGCCCTTGTCGTTCCTAGACAGTCAAGCATTTACAGTTCTGGGGAGAATCTAATCCTCCAACAAGAGTATGCTTGCCTCTTCTCAAGGATTTACACGTTATCATTAATGTGTATCATGATTCATGATATCAATGTGATCATATCTAGTCCATTGATTTACCATTAAATTATGCTCAGTGGATAAAATCCCTGAATAGAAGGTGCAAGAGAATCTCAACTCAGATTTTAACATCCTTTCAGTAGTCTCTGCTACTCTATATATATGATATAGTTCTTCTTGTCTATATTCTCAGTTATATGATATAGTTCTTCTTGTCTATACTCTCTGTTAAGAGGGTTCCTAGTTTTGTAATGGCCCTGTTCATAAAATCAGGAGAAGATTGCATAAGCTAATTTCACAAATCATGGTGAGTCAGAAATAAATAAATAACACAGGGTACTAAAATGTTCAGAAAATAAACAAATGTTGAAACAAATTACAACTATTTCATCCTCTCGGAGAAGACATCAGAGCCATTATATAAGACTCAAGAGTCAAAACGCCAATGTACGAATTCAAATGAGCACGGTGCAATGAACGCAGGAGCCTCTATTGCTTTGGTATTGGATTACAGACTGTAAGATGGTGTGATCCAATTGAATTCCCCTTCATAAGGAGGTGTTAACCGATCGCTGCCATAGGAAAACGCATGTACGGGGCAACAAAACAAAGAGGAATAGAACACCAACTTTTCACAACTGGATTATAAGCTCAGCGGTGGTCCCTGCTATTGTATTTAGGGACTGCAAATAGCCAGGGTGGTCCCTGATATAGCCATGCTAATCTCCATACATCTAATGTAAACATAGAGATAAAAAGTGTGTTTACTGCACTCAATGTTCCAAACTCAATCCCAAAGCCAAAAACCTCTAGGATTGGTTCTAATTTCCCTTCTTCACAAAGCATGCTCACACCGAAACCTACACTAGATCCATGTTCAATCTCATTTGGTTTTGCTATTGTGAACTCATTTGTATTAGAGCCCTTTTCTCCTATCAAGTCCAGCTGGCCACCATGGTCATCCTCTGCAATAATGGGTCTTTGGGTCTGTCTTTCTTAACTTTTCATTTTTCAAAGAATGGTTTCTGATCTCTTCACTTTAATACCATTCCATCTGTCATACATAATATGATGACCTGTGATTCTCCGAGAGATCCCTCTTAGAAATTTCACATATACCCATTTTATTATCTGCTTGAGCTACAATCCCAATAGAGCAAAATCACCTACAGAATAGTTCCTCTGTCCATTTTTAATGTCAAGATAAATGAAAAAAATAAAAAATAAAAGTCTTTGATTCTTCTCCTTTTTCCCTTGAAAATTTTCAGAGCCAAGAAGGGATTCCACTGGTCTTGCTTGCCTACCTAGAGCGATCGAAGAAAGATAGCAGGCGTGTGAGTTTCAGTCATTCAAGCCAGGAAAAGCAAGCCCGACGCTGGAAGTTGCTCCAGTCTACCAGGTGTAGAGGCCCCTGCGTACAATTGGTATCAGAGCCATCGATCATCTATACTCAGGTTCTCATGGATTCCCATATTTCTTATGATGAGTTAAGAAATAAATGTCTTACTGAATGTTCTACTTCCTCTATGAATGATTTATTTCCCAGTCGTGATATTCAGTGGATAAATCATGGTAGTTTAGAGTTTGTTAATAATGATCCTGCAAAACCTTTTGAACTACCCCGACTCTCAGCAGATCAGATATATAAGGATATGTCTATGTTTCATTTTAAGTCTAGACAACTTTTCCAAGTTCGTGAAGGTGTTTCCGAAGTAACTGTAAATAATAGTTCAGCCGGTCAGACCCTTGGTCTCCTTGACCCAGCAGAAGTAAAAAGTTATAAGAAAAAATATGGAAAGAATTTTGTTAATCTTGGTAGAGCCCTCATTGGAGTGGAACCTTTGGTCCGTCTTGGCATAAATGCCACAACCCTTGTCTGCTGTTTGGATAATCGACACAATAAGTTCATGGATGCATTAATTGGTGGAGTCCAAATGCCACTCTCAAATGGCATTCAATATCTGGATATAATTCCTGGCTTTAACATCTCTCTGAATGATCCCTGGATTCACAAAGTATTAGAGGTCAAGATTTATACATCTGGTTTTGACATGAAGCCTGGAGCCTTAAACCTACGGATTCATCATTCTCTTGCCCTACGATTCACTAATACTCAGAATCCCATCAATCAGCTATATCCCAGAGACCAAGACACGGCTGCAGTCTTGGTTCGAAGTGACCCCAGGAATGGTTCCCTCGTCCCTTCAAAAATTTCTTGGAACCAACTCAGCTTTCCTCCTGAGTGGGTGGTGGATGCTCCAAAACAGCCTCTTTCTCAGTCTGTCACCACCTCCGATATTCGTGAAGACTCGTCCTCTGCCGTTATCTCTTTCCCTCCTCCAACAGCCCAGCGTGGTGGGAATCTGCTACCCAGATCTACCTCTTTCCGCACAACTTCATCAACTTCCTCTGAACGCCCCATAAGCAGGACCTCCTCTGAAAAGGAACCTTTCTTAAGACGAGCCTGCTTACATAAAGAAGTTCCTGTAAATATTCCCTTTTCTGTTGTTTGTCCAAATTGTCAGGACTTAGTCCCTCCCAAACAACCAAAACCTAAAGAAAGTTCACATAAATATCCATGCCCAAATCCTGAGTGTGAACCTTCTCCTCTAAGTCAATATCCACATGAATCTGAATTCATGATGGCATCATCTCCCTCTAACTGGTGGGAAGAGAATTTCAAGAAAGCATCTACAGGTATCACTGAAATCCACAAGGATGAAATTTCTGATGCTACATCCCAGTTAGATCGTATTTTGTCTGTCCAGAAACCCCACCTGGATAAATCTGGCCTAGGATTCTGCCCACTCTCTAGCCAAACCAAAAAATTGCTAGACCTGCCTGCTCGAGAAATGGAAAAAGGTGAGCAATACAGACTTCAGGCTAGAGAACATAGGATTCAACAAAGAATGGCACTCCCGCCATCCAGAATGAAACCTTGTACCAGGAAAGACATCAAAGAACCCTCCTTGGCCCAGAAAGAAATATTTGAGATAATTAAGTTTGGCCATGCTCCTTTTGATCCCAAGGATAAGATTATGAAAAATCTGTTTTATTGGGATCTCTACACTCATCCAGAAGCTAAAGAATTCTGGAAACAAACTTTGCCCCCAGGAGAAAGGAGAAGAATGTCTGAAAGATGGCACTTTGAGATGGATCTAAGAAATGAATGGATTTCCTTCTATGAATGGCGGAAGGAATTCGAACAGACACTGGCCATGATGCAGTCCTCTGCAAAACCTGAGGACAAGAAGTCTGAGTCCAAAGGAGAAAGGACTCAGAAAGGCCATTTATGGAAAAGTCTCCAGGGTGAAGAAATCTACACAGAAGCAAACTTCCCACCCTTCAGACCAATTAAGCTTGAATATGAAGATGGATCAGCTCCTGCAGCTCCCATCCTTCTGAATAATGAGAAAGCAGAACAAGCAAATTGGTCAAACTTGGCACTAAAAGGATTGGCCATCCAAAACATAGAAATACAAAATAAAATGCCAAGATCCACACAGGTTGATTCTCTGCAATATACTTGCAGAAAAATTCATGATGAAGTTCAGCATATTCGTTTAAATACTGTTGAACATATCCCAGTCTCTGCTCAAGAAGTCAGAACGGCAAATGACTCTCTAAAGGATGATTTGACAGATTCCATATCTGACTTAGACAGGAATGTAGGGGAAGCCTTTTCCTACATCGCAGAGAAAGTCAATTACACTGCCAAAACAGTTGGCAGGATCCAAGCAGAAATTGCTAAGCCAAAAATTGATGCATCTAAGCTTAGCCATCCTGGTGAATTATCTCTTGCTAGTTCACTACCTATCACACTTTCTTCTCCTCTCACTCCGAAGACCTCTGGAAAAGAAGTCATTCTCATGACTGCAGAATCAAGTTGGAATTATAATAAGCCACGCAAATTTGTGCCTCCAGATCTCCACAAAGAAGATTCAGGCTTCCAGGAATCTTTTAACCCAAAGAATTTTTATTCATGGAATTTGGATGATAAGAATGAAGGTGAAATATTAGATATGGTCAATAAAATTATGATATGCTTTCAAGCTTATATGTCTACAGGAAAACATGACCATGCAGAGGCAGTCAATGTTATTGTCTCTGGATTCAATGGCAATTTGGGTGTTTGGTGGAATACCCATCTCCCAAATATTCAGAAAATGGAAATTCAGACCAGCACTAAAAATGGTGAACCAAATATCATTGGTGCGCTCCTGGCTGCGATCATTGCAGAATTCTGTGGCTATAGTGCTACGATTGCAGAAAAACATAAACAGATCCTGCTGCAACTCAGAATCAAGACAGTATCCCAGTATCACTAGTATCATAAGCAATGGATCAGGAGAATCTATAAGATTGAGTTTGATAGAGCAGAAGAAAGGGTTTTCAAAGAAAAATATTTTGCTGGTCTGCCCTCAGGATTCCGGGAACTCCTGTGCGATAAATTTGAAGAAGATCTGTCTCTCCACACATGGGGCCAATTCAGAGCTGCTGCAGAAAAAATCTTCTTGCAATATTGTGAAAATAAAAAGCTCGATAAAGACCTCTCCCACTCGGTCTCTTTTCGTGGCGGTAGGGAAGTCTGCCGGATGTTTGGCATTGAGCCTCCCAAAAAAGCTCACAAACATCACCTCGTCCATAAAACAAAAAAGTATAAAAGAAAGTCTGCTAGCAGATGGAAGGAAAAGTATCCTCCAGACCCAAGAAAAGAGCCAGAGAAAAGAAAAATGAAATGCTTCTATTGTGGCAAAGAAGGCCACTCTGCTTCTGAATGCTACAAATGAAATCAAGATTATCAGAGGAAGCAGAAAGGAACAAGGACTTGGTCTAACAGAGAAAAGGTATTCCCCAAGGTGGAACCTTTTGATGATAATCTCAGAGGAATACCCAGAAGAGCCCCTCCAAGAAAACACAACTTGATGCATATAGCAGCATCAGATGAAGAGAACACAGATGAGACCACTGAAACAGAAAACAGTGAACCAGAAAACACTGATCTCATGCATGTCCACCAGATGTACAATAATCCTTGTAAATGTGGTGGCAAATGTACTGAATGCCGAGAAGAGCAAGTGACTTATGACTCAGATAGTTCTTTGCAATCACATGAACAGGAGTTGTTTGCCGCTTGGACTAAACAAAATACTCGAACAGAGTCTTCCTTTTCCTCAAGCGACTCGGAAGCAGTAAATTGTTTCATGGCTGGTACCGACGATGAAGATGAAGAAGATCCTAAAGAATTGATAAAGAAAGCTATTGCCAGAATGAAAGAAGGCAGTAAAAAGAATGACTTGGTAAATAGCTTCAACAAGATTTTCTTGGACGACAAGAAAGGCAAAGGAGGACAAAGCTCAAAGCATAAATTCAGGAGAAAATATGTCCAAGAAACAGAATCAGAAAAAGAAAGCTCAGGAGAAGAAAAATTCAGATGGTCCTGGAAAGCTGCTAATCTCCCGAGCATGGAAAAAAACGTATACCCTCTCTTGGCTCAAATGCAACAAGAGCCACAAAAGATTGACCTGGCTACCTTACATAAGGAGCATCTAAAGCTGGTACAGGAGGTTAAAGACCTTAGGCTCTTGATTGAAGAAATGAAACAACAACCAGAATCATCACGGTCAAAGCCTGAACAGTCTGAAGAAGATATGCATTTAATGGTCGCCGTACACCAGCAAACTGTGGTCAACTTGCATATCAAAATCCATGAAGATGAAGTCAAGGTACTTGCACTAATTGACTCCGGAGCAGACCTGTGTTTCCTAAAAAGGAAATATGTTGATCCTCACTACTGGGAACCATGTCGAACTCCAGTGCGGGGATTTGGAGGAAGAAAAGCAATTGAGTATAAAACCAGCTTTGGAAAGGTATGTCTTGGCAATTTTTATATAAACTGTATCTTTCTGCTGGTTGAAGATGACTTTACTCATGAATGTATTATTGGAACTAGTTTGCTATCTACCACAATTCCCCATGGTGTCAAGTATAATAGCAGAGGCCAAATTGGTTATCATTTTACTGTTAAAAGAAAAGAAATATTTCTTCCACTAGTGTCATCTGAAGAAAAGACCCACTCTATCTGGACCCTAGAAGTAAATTCTGTGAAAGAAAAGATAAAAGAAAAGGGGATCCAGATTAGAGCAATCAAGAAAGCTGAGCACCTATACAGGCTAGAAGAGGAATTAAAGAATCCTAGTGTACAGCAAAAAATTGAAGAAATAAGAAAAGAATTTGCTGACAAGGTTTGCCATACATCTCCTAATGCATTCTGGCATAGGAAGCAGTTCTGGGTAAACCTAAAATACAGAGAAGAATTCCAAGAAAACCCTAGCAGAAGTAGAGCCATCCCAATGAATAAGGAATACAGACAACTCTGCAAAAGGGAAATTGAAGATTTGCTGCACAAAGGACTCATCCAAAGATCAAGAAGTCCATGGTCGTGTGCAGCATTTTATGTCAACAAACATTCAGAGCAGGTCCGAGGAGTTCCTAGAATGGTCATCAACTACAAACCTCTGAATGATGCATTGGAATGGATACGGTATCCAATTCCAAACAAATCTGATTTGATCAAACGAATAGCAGGAGCCAAAATCTTTTCAAAGTTTGATCTCAAGTCTGGCTTTTGGAAAATCGGCATAAAACCAGAAGACCAGTATAAAACAGCCTTCAATGTGCCTCATGGACAATATGAATGGAAGGTAATGCCATTTGGTCTGAAGAATGCCCCTTCAGAGTTCCAGAGGATTATGGAGTCTGTTCTGGAACCATACATGGATTGGCTGATGGTATATATTGACGATATTTTAGTATTTTCAAAATCCATTGAGGAACACATAAAACATCTTAGAACACTATTGCATGTTATACACAAGAATGGGTTTGTTCTTTCGGAAAAGAAAATGAAATTGTTCCAAACTGATATTGAATTCTTGGGACAGAGAATTAAACATGGAAAGATAGAAGTTCAGAAGCATGCCATTGAATTTGCAGAAAAATTCCCTGATGTAATCACAGATAAAAAACAATTACAAAGATTTCTAGGATGCTTGAACTATGTTGCAGCTTACTATGAAAATTGTGCTCAAGACAGAAAGCTGCTTAATAAAAGATTGGGAACAAACCCTCCTCCATGGTCAAAGCAGCACACTGAAGCGGTTCGAAGGATAAAAGCAAAGGTGAGAACTCTTCCTATCCTTCATGTTATTGATGAAGATCTCATGAAGATCCTTGAGACTGATGCTTCAGAAGAAGGCTGGGGAGCAGTACTGAAGCAGTGCAGGAAAGACTGCAATGGTAAAGATGAAGAAATAGTATGGTTCACTTCAGGAACTTGGAATGATGCACAGAAAAAATACCATACTATTGATAAGGAAATAAAGGCTTGTCTAAATGCAATCCAGAAATTTGAGATTCATCTAATGAATAAGAAGTTCTTAATAAGAACAGACAGCCAAGCAATGAAGTTTGTATTGGAGAATCCAATACGAAACTCTACTGCTAAAGCAAAGTTTGCTAGATGGCAAGCATTGTTTTCTCAGTATGAGTTTGAAATTAAGCACATAAAGGGTTCTCAGAATTGTATTGCTGATTTTTTAACCAGAGAACATTTGCAGGAAAAATATGGAATCCAGACCCCAAGTTGCATGGTGATTATCACAGAATGGCATGAAGGAAGCAACACATGCAGATACTTAGATGAACAAATGAGCTGGAGTGACTACGCTAGCCAATGGAAGCCAACCTGGCAGCTTAGGTCTACAGAGGTATTGGATGAAAATCTGCAGCGTCCCAACCTATTAATAAACCTGGTCCCAGAGCATCGACGGTATCCAACGTCAACAGTCACCGTCCCAAACATGGTTTACGGCCGACAACTCCGACAAGCCATAGATGCCTCCCATACTCTCCAGACACATTTCCAAGACTTGTGTCTTATCAGTACAGAATCTGCTTTAGGACAAGTCCTTGAACAATATTATTGTATTAAACAAATGCGTGGTCTGGCAGCTTGGCCAAGAAATGATGGTACCTTAAGATTCCCCCTCACGGATATCAACTACGGCAGCTACCAGAGGATGTGGTGGGATTTCTTAAAAAAGGACAATAGAGACCATGAATACTTTGCCAAAATCAAGTTTGGCCTCCAGCGAGCCCATGTGATCCATGAAATTCCTGACTGGATTCATTGTTGGTGGAATGATTTCGGCCTCAGCAAAAGCGGAGTGGACCCTGCAATAATTCAGCACGAACATAGCCAGTACTGTATCCCGTGCTCCAAGGTGGAAGACATGTATATAAGTGATGTGTGTGATAATACTCATTTACTACATACTTTTATTTCAAATAAATTCCAGTGGCTTGTGAAGACCAAAATTCAAGTACAAAACAGAAATGGGCAACGCATCATCATCCGGAGCATCTATACAAAAATGTGGGACCCCACTTATCAGCGTCAGTATGGCCATCCATACGACGATATGATAGAATGGCCCGAGACTCGTACTGCCTACAGTTTTTTAATTGATGACAATTGCTAGTGTCCTCATCATGAAAGGGTTTTCGTGGGTTCCCTCTTTCAAAATCTCCACTGTGTAATGTCACTTCTGTCATAAAAGGTTTTCCGTGGGATTCCTTAATAAAAATCTCCACTATGTATTGTCGTCGCGATCATAAGTAGTTTCCGCGATCTCCACTTTGTAAACGCCACGTTCATGATTTGTCACATGGAGACTCAGGACACTTTCCTGACTTCTGGTGCGGTTTGACCCACATCTCCGACACAAATCTAACTGGCCATCTTTAAGGACGATTTGATTCGATTTCACGGGACCTACATTGGATCCTCCCAAAGGATCCAAGGCTCTTCCATGTTATAAATATGAGCCTGCCCTCTTCATTTGGCATTCGCATCCTTAGAGAGTCTAGAATTTGAAGTCTGCAAGTGTTTCAGTAGTTGAAGCTTGCAAGGTCTAATAGGTGTCGAGGCAAGATTGTATGCTCTGCGAGTTGCCAGCACTGGTATAACATCGCACCAGAATATCTTAGCCCGTGTGTCCTAGATAGGTGTCTTTCTGATCTGTCTGCGCAGTGCTTCCAGAAGCCTTCGAGTAGGTTCGGCGCTTCGGCCCTTACCCAAAGATAAATGAGCCTGCGTGCATAAGGCAGAGGAATATTAGAAGTCTGAGAACTATTTGTAATCTGAAAGCTCTGTAATTATTCCGCTGCAATTAATATAAAGGTCTGGGTACCATTCCCAGTTTCATATTTGTGTATTTCTGGTTTGTCTAAGCCGTATCACCCATTAGCCCGGGTCTGGAATTCCTTGCTATCTCATAAGATTCATTGTTCTGGTCGTGAATAGCAGTAAGTCACAAAGTAAGTCTCGAGGGAGCAGCAGTGCATGTTCGGCAAGTTAAGGAGCGATCGAAGAAAGATAGCAGGCGTGTGAGTTTCAGTCATTCAAGCCAGGAAAAGCAAGCCCGACGCTGGAAGTTGCTCCAGTCTACCAGGTGTAGAGGCCCCTGCGTACAATTGGTATCAGAGCCTGGAGCCTTAAACCTCCGGATTCATCATTCTCTTGCCCTACGATTCACTAATACTCAGAATCCCATCAATCAGCTATATCCCAGAGACCAAGACACGGCTGCAGTCTTGGTTCGAAGTGACCCCAGGAATGGTTCCCTCGTCCCTTCAAAAATTTCTTGGAACCAACTCAGCTTTCCTCCTGAGTGGGTGGTGGATGCTCCAAAACAGCCTCTTTCTCAGTCTGTCACCACCTCCGATATTCGTGAAGACTCGTCCTCTGCCGTTATCTCTTTCCCTCCTCCAACAGCCCAGCGTGGTGGGAATCTGCTACCCAGATCTACCTCTTTCCGCACAACTTCATCAACTTCCTCTGAACGCCCCATAAGCAGGACCTCCTCCGAAAAGGAACCTTTCTTAAGACGAGCCTGCTTACATAAAGAAGTTCCTGTAAATATTCCCTTTTCTGTTGTTTGTCCAAATTGTCAGGACTTAGTCCCTCCCAAACAACCAAAACCTAAAGAAAGTTCACATAAATATCCATGCCCAAATCCTGAGTGTGAACCTTCTCCTCTAAGTCAATATCCACATGAATCTGAATTCATGATGGCATCATCTCCCTCTAACTGGTGGGAAGAGAATTTCAAGAAAGCATCTACAGGTATCACTGAAATCCACAAGGATGAAATTTCTGATGCTACATCCCAGTTAGATCGTATTTTGTCTGTCCAGAAACCCCACCTGGATAAATCTGGCCTAGGATTCTGCCCACTCTCTAGCCAAACCAAAAAATTGCTAGACCTGCCTGCTCGAGAAATGGAAAAAGGTGAGCAATACAGACTTCAGGCTAGAGAACATAGGATTCAACAAAGAATGGCACTCCCGCCATCCAGAATGAAACCTTGTACCAGGAAAGACATCAAAGAACCCTCCTTGGCCCAGAAAGAAATATTTGAGATAATTAAGTTTGGCCATGCTCCTTTTGATCCCAAGGATAAGATTATGAAAAATCTGTTTTATTGGGATCTCTACACTCATCCAGAAGCTGAAGAATTCTGGAAACAAACTTTGCCCCCAGGAGAAAGGAGAAGAATGTCTGAAAGATGGCACTTTGAGATGGATCTAAGAAATGAATGGATTTCCTTCTATGAATGGCGGAAGGAATTCGAACAGACACTGGCCATGATGCAGTCCTCTGCAAAACCTGAGGACAAGAAGTCTGAGTCCAAAGGAGAAAGGACTCAGAAAGGCCATTTATGGAAAAGTCTCCAGGGTGAAGAATTCTACACAGAAGCAAACTTCCCACCCTTCAGACCAATTAAGCTTGAATATGAAGATGGATCAGCTCCTGCAGCTCCCATCCTTCTGAATAATGAGAAAGCAGAACAAGCAAATTGGTCAAACTTGGCACTAAAAGGATTGGCCATCCAAAACATAGAAATACAAAATAAAATGCCAAGATCCACACAGGTTGATTCTCTGCAATATACTTGCAGAAAAATTCATGATGAAGTTCAGCATATTCGTTTAAATACTGTTGAACATATCCCAGTCTCTGCTCAAGAAGTCAGAACGGCAAATGACTCTCTAAAGGATGATTTGACAGATTCCATATCTGACTTAGACAGGAATGTAGGGGAAGCCTTTTCCTACATCGCAGAGAAAGTCAATTACACTGCCAAAACAGTTGGCAGGATCCAAGCAGAAATTGCTAAGCCAAAAATTGATGCATCTAAGCTTAGCCATCCTGGTGAATTATCTCTTGCTAGTTCACTACCTATCACACTTTCTTCTCCTCTCACTCCGAAGACCTCTGGAAAAGAAGTCATTCTCATGACTGCAGAATCAAGTTGGAATTATAATAAGCCACGCAAATTTGTGCCTCCAGATCTCCACAAAGAAGATTCAGGCTTCCAGGAATCTTTTAACCCAAAGAATTTTTATTCATGGAATTTGGATGATAAGAATGAAGGTGAAATATTAGATATGGTCAATAAAATTATGATATGCTTTCAAGCTTATATGTCTACAGGAAAACATGACCATGCAGAGGCAGTCAATGTTATTGTCTCTGGATTCAATGGCAATTTGGGTGTTTGGTGGAATACCCATCTCCCAAATATTCAGAAAATGGAAATTCAGACCAGCACTAAAAATGGTGAACCAAATATCATTGGTGCGCTCCTGGCTACGATCATTGCAGAATTCTGTGGCTATAGTGCTACGATTGCAGAAAAACATAAACAGATCCTGCTGCAACTCAGAATCAAGACAGTATCCCAGTATCACTGGTATCATAAGCAATGGATCAGGAGAATCTATAAGATTGAGTTTGATAGAGCAGAAGAAAGGGTTTTCAAAGAAAAATATTTTGCTGGTCTGCCCTCAGGATTCCGGGAACTCCTGCGCGATAAATTTGAAGAAGATCTGTCTCTCCACACATGGGGCCAATTCAGAGCTGCTGCAGAAAAAATCTTCTTGCAATATTGTGAAAATAAAAAGCTCGATAAAGACCTCTCCCACTCGGTCTCTTTTCGTGGCGGTAGGGAAGTCTGCCGGATGTTTGGCATTGAGCCTCCCAAAAAAGCTCACAAACATCACCTCATCCATAAAACAAAAAAGTATAAAATAAAGTCTGCTAGCAGATGGAAGGAAAAGTATCCTCCAGACCCAAGAAAAGAGCCAGAGAAAAGAAAAATGAAATGCTTCTATTGTGGCAAAGAAGGCCACTCTGCTTCTGAATGCTACAAACAAAATCAAGATTATCAGAGGAAGCAGAAAGGAACAAGGACTTGGTCTAACAGAGAAAAGGTATTCCCCAAGGTGGAACCTTTTGATGATAATCTCAGAGGAATACCCAGAAGAGCCCCTCCAAGAAAACACAACTTGATGCATATAGCAGCATCAGATGAAGAGAACACAGATGAGACCACTGAAACAGAAAACAGTGAACCAGAAAACACTGATCTCATGCATGTCCACCAGATGTACAATAATCCTTGTAAATGTGGTGGCAAATGTACTGAATGCCGAGAAGAGCAAGTGACTTATGACTCAGATAGTTCTTTGCAATCACATGAACAGGAGTTGTTTGCCGCTTGGACTAAAAAAAATACTCGAACAGAGTCTTCCTCTTCCTCAAGCGACTCGGAAGCAGTAAATTGTTTCATGGCTGGTACCGACGATGAAGATGAAGAAGATCCTAAAGAATTGATAAAGAAAGCTATTGCCAGAATGAAAGAAGGCAGTAAAAAGAATGACTTGGTAAATAACTTCAACAAGATTTTCTTGGACGACAAGAAAGGCAAAGGAGGACAAAGCTCAAAGCATAAATTCAGGAGAAAATATGTCCAAGAAACAGAATCAGAAAAAGAAAGCTCAGGAGAAGAAAAATTCAGATGGTCCTGGAAAGCTGCTAATCTCCCGAGCATGGAAAAAAACGTATACCCTCTCTTGGCTCAAATGCAACAAGAGCCACAAAAGATTGACCTGGCTACCTTACATAAGGAGCATCTAAAGCTGGTACAGGAGGTTAAAGACCTTAGGCTCTTGATTGAAGAAATGAAACAACAACCAGAATCATCACGGTCAAAGCCTGAACAGTCTGAAGAAGATATGCATTTAATGGTCGCCGTACACCAGCAAACTGTGGTCAACTTGCATATCAAAATCCATGAAGATGAAGTCAAGGTACTTGCACTAATTGACTCCGGAGCAGACCTGTGTTTCCTAAAAAGGAAATATGTTGATCCTCACTACTGGGAACCATGTCGAACTCCAGTGCGGGGATTTGGAGGAAGAAAAGCAATTGAGTATAAAACCAGCTTTGGAAAGGTATGTCTTGGCAATTTTTATATAAACTGTATCTTTCTGCTGGTTGAAGATGACTTTACTCATGAATGTATTATTGGAACTAGTTTGCTATCTACCACAATTCCCCATGGTGTCAAGTATAATAGCAGAGGCCAAATTGGTTATCATTTTACTGTTAAAAGAAAAGAAATATTTCTTCCACTAGTGTCATCTGAAGAAAAGACCCACTCTATCTGGACCCTAGAAGTAAATTCTGTGAAAGAAAAGATAAAAGAAAAGGGGATCCAGATTAGAGCAATCAAGAAAGCTGAGCACCTATACAGGCTAGAAGAGGAATTAAAGAATCCTAGTGTACAGCAAAAAATTGAAGAAATAAGAAAAGAATTTGCTGACAAGGTTTGCCATACATCTCCTAATGCATTCTGGCATAGGAAGCAGTTCTGGGTAAACCTAAAATACAGAGAAGAATTCCAAGGAAACCCTAGCAGAAGTAGAGCCATCCCAATGAATAAGGAATACAGACAACTCTGCAAAAGGGAAATTGAAGATTTGCTACACAAAGGACTCATCCAAAGATCAAGAAGTCCATGGTCGTGTGCAGCATTTTATGTCAACAAACATTCAGAGCAGGTCCGAGGAGTTCCTAGAATGGTCATCAACTACAAACCTCTGAATGATGCATTGGAATGGATACGGTATCCAATTCCAAACAAATCTGATTTGATCAAACGAATAGCAGGAGCCAAAATCTTTTCAAAGTTTGATCTCAAGTCTGGCTTTTGGCAAATCGGCATAAAACCAGAAGACCAGTATAAAACAGCCTTCAATGTGCCTCATGGACAATATGAATGGAAGGTAATGCCATTTGGTCTGAAGAATGCCCCTTCAGAGTTCCAGAGGATTATGGAGTCTGTTCTGGAACCATACATGGATTGGCTGATGGTATATATTGACGATATTTTAGTATTTTCAAAATCCATTGAGGAACACATAAAACATCTTAGAACACTATTGCATGTTATACACAAGAATGGGTTTGTTCTTTCGGAAAAGAAAATGAAATTGTTCCAAACTGATATTGAATTCTTGGGACAGAGAATTAAACATGGAAAGATAGAAGTTCAGAAGCATGCCATTGAATTTGCAGAAAAATTCCCTGATGTAATCACAGATAAAAAACAATTACAAAGATTTCTAGGATGCTTGAACTATGTTGCAGCTTACTATGAAAATTGTGCTCAAGACAGAAAGCTGCTTAATAAAAGATTGGGAACAAACCCTCCTCCATGGTCAAAGCAGCACACTGAAGCGGTTCGAAGGATAAAAGCAAAGGTGAGAACTCTTCCTATCCTTCATGTTATTGATGAAGATCTCATGAAGATCCTTGAGACTGATGCTTCAGAAGAAGGCTGGGGAGCAGTACTGAAGCAGTGCAGGAAAGACTGCAATGGTAAAGATGAAGAAATAGTATGGTTCACTTCAGGAACTTGGAATGATGCACAGAAAAAATACCATACTATTGATAAGGAAATAAAGGCTTGTCTAAATGCAATCCAGAAATTTGAGATTCATCTAATGAATAAGAAGTTCTTAATAAGAACAGACAGCCAAGCAATGAAGTTTGTATTGGAGAATCCAATACGAAACTCTACTGCTAAAGCAAAGTTTGCTAGATGGCAAGCATTGTTTTCTCAGTATGAGTTTGAAATTAAGCACATAAAGGGTTCTCAGAATTGTATTGCTGATTTTTTAACCAGAGAACATTTGCAGGAAAAATATGGAATCCAGACCCCAAGTTGCATGGTGATTATCACAGAATGGCATGAAGGAAGCAACACATGCAGATACTTAGATGAACAAATGAGCTGGAGTGACTACGCTAGCCAATGGAAGCCAACCTGGCAGCTTAGGTCTACAGAGGTATTGGATGAAAATCTGCAGCGTCCCAACCTATTAATAAACCTGGTCCCAGAGCATCGACGGTATCCAACGTCAACAGTCACCGTCCCAAACATGGTTTACGGCCGACAACTCCGACAAGCCATAGATGCCTCCCATACTCTCCAGACACATTTCCAAGACTTGTGTCTTATCAGTACAGAATCTGCTTTAGGACAAGTCCTTGAACAATATTATTGTATTAAACAAATGCGTGGTCTGGCAGCTTGGCCAAGAAATGATGGTACCTTAAGATTCCCCCTCACGGATATCAACTACGGCAGCTACCAGAGGATGTGGTGGGATTTCTTAAAAAAGGACAATAGAGACCATGAATACTTTGCCAAAATCAAGTTTGGCCTCCAGCGAGCCCATGTGATCCATGAAATTCCTGACTGGATTCATTGTTGGTGGAATGATTTCGGCCTCAGCAAAAGCGGAGTGGACCCTGCAATAATTCAGCACGAACATAGCCAGTACTGTATCCCGTGCTCCAAGGTGGAAGACATGTATATAAGTGATGTGTGTGATAATACTCATTTACTACATACTTTTATTTCAAATAAATTCCAGTGGCTTGTGAAGACAAAAATTCAAGTACAAAACAGAAATGGGCAACGCATCATCATCCGGAGCATCTATACAAAAATTTGGGACCCCACTTATCAGCGTCAGTATGGCCATCCATACGACGATATGATAGAATGGCCCCAGACTCGTACTGCCTACAGTTTTTTAATTGATGACAATTGCTAGTGTCCTCATCATGGAAGGGTTTTCGTGGGTTCCCTCTTTCAAAATCTCCACTGTGTAATGTCACTTCTGTCATAAAAGGTTTTCCGTGGGATTCCTTAATAAAAATCTCCACTATGTATTGTCGTCGCGATCATAAGTAGTTTCCGTGATCTCCACTTTGTAAACGCCACGTTCATGATTTGTCACATGGAGACTCAGGACACTTTCCTGACTTCTGGTGCGGTTTGACCCACATCTCCGACACAAATCTAACTGGCCATCTTTAAGGACGATTTGATTCGATTTCACGGGACCTACATTGGATCCTCCCAAAGGATCCAAGGCTCTTCCATGTTATAAATATGAGCCTGCCCTCTTCATTTGGCATTCGCATCCTTAGAGAGTCTAGAATTTGAAGTCTGCAAGTGTTTCAGTAGTTGAAGCTTGCAAGGTCTAATACGTGTCGAGGCAAGATTGTATGCTCTGCGAGTTGCCAGCACTGGTATAACATCGCACCAGAATATCTTAGCCCGTGTGTCCTAGATAGGTGTCTTTCTGATCTGTCTGCGCAGTGCTTCCAGAAGCCTTCGAGTAGGTTCGGCGCTTCGGCCCTTACCCAAAGATAAATGAGCCTGCGTGCATAAGGCAGAGGAATATTAGAAGTCTGAGAACTATTTGTAATCTGAAAGCTCTGTAATTATTCCGCTGCAATTAATATAAAGGTCTGGGTACCATTCCCAGTTTCATATTTGTGTATTTCTGGTTTGTCTAAGCCGTATCACCCATTAGCCCGGGTCTGGAATTCCTTGCTATCTCATAAGATTCATTGTTCTGGTCGTGAATAGCAGTAAGTCACAAAGTAAGTCTCGAGGGAGCAGCAGTGCATGTTCGGCAAGTTAAGGAGCGATCGAAGAAAGATATCAGGCGTGTGAGTTTCAGTCATTCAAGCCAGGAAAAGCAAGCCCGACGCTGGAAGTTGCTCCAGTCTACCAGGTCTAGAGGCCCCTCTTTTCACCTACATATATTTTTTCTTTCTAGGTCAATACAAAAAAACCTACATGTGTACAGATGGCATCATTCTTGTAGAAGAGTGGTGGGTATCATTTAATAATAATAATATATATTAAAAAGACTATAACTTTCTCCCATCGATCATGATATACATATGGAAATGCAAGAATCAATTTAGTTTCACATTTCTTCATATAATTCAAAAAGCAACAAAAAGGCGCAAAATACTTGTCTTGTTTTAAAAGCCGAGCAACATACTTGTCTTGTTTTAAAAGCTGAGCAAAATACTTATCAATTCAAGTATGAATAATTTTCCACTCAAAATTTTCAAGATAGTTTTTTTAACTCAAAAGCAAGGGAGAATTTACAAATTATACTATTACTGAGATCTTAAATTGGAGTAGTTATTTGGCACCCAAGTTTCAAAGATAGTTTTTTTAACTCAAAAGCAAGGGAGAATTTACAAATTATACTATTACTGAGATCTTAAATTGGAGTAGTTATTTGGCACCCAAGTTTCAAATGGTTTTCTTTCATGGTCTTTCTCATCCTTGGTATGGCGGCTTCTTCTTTCAAATTTAAACTCTTATTTTCTATTCTCCACTCTCTCCAAAAGCAAGATATTTTTACAATTCAAATTTCGACTATTTGCATGTATGAAAAATGGAAATGAGAGTTCTAATCGAATTCTTATTGGTTCTAGTAATATAGGGGATGATAAGTTAACAAGAGGAGCAGAAATGATAGAAAATACAGTTGGACATATTCATAGCCTTCTCACGATTACTTGCAAATATTTATAGCTATCCTATTACAATATAGTTGGTTGACATGATCAAACCACTAGCCATTAATATAAATGCTAACAAACTGGAACTGTAAATCATGACAGACTAAATAAACTATTCAACTAATTAATGAACTGGTAGTGAATCGGTAGTGGACTAGGGAGATTACATCTTCTAACACTCCCCCTTAATCTCAACTGGGACAATATTCTCATTAATGATAATGCCTAAGTGTTGTCTCTGAAACTCAAATGCAAGTGTTCCCAATAATTTGATGAACATGTCAGCCAATTGCTCCTTGGAGCCACAAAACAGTAAAGTAATTTCTCCATTATTGACAAGCTCACGGATGAAGTGATAGCGAGTGTCAATATGTTTTCTCTTTCCGTGAAATATGTGTTATTTGGACAATGTTATTGCAGATCTATTGTCACAAAGATAGGAGTTTGGATTTTTTTTTTTTTTTCTCTGTGTGTCCCATATCCTTTAAAATTCTTCTTAGCCAAACTGCATGGCATGTTACGATAGTTGCCACTACATTCTTTGCTTCCACAGAAGACATGCTGACAATGGGTTGTTTCTGAGAGGCCCATGATATCAGATCGGTACCCAAATGAAAAGCATAACCAGATGTGCTTTACATATTATCAATACTACCTGCAAAATCATTGTTAGTGTACCTTATGAGAGTACAGTCTGCTGAATAAGTGTACCAAAGGCCATTGTTGGCCCGATTTTATGACCGAGGCCAACGAAGGAGAGCTAGCCCACACAGGTCGCTTACAGCAGCTTCCGATGTGTTTAAAATAGCTAACTCTCACAGGAATAAAGGCCCTGGTGCCTGTGTGATGTGCTATTCAAAATGAAGAGTCTCTCTAAGGTGTGTGAATGTGAAAATTACCTAACTAACCTAATAACAAATCAAAGAGTTTTGGATTAATGCCTAACTAATCCTAAAGACTGTTTTTTTAAAACTAAATGCAAAATAAAATAATAGCAGCTCCTAATTTCTACTCTATGATAATCTAATAACTATTTCTTATCCCTGCGAGGAGCATGAGAATTGTTATGATTTCCAGTCTGAAACAAGAAGACAGTTAACACTTTAATAAGGTAGAAAAGTCCCCAACATTAAAATGAACTGTTCTTTCTGCATAAGATAAAGATCCATAGCAGAATGATTATAATATAATTTCAAACTAAAAAACAATGATATCAATCTACCATGTAATTTTGGAAACTTGGAAACACATAACTATTACTCAGTTTATATATAGGACACAACTGAATTGCAACCGACATGGTCAAGATCCGCTAAATCTGGCAAATTGTTTTTGCAAATTAGTGGAGCAGTTGAGTGATTACAGGAAAGAAAACTCCACCGCCTCGACCGAATTTACAACTAAAGGCATATTCTTCTCTATCGGATTCCCCTTGAATAGCATTGTGTGCGTGGTGTTTTGGCGGACCGGTGAAAATTTCACAGCAATCTGGCATATTATGTGTTTGTGTTGACACGTCCTTTTAACGGATTCCTCCTTTAATACCTGTGCCCATAAATACAATCTCATTCATTCGAGCCGGCGTGTCATCTCCATTCCCCAATTTTGTTATAAGCTCCACTATATCCTTTAGCTGACTTTTCCATGGACAATTGGTGGCATTATTCCCATTATGAGTCATCCTCTTTCCATAAATACATTCACGTCATGGCGGACCATTCTCCTTATTCTTCTCAAACCTGTCAATGTTATAATGGAAAATAACATGAGACAAATTTTCTAGTCTTATATATAATTTCGTTGCAATCTCTTAACTTGAAAATTGAACCAAATTATTAATCATCCTTTAAACCATATAGGTGAGCCATGCCACGTTGATGTTATGTGGAAATATTAGGTTGATTCTTTTTAAAAGAAAACCCTAAAATATTTCCAATTATTAATGCATCAAAAGATTTTCATTGATAATCCTTTATGGATAATAAGATATATAATAAAGGTTCAATTTTCAAATCTCCACATTACTTTTAAAATATTGCATTTGAATGGGTACCAAATGAAATAGATGTGAATGTAGTTTTCAAGGGGATAATTGACATAGAACTTAGTTTGATAAAGTTATAAATGTATAAATTTGATACCATTAAAGTAAAGAAGATAAAGTATCAAAATTTAAAAATAATTAACTTAATCAACTTATAGAAAAATCAAGGGATTAAATTTTAATATTGTGATAAAATCATCTTTATCTCATAAAAAGTATTTATGCAAATGAAAACTCATGAGTGAAGACTTAATAATTAATTACTTCATTAAGATTAGATTTGTATCATAATATAAGTAATGAAAAGTTTGCCTCAATCAAAGAATTTCAAATGTTCCAATTAAGATTTCAATGATGGCCTCGAAATTCCAATATTTATGTTCTTAAGGTGTAAAATAACTTGGGTATGCAATCATCATTTAAGCAATCAGGAAACCAAGAGAATCAAGTCAAATCACCAATCCTTATGAAGTGAAAACCAAGCGAAAAACAAGCAATGCAAAGAGTGAAAGATCAAGGGACGAAAGGCATAAAATCTCCTATCAAATCAAGCAAGAAAAACAAAACCAAAAGCTAAGTATTTACAAAATTCTAATGGGGGCCCTTTGATTTTGGAAAAATCAAGGGGAGTTGTTGGGATGCCAACAAGGCCATACCCAACTGTATCTACAACATATCTCAAAATTCTTTTTCCAACTTTCCAATGAGAGTCTTTGGGAGACTCCCAAAACCTAAAAATCAAGCTGACAGCATACATCAAATCAGGTCTAATCGCAATCAAATACGTTAAACTGCCTACCATTCTTTTGTAGAGTTTAGAGTTCACTGTCGGTCCATCATCTTGCTTACTTAATTTGGTGCCTGTAGAAATGGGGGTTTATGTTGGTTTGCATTTATCCATCCTGAATCTATGCAAGATGTATGTAGCATACTTATGCTGACAAATGAAGATGCCTTGTTTACTTTGGTTAAATTCCAGACCAAGGAAGTACCTCATAAGGCCTAGATCAATCATTTCAAATTCCTTTTTCATGATTGTCTTAAATTCTTTTAACATCAAATTTCTAGTATATATCATATCATCAACATAAATACATACAATCAAAATGTTACCTTGCTGATCTATTTTGACATACAGAGTGGACTCATTGTTGCTTCTGCTGAACCCAATGTTGATGATATAGGCATCAATCCTACTATACCAATCTCGTGGAACTTGTTTTAGACCATACAGTGCCTTTTTCAACTTACACACTTTGTGTTCTTGATCCTTAACTGCATATCTAGGTGGCTAGTCTACATAGATTTCTTCTTCAAGTATGCCATTAAGAAAGGTTGATTTCACATCCATTTGATAGACAGGCTATTTATTCTGAGTTGTTATGGCTAATACAGTTCTGATGGTTTCCAACCTTGCTACTGGAGCAAAGGTCCCATCATAATCCACACCATGTTGCTGAGTAAATCCCTTAGCAACCAACTTGACTTTATGCTTCTATATCTCTATTTTTTCATTTAGTTTGGTCCTATAGACCCATTTGATTCCAATACTAGTTTTGTCTACTGGGAGATCAACAAGATCCCAAGTTTGATTCCTTTCTATAGCATCAATTTCTTCATTCATTGCTTGTATCCAATGTCCATCCTTCATTGCTTCCTCAAAAGATGTGGGATGACTAGAAAATAGAGCATACTGAAGGTGCTCATCAATGGTAGGAGTATGCTCATATATCTATGTCAAACTTCTAGTTCTCTGATTTTGTGATGGAGAAGATGTATCATGGATGGGAGAAGAACTATTTGATGAGAGTTCTTCTTGTTGTTGTACCTGCAATCTTGGTAGGAGGAGTGGAGGAACTGGAAGATTCAAACTTTCTTTCCGCTGAAGCATTTTGAGGATCACTCCAACATTTATCTTCTAGGAATTTGATATCCCTACTCACCACAACCTTTTTGGTGAAGGGGTTATACAACTTATAAGCTTTATGATGTTCACTATAACCATTGAAAATGCATTTCTCACTCCTTTTAACCACCTTTTTTTCTTAATTATTTAGGAACATGTGCAAATGATACACAACCAAAAACTTTGAGATGTGAGACACTCGTCTTGGTGCCACTCCAAGATTCTTCAGGAATCTTATCTTTGACACTCACGGTAGGAGATCTGTTTAGCAAGTAAATTGAGCATGCAACAACTTCATCCCAATAATCCTCTGACAACTTTTTGTATGATAGCATGCTTCGGTCCATGTTCATGATGGTCTGGTTCTTGCGTTCAACAAATCCATTCTACTATGGAGTGTATTTGGTAGTGAATTGTCATTGGATGCCATGTTGTTTGCAGAACTCGTGAAATCATGTGAATCATATTCACCTCCATCATTTGATCTGAGTATTTTGATGGATTTTCCATACCGCTTTTCAATGAAAGCCTTGAAATCTTTAAACTTGGAGAAGGTGTTTGATTTGTCCTTGAGAAAGTAGGCCTAGAATTTCTTGCTAAAGTCATAAATGAATGTCAAAAAATAAAAGCTACCTCCTATGGATTGGGCTTGCATGGGTCCACTTAGATCGGTATGAACTAACTCAAGATGTTCTTTGGCTCGAGATGAGGAATTGGGGAAGATTTCCCTTTGATGTTTCCCAAGGACACAATCTTCACAAGAACTGGATTGTTCATTTATGATTGGTAACCCTTTGACCATGGACTGGTTTTGCAGAAGACTGAGACTCTTGAAGGGTAGATGACCATACCTACAATGCCATAACCATGTTTCATCTTAACTGGAGACATTATGTGCATATGACTATGACAAGGTAACACTTCTAAGACTTAGAGGGAATGTCATATTCTTGGTCATTTCTACTTTGGCTATGAGTCTTCTACTGGGGGCTTTATCATAGATAACACAATAAGTGTTGCGAAACCTGACATCATACTTACTCTGGATCAATTGTCCCACATTGATTAGATTGACTTTCATATTTGGAACCTAGAATACATCATGTATAAAAAAAATGATTATGTTTGGCAAGGATATGAACAATACCTTTTTCCTTGAGTTGGAACTCGAAAATGTCACCTAGCTTGATTTGTGTGACAACATAAGTATCTAGGCTAGAAAATAACTTGTTACCTATCATGTGATTGCTACAACCATTTTGAAATATCCATACATCTGTATGATATTCTTCTTCAGTCACTTGACACAAGAAAAACATGACTTCTGATGATCCTTCTTCAACATTGGAGACATGGCCTCTACCATTGTTCTAGTCTGCTTGCTTCTTTCTGCAGTCTTGTTCATAATGGCCATATTTTATGTAATAGTTGCACTGAATATTGGACCTATTAGTCCATCTCCTTCCTCTCCCCTTCTGACTTTGAAGTTGTGAGAGCGACCTGAATGATTTGAATGATCATGAGTGGTTTTTTCCTCTGTATGAGGAGAACCTTTGCCTCTTCTACCTCTTCCTCTAGCTCCTCTTCCTCGACCTCTGCTGAGGGAAGCCTAAGTGCTGAAGTCATTTGTCAAGGACTCTTCTTCCTGGTTGAATCGAGCTTCATGAGATAGGAGGGAACTCGTTAACTCTTCTAAGGTGTACTTAGATAGATCTTTAGATTCATCTATGACAATAATGACCATGGAAAACTTCTTGGTGAGACATCTGAGAATATTTTGGACAGCCATCTTTTGTTCCATGACCTCGCCATAAGATTGGAATTGATTCACAATCGCCACCTTCATGGCAATTGTGAACCCATCTCCATTGTTTCTCAATAGTTTTGTTTCTCCATGGAGAATCCATCTCCATTGTTTCTCAATAGTTTTATTTTATATAATGTGGTTTTATATAATGTGGAGATGTGTGGTTTGAATTCCATTCACCACATTCATTTTACTGTGTACTTTTCATTTTAATTGTTTTGCAAACATCCCGTTATAGATGAGTAATCTCATTGAAACGTTAATAGTCCAAAATATACATCAATATGTATGTATTATGTTAAAAACACTTGCTCATCTATGTATTGCGTTGTGAGCACAACATGTTCATTGTATCGTAGGGAGCTTAAAGGCTCTACCTACACCTTGTACTACATAATTGTGTAGAGCATAGAATGGATCAAAACAATCTAACTGTTATATGTAACTTACAAAATGTAGCACTATATCTAATTGTTGTTTATTAAGAACCAAAACTCTAAGAGAATAAGTCGAACTTCATTATTCTCTTGGTTGGAAATCACATTAGTCAAGAGCCCTATGCTATAGCTTTGTAGCTACTTGAGAACCGAACTATATCATCCATGATCTCGAGCTAATAATTTGTGATGTTAAGCTTATGGATTATAAAGCTGAGTTTTTTTGTATTAATGAATCCAAACTTGTTATTTGTAAGCAAACCTTTTAATTACAAAGCTACGTTTATTATTGAAGATCAAGTTTGGGATCTAGCCGTGGTCATGGTCACATTGATGAATCAAGAGGCTTTGTTGGGAAATCTTTGTAAGGATTTTGATAATCTTTCACCTTAGTGGATTCATTGCCTTAGTTTGGGGGTGGTAGCAGTATTGAAAGATTAATGAACATTGTTGGCCTATGATTAGGTGGAAAATTTCATCCACACATTCAGTCGCTAGGCCATTTATTTGAGTTAAGTATTCTTTTCATGTTTAATCTTATTGTTTTCCTTGTAATTGTAAAAGATGTCATTCAATTTATAATATTGATATTGATGTCATATATGTTGATCCATATATGTAAATGTTGTGATAAGTATGACATTACATTACTTAGTTGTAAATCATATGAACCTCATGTGCAATGGTGAATGTATGATTATTGGAATAAATTAATAAGTATCACGGTCTTTGCGTAAAGTCCTAAATATTTATGTTATTAATAGATAAACATACATCTAAGATGAATTAATAGAAGGAGGTTAATGATTTTGTTTAATCAACCATTTTGTTGTTTGGAGTGTTGAACTTAGTTATTAAAGTGTATCCATTGAGAGCTTAAAAGGGATTAATTATATATAAGAACTATGTCAGTTTAATATATCTCTTCCCTACTTAAAAGTCTTAGAGAGATATTTGATGTTAAGTGAGTGTTCGTTTAATATTAGCACATACATATTCAAGATAAAGAGAATTGATGTATTCATACTTGTAGAAAAGCATATGGCATTAAAAATTGTAACCTTGTGTAGGTTTAGTAAAAAGATTTGGAAATATGCTAGAAAAGCTAATTCCTACGTTTTAAAGAAAATGTTGGGGCTAGGTAGGAAATCTATATATTGAGGAATGGGTATAACTATTAGCTTGTAAACAGGTGGTTAACTCGTTGAAAGAGTATATAAAGTAAATGTTGGATTTCACATGTAGAGGCCTTTCATTGTATTTTCCTTACAATTAATCTTCAGAGTGGTTTTGTTTTGCATTGATAAGGCTAAAACAATTTATTTTAGAACTTAGAAAAAATTGATAAGGAACCTTGAACTATAAGCAAATTTTGATTCTCAACATCAAAGATTGGAGAAATTGTCATTGAACCTTAACATACATTATAGCATGATTAGGGAATTTCTTGAAGCTATTAGTTATTAGTAGATCGACCCTCATATTCAATTGGTTTGGTAAAAGATGCCCTTAAAGAAGAAGCCACAATCTGGAAAACCCATGGAGCTTATGAGACTAAAGTATGTTTCCAACTTGCACAAACTATCTTGGTGAATTGTAATATACCCAGTACCCTCGTTCATCTAATGAGTTATTTTTCTCTCTCTTTTAAGTACAATCTGGGTACACTATCCATCTATGTAGCTTAGTTCTTTTTCAAAGTTCCAAAACATCACAATTATGGATTAAGCAAAGGCAATAGTATCCTTTATAAAACTTTAGTCAACATAGTATATTCAATAATTAAATTATACCAAGGTTGCGAAAATACCTTCCTTGTCTATTTGAACATAAGGACTTATTCTTACCTTCAGAGCTAGTCTCTAAAGGTATAATTAATTACATGAGGGTCTATTTTAAACCAATTAGTATTTACTCTCTTTCATGCATTAAGATGTTATTCAACCATGTAAATCTTTCTTAACTAAACCAAATTCCTTTTGTATAAATCAAATAAATACATCAACCTCTAACTTATTAAACCATTTATAAGCATATGCATAGCATGGTAAGGATTTGGTGGCATATTCACTATTAATCCCAACAGAATATCTTCAATTTAAATCCTTTATTAAAATATAGAATTAACCACTCATAATATATGGAGGGATGCAAACTTGTCTTATTACCAAATATGTCAGGGTTATTAAATGTTAAGATTCCTTATATGTCTTATTACTTTGTGTCTATTTGTTGTGTCAAGAAAGAAAAAAACATAATGTGCATGAAAATAAGATAAATAACATGTATACACACGTCGACATAAACATAAACATAAATAACATACACGCATCAACATAAATATAAGATAATGTTAGCATACACATGCATAAATATAAACATACTCAATAAAGATAAATAACTTGTACACACATCCACATAAACATAACCATAAGATTTAAATAACTCATGTCGACATAGGAATAGTGACATCATATATCCATGAAGAAAAAATATAATACGAAATAATCGATCAAGTTTATAAAAAAAAGTAATAATGTATATGTGGACATAACAATAAAAGAGTGCACAACACATGAACAAGTGTCATCTAATATGGGGACTAGGCCCTTGATGGGATGTGTGGCCATCCCCACCGCTAGTACCTCCTGTGCCATGCCCTTGGTGTGGGGACAACATATGATCGAAAATGTTGTCTAAAGACTCGAACTGCAAAAATTACAATTTTGAACTATGTAAGTTAGTTCTAGATTTAAATAACATACTTAAATCTATAAGAAGACATACTTATAAAATTTAAGTGGATGGATCAACTAACCTGACTCAAGTCCATGGTGAGATTTACCAAATCATCCTGTGTGGCATCTCTAGGACAATACTAATTCGATGGGATGTCACCAGGACGATGTTGAATCAACCTTTCCCACTCATCTCTAAACATCGTTGGAGCATCGATTCCCAATTGTACATGAGTTCATGTATGGTGACATAATGCATATAATCGGTGAAAGAATAATAAATAAAAAATATAAATTAAACATCAACCTGAATTCTATATTGCATTGAAACATAAGTTATAGTACCTCATCGACTAATGGTTGACGATCAAACTTCAGAGGAGACTGCAACATCTCTCTCTCTCTCATGTGTGTGTGTGTATTTTAATTATAAAAAAAAAATCTAAATTATAAACCACAATTAAAATAACTAAACCTAAATTCAAATTTTAAAACACAATAAAAAATTTAAATCTATATTATAAAACATAATTAAGGGAAATAAAAATTTGTATAAGTTTTTTTAAATATACTAAATAATTTATAAAAATTAAATTTTTAAACAAAAAAATAGAACTAATTTTTTAAGGGTTTAACAGTTTTTTATCCTACCTCGCCGTTTGGAGGAAATGGAAATAGGAGGGGGGGGCTTCTCGGTGGTGGTCGTTGCACGAGTTGACCTTCGATCGAGCAAAAAATTATTGATGGAGCTCTTCACTATTGCTCGATCTAGACTTTTACCAGTAAACACAAGCAAAATTGAACCGCTATGTCTTTTTTATAACAGTTTACAAACACTCGATCGAGACTTATAACAGTTTACAAACGCTCGATCGAGACATTGTCTCGATCGATCTATTGTCTCAATCGATTCTTTAACGCTCGATTGAACTATTGTATCGATCCAGTGTTAATAAAAGGATCGATCGAGAGTTTGTGATTAGCTCAGTCGAGCACTTTGTTTAGTCCTTGATCGAGATTTTCGAAGCTCGGTTGACGGTTTATAAAAATCTTTCTTCCCTTCGCTTGCCAAAAAGTGTTACCCATCTTCATGGGAACACCCAAATGTGAGTAGTTGAAAGGAGAAATCTGACTGATTAATGTTTGTTTTGATAATATATTATGCTCGCGAGAATCGTAATATCATGTAGTATTGTAGATTAGATCGGTTTCTTCAATCTCATATACTCGAGCATCTCATTTATGATTAAGGACCATGAGGTGAATATCATAGTTACGAACTACTCTATGCCATGAATGTCTAGCTACGATTTGCTTAAATTAGTAAAGGTATTATTATTCTTTTCCACATTTAGAGGACATGTTTTTATTTATTCATTTTGATTCAATACTGAGTGACATGAATACTTTTTCATCGAAACTTGCAAGAATCATTGAATCTCAAGGAGATTCCTATGGTGGTCATGTCCTCTAAGAACGTATCTTCTTGGAAGAGAAGGTGAAATTCCAATGCCGTCTAAATGTTTTTGTTTTCTAATAATCATAAAGAATTCAATGCTGTCATTTTTTGTACATGATTATATACTTAACAGGCATGTAAAATGAGCAGATGTATGGAGGAAGGCGCAAGAGAGTTCATAATGAAACCCATGCAGGTCTCTAATGTAAATGATTGAGAAATTATATATGTAGAGTTCACGAATGGGGAAGGTACTGACATGTTGGGATATTCAATTGATATTGAGGTGATCATATATACAAAAAAGAGTTGTTTGGTAATTAGGGATCCAAAAGACTACAGACAATTTTATCGACACAAGAAGCAGTTCATCATATTATTATTCATATTTAACAAACATGTTAGCCATTGTTTGCCACCGCTACAAATAATATCCATCAAATATGTGTGTGCATGAATAGAAAATATGAGGAGAAACCCCAAAACGTCCCCATTATATTGATTTTGAAAGGGGTAAACTCCAAAGTATGTGCACGTTTGACATTTGGAGTTGAGATCTATATAGTCGAATCTCTCATGTCCGTGTTGTTATCACCCAAGATTTTCCTGGGTTGTGGCAGGAAAAACCATGGGGTAACCATTGCAAACCAATATTTAGTGGATGCAAACTAGCCTTTCCAACTTCAGGGAGGGATCTCCATTTAGTGCATCCAACAGTGGGATATAGCTTGAATGGGTTGGGATATTGGTAAAACTAGTGGCTAGACCTTCAAACAATGAATTAAAGGAGTGTTTTCAGTTGGTTGGAGTTAAGAACAGGAGGACAACTGGGCATGGAGTCAACTTCTGTAGGCTTCCAGTCACAAATGACAGACCCAGACCACGACTCTAGAGACAAGGGGAAAGGTAGATGTGGTTCTTTCGAGTCGAAATGATCAGCAGGTGAAGGTAGAAAGAGGAGACAAGTTCCATTACGAGGTCAAATCATTTGAGAATGAATTCTAACCTGCAACTTCAAGAGAAAAGGGTGGAATACCTAGTCATATGCATCTGGAGCATGTGGGCATGAATTGCATACCATGTAATCTTGATATTTAGGTACTACAAAAGCAAACAATCAATGTAAATACAAAGCAAGAACACATACACAGGAAATAACAGACATTAGAACACATATCACAGGAATCTCAAGTTCCAGAATCAGGTCTTCTCATTTGATTAAGATGTCGAGTTCAACACAAGCGTGGAGCAGTAATCTCTTTGAAAAAAAAACATCCAACCCGTTGGTTATCTTCAGAACCTTCTTTTATAGGCTCACAAAACATCAAAATATCCTAACTCATTTAAAACAAACTCGAACTGGTAATGATGAGGCTGCTCGAGCTGGGATGCTCGAATCAAAAGCCACTGATTCTTCCGTGTGCGGAGGAAGGAATCGTTGGTGCTGGAAGTGCACCATTGGGCCATGGAATCCACCTATTCATCTTGCAGATCAAGCCATTTAGATTGATTAGGACAAGTTACTGAAATAGGCCCCTTCGCAGTTCTCAAACGTGTTGTTTCTCTGTGAAAATCTCCACTCCCGTGACTGTAATTTGCTTTGCAAAAATTCGTCAATCCGCAATTGCCTTTCCACAACGACCTTTCCGAAATCCGCAATCCACAATGAGGGATGCGGGATTCAGAAGCTAATCTTTACGCATGCTGGAAAATTACCTTTCCGCAATCCGCAATGTAGAATGCGGGATGCGGAAACTTACTTTTTTGTGTTCCCGAAAATGACCTTTACGCAATCCACAATCCACATTTTGGAATGCGGGATGCTGAAACTATATTTTTCGCCCTTTGGAAGATTGCTTTTCCGCAATCCGCAATCCGCAATGCAGATTGTAGGAACGGGAAAACAGACTTGCGGAATGCCATTTTAACCGTTGATCTGATCCATTCCTCGATCTTAGTTGTTCAATATTCTTTGGTTGCGGAAGAAGCCTTTAATGCTAGCTTTCCCTATGGAAAAGCCCTATTGCCTTGCATTTTCTCATTTTCTTGCTGCGGCTTGGTCACTTGGCTGGGCTTTACTTGATACTTAGCCATTTTTTGGGTTTTTTGATTCTTCATTTGGTGTAACCAGCCAATGGGTGACTTTGGAGCTTCGAAGGAAGCTTTCTTTTTCCGTCCTCGGTGGAGATCATAATAGGTGTTAACAACGGCTCCAACTGGGGATGCTACTCTCCCTACTAGGTAGCAAGAACATGCAGACTAGTGGCCCTAATTCCTTTCTTCTTTCTCCTTCTGTGGATCTCAGAATTGGAACACGGATAATCTGAAAATAAAAAAACGGCGATGTACAATAGGGGTGGGTCGGCGGGCTTGATTTTTTACTTGAAGTAACTCTTCAAGAACCTTCGATTGATGGATCCCTTGACAACTGGTTCATTGTATTCGTCCCGCAGGAAGAAAGCGTTATTCCCATGGTAGGCAGTGATTGTATAGGGCCCCTGCTAAAGGTTATCAAACTTTTGGGCCTAGTATTTTCTTCTAGCATCCCATTTTAATACTAGATCTCCCACTTGGAAATCATCCGCCTTGGTCTTCCTATCAAACTTCTTCTTGATCTGGTTTCGAGCTTTCGTGGCTCCAACCTGTACCCCTTCTCTAATTTCTTGCATTTCCACCAGTTGATTATCTCTCCTCAACTCGGTGTTTGGCTCTTCTTCTTGCTCATGTAGAAATCTCATTGCGGGCCCTTTGAGGGAATTAGGTAATATTAGCTCTGTTCCATATACTAATTTGAAAGGAGAAGTTCCAATGGACCTTTTAGAGGTGATCCTATCAGCCCACAGGCCAAGGGTTAGCTTGGTGTTCCAAGCCCTTTTATTTTCTTGCAGCAGCCTCTTGATTATCCTCGCCATACTTTTGTTGGAGGATTCTTCCAATCCATTTCGATGGGGGTAGTAAGCAGTAGAATGGACAAACTTGACGTGGAACGTGTCATAGAATTTGAAAATCTTCTTGGATTTGAAATCTTGTGCATTGTCAGTGATTATCTTAATAGGACACCCAAACCTAGACATGGTATTCTCCTCTATAAACTTGATGATGACTGTATTTGTGGCTTGTCTGGTAGGTACTGCATCAATCCATTTGGTGAACTAGTCTGTGGCAGTCAATATCCACCTATGCTTTCCAGAGGATTTGGGAAAAATTTCACAAATGAAGTCAAGCCCCCACTGCTGGAAAGGGGTTTCCACTGATATTTGTTTCAGAGGCAATGACAAGAGCTTCCCCTTTCCTTCAAAGACTTGGCATTCATGGCAGCTAGCTATTTCCTTATAAGCATCCTTGAACATAGTAGGCCAATAGAACCATGCCCTGAGAATTTTGTTAATAGTGGCCTTCCAGTAATGATGCCCTCCACAGTCTCCTTTGTGAAACTCTTTCAATGTTATTTTGGCTTTTCCTTCTAGTATGCAATTCAAGAGGACACCCCTAGGGCCTTTCCAATAAAGACAAACACCTAGTATGCAAAACTTCGCAGCCTTCATCTTGGTGGATCTAGCTTTGCTTTTTCCCATCTCAGGAGGTGCTTGCAAGTTCTTAAAAACATATATAACATCAGAATACCAAGGAGAGGATAGGAATTTGTCTGATACCTGAGGTAGTGGATCTTGGGAAGTTTCCTCCTACATGTGTGACAACATATTCACACTTATTGAATCCCAATTTGACTCAACCATGAGTCTGGCCATCCCTTGCCATTTAATAAGATTTGTAGGTTTGATTTCCAGGTCATATTCCAGTAGTGTAGCTATCCACTTTTCCCTTCTACCTTTCGGATTAGGTTGTGTCAATATATCTTTCACAGCAACATTAGGAACATAAGCTACAACATGGGAATGTAGGACATAAACCCCGAAATCCTTCAGAGTTTTGATCATGGCATAGGATTACTTTTCCATAATGTTGTACTTGAGCTCAACATCTCTAAGAGCCCTGCTAAAGAAATCTATGGGCTTCTCATCTCCCTCCTGATTTTCCTGTAAAAGCACACCTGCTATGGAATGTTCAGAGGCAAAGGAAAACATAAGAAAATCCATGTTAAAATCTGGGTTGATCAGTACAGGTGCTTTGACAATTGCTCTCTTTATATCTTCGAATTCCTGCCTAGCCTCAACAATCCACCTAACCTGAATCCTTCTTAAGCATGCAGGTTATGGACCTCATGATCCCTGCAAAAATGGGAATAAACCTCCTTATGAAATTCACTGTGCCTAGAAAAGATTGAATTTCCTTTTTACTACTGGGGAGCTCAATTTTTTGTATTGCATCTATTATGTCTGGATCAATTTTGATCCCATCTTTAGATATTATGTGGCCCAACAACTTTCCTTCTTGCATGGGAAAATTTGACTTTTTAGGGTTCAAGGAGATTCCAAATTTTTTGCACTTGGTAAACACTTGGTGCAAATGCTTTAGGTGCTCTGCATCAGATTTAGAGTATATAGTGATGTCATCCATGTAGACAACCACAAATTTGTGTTTCTCTCCCGCAAAGGATATGTCCATAGCTCTTTCGAAGGTGGCTCTTGCATTCAACAGACCGAAGGGCATCTTAGCATACATGAAGGTTCCCCAAGGTGTGGTAAAGGTTGTCTTGCTCTTATCTTCTGGATGCACCTTAATCTGATTATACCCTGAAAATCCATCCAGCATGGACATTCTCACTGCCCCTACAACCTTCTGCAAAATGTGGTCCATTTTGGGAAAGGGTTAGTTGTCCTTTAGAGACACCTTGTTGAGGTTTCTGAAATCAATACACAGTTTGATTTCACTGTTCTTTTTTCTCACTGGGACTATTTTTGCCACCCACTGTGAAAAAATTAGAGAGATTATGATTTTGGCTTCATACAACCTCTTTACCTCCTTTTCTATCAGCAGGAGCAGCTTGGGGTTCATCCTTCTTAGCTTCTTCCTGAAGGGATTCTCCCCTGTCTTGACTGGTATGGTATGCTGGATGATGGCTGTGTCATATTCTTTCAGGTCTTCGTAGCACCATGCAAACACATCAGAAAACTTCCTCATTAGGTCCATATAGTCCTTTTTGGTACCAGGGGTCAAAGATTTCGATAGTTTGACCATTCTGGGATCTTCATCGTTCCCAATGTTGTAGTATTCTATTTCTTTTGGGTCTAGAGCCACTTTGTGATCCTTAGACACATCATTTTCGTCAAACAGTCTTTCCAGTGGAACCAATCCTTTGGGTATGTAGTTGATTTTTAGCTGCAAAATATCTTTTCCTCCCAAAGTAGTTTTGCGCTCTGGTGGATCTAGCTCCCACTCTTCCCCTTCACAGTCCTCTTGATCAATCTGGAAATTGGAAAATTCCCCAGTCATCTCCAGAAATTTCTTTATCTGTTGTTCATCTTCAAATATTTTCCAATGCCTGGCATTATCTGGGACGAAGGGTCTATGCCTTACATTAATCATGTGAGTCCTAGCAGGGTAGGTAGGGAGTTGAAACTTGCTAGCGGAGCTGGCTAGAATGTCTTCTATTTCATTTTTCTCCCTGGGAATGAAAGAAATATGATGTTATGTGAAGAAATTTCCAAACAGATCCCACACAACATTTCTATAATCCCTTAAACTAGGGTGTTTTGCCTCATAGTTTCCATTCACCTGCTGGATTATCAGCTCTACATCTCCATAGACCTTGATCTTCTTAGCTTTTAGGCCTTTGAGCACATTTAATCCCAATAGCAGAGATTCATATTCAACCATGTTATTTGAGTAGTCAAACATTAGTTTGAAAGTATGGAATCCGGCGCATGCATTTCCTTTTCCTGGAGGGATGACCCATACTCCTGCTCCAACTCCTTCTTTATTTACAGCTCCATCGAACCTCATGACCCAGTGATCTTCTTTTTGGAGGGTGACCGTGGCCACTGTCTCCAACTCTGATTTCTCATTACTGCCCTCTTCCATCTGTTTCCCATCGTTATCTATGTTAGCTGAGCTGTCAGGGTATCCTAACCCATTCCCATCATTAACTTCACCATTTGGTTCAGGTAACATGGCAGCTCTCGTTCTTTCTTTCTCTGGACTTAGATCATAGCAGAGAATTGAGGAGCCTACATCTGTGTCTATGGAAAATATGGGGTGGTTATCAGGCCCTTCCTTGTTGCTTACCACGTATGAAATCCTATGCTCCCTGTACAACCTTATACTTTCCCCAAAGACGGGGATCATGGCATAAGACATGTCCATTTGCATGGTTCCCTTCAACTTTGCAATCCATGACCTGGACAACAACATCCCAAACTTAGGTGGAATATCAACCACTACCACATCCATGATCATATTTTTCTGAGGTATCTGAGTTAGTGATACCACCATGTCTTTAATCATCCCCACACATGGAACTCTTTTAGAATCAAAGGAGAACATGTCTTTATTAGGTCTTGTAATTTCTAACCCTAGATTCTCCACTACTGATCTTGGCATGAGGTTGTGGGAGGCTCCTGAATCAAACATGGCATTGTGCAAGATATGGTCATGTATGTTGACGCTGATATAGAAAGGGGGGACATCAGTTTATGAGGCATTTTCAACATGGGGGCCAAACATAAGAGTCGGATTGTCTTCATACAGATTCAAAGTATCAGGCTGCTTCCCTTCTCCACCATTTACTACTTTTAGAATCTGGTCTTTGTATTATGATTTTTTAACCAACTCATTCAAGGGAGTGGAGATCTTAATCTTAGATATTTCGTTCTCCAGACTGAAAGAAGTATGGACCCTCTCTATTGTCTTTGTATCACCCTCATCTCTCCCTTCTGTGCTCTTTTTAAGGGGTTTTCCCCCTTCCCAAGGGTCTCCTTAGAGATTGTAACTTTTGGGTCCTTTCTCCTAGGGATTTCTTTTCTTGGTGGCTGAGAAGGGGACGGATCAGCAGCAGCCTTTCCTCGGTCTATTATTACTTTCCTATTCCTCAAATTATGTTGTCTCTTGAACTCATAGATGGCATTGTGGAGCCCTCTTTGGTACTGGTTAGGTTTTGATTCACCTGGGACATCATCTGATTGCAGGGAAGACCGGTCATGTTCATCTTTAGTCAGATAGAAATGGGGTTGGATCTGATCATAGAGGTGGATTTGATCTTCATTCTGTCTATATTCTTCTTCATCAATGAAGTTCTCAAATTGGATGATTCTCAGGGTTTCTTGGCTCTTTAGGTCTTCCTTGTGGGGAAGTGTTGGGCCTGGCCCAAGTTGGGGAAAATTTTGATAATAGAAGGAGTTTTAGCTGTGGAGATGAGCGTAGCTCAACAAAAATACAATTTTGTGCAAGTTATGGGGATGCTGCGAAGTTGCGCGCAGCAACCAAATTTTGGTAGTACTTTGAAGGGTGCCGCGAAGATCAGTGCTGTGAGGAAGCAATGATGCGAAGTGACCAGTCCACATGGAGCCGGCAAAGTAGAGTGTTGGACGGAGGATGGGCACGGGTACTGGTTAGACCGTCGACGGTCTAGTTTTGGTATAAATGCTCCAGGGAGGCCGAGCGGCGGCCAGGTGTACGAGGTCGTTAGAGGAAGAATGACTGGATGAAAGCGACTGGGAGCTGAGCCAGTTGTGCGAGGTCGTTAGAGGAAGAACGACTGGATGAAAGCGACTGGGAACTGAGCCAGTTTTGCGAGGCCATTAGAGGAAGAATGACTTGATGAAAGCGGCTGGGAGCTGAGCCAGTTGTACGAGGCCGTTAGAGGAAGAGCGGATTGAGGAAAGTGACTTGTTAGCGTGCACACAATAGAAAGCCCAATAGTGACAGGATGAAGGCGTAGAGGACCGCCATGATGGAGCACTCGCTAACAGAGGCTAACAGTCCGATTTAGAGAAACCGTAGCAGTTTTTTAAACCGTAAGAGTTTTGGCCTTTAGCATTGTAAAGACATGACCTACGAGCATGATCTATTTTTAAGGAGGCATTTTTGTATGGAAAAGGGTTGTTAGAAGTTTAGTACTGAGCATTGTAAAATCTTTTCTGAGTAAAGATATTGAAAAGGCTCTGCAGCTGAGTGCGCAGAGACCTATCTGAGAGAGAAGAGAGTCTGCAGCTGAGGGCGTAGACTAAGAACTGTTGTGCCCTTCCCAAAAGATATATATATATATAACAACAGTTCTTGTGGACGTAACTTCCCACCCAGGGGAGTGAACCACGTTAAATACTGTGCAGTGTGATTGTGTTGTGTATTGTGCATTTATCTGCTCCCTATGAATGAATGTCTGAATTTTCCCTTGCATACCGTTATGATAGGACTTTTATATGTATTTGCCATCAGAAGAATATGGAAATAATATGTTAAGTTCTGCATGAATAGATGAATGGTAAATGTTTGGCCTCTACTTATGAATCAGTAATGAATCATTTATTCGCCTAAGTGTTAGATATTGTTTAAGCACTTTCACATTACATAGTAGGAAAAATGCATGGTAGTTGGACCGTCTCCGTGGCACATGGTTGAGCAGTGAACACCCCAAGTGAATGGATGAATGATTGAGTGTTAATAACTCCATTACTCTAGTTAAATGCAATGATTTCAAGTCTTAGTGTGAACTGCACCGACTGCAATCATAACGAAATTCCGTGGAAATATAATTTAGAGGTGCAGACCGCAGTGTTGCCTATTGCTATGTAGTCTCGCCCCGCAGCACACGTCCTGTGTCACGCTGCATAGTACGTCAAACTAAACAACTCATCACCTACTGTGGAAACCTGATTCCGTAGTATTCCTTAGATACACCTTGGGTGAGACCTCAACTTGCTCGCAGGTTGTTGCTGAAAGGACCGGTGCAAAGGGGTTTTGTTGGTCAAGGGAAAACCGCGAAGAACCTGGGTCTTTATTGAAAACCCTTTGGGTCAGCATATGATAAGCCAACAAATGGTTCCGTTGCCGCGCTAGAATCTGTGATGAGTTGCAGCCATAATGTGGGACGAAGAACATCAGTTCTCAGCAGGCTCCGACAATTGGCATCCTGAAAAGACAGAGATCCGGGCTTGGTGTGACAAGACTGTAAGAGACTTTGCAAGCCAAGAGAATAGACACCCGCATCTATCTGACGAACAGTGGTTGAATAGATATCTATGGAAAGATATTCACGAGATTTTCTGGGCATCATTTCCAGACGAGCTGCACGAGTGGATCTCGCGGCTCTTAGAGAAGAAAACCTGTTTTCAAGGGGGAGTTCCTACAGAGTGGACTCCAGAGCTCATAATGCAGCTCAAAGCAATAGACAACCCATTGACGCGCATAGTTGACTTCTAGGTCGATCACATGCTAGAAGGATTCGTAACAAAATTTGCTGTAGACACACTCAAATCCTACAGCCAAGCAAAAGCATACTTTTTCGATGGATTCCAAGGTAAGTACCTGAACAATCTCAGTCTATACATTAAGATGTTGTTAGCTGAGAAAGGTGTTTTAAGAATGGAGTAATATTTTCAAGTCTGTCATGGTAAACAGTATGTATAGTGATTCTGATGAAGACACCCATAATCTTAGAAGTGGGAAGAGATATAAATTTAATAAGAATCTTGGAGGCACTGGACTCCACATAGATACTGAGATTCCTTGTGACCTTAACAACGAATCCGTGCCACCAATCACCCCTCAGAATCCGTCGATTACAGAGACCGCACCTCCCTTATCTCAGAGCCCACCCATTACACAGCCCACCCCTCAGGATACTCATCCGAGTACGTCTACTCCGATATTCCCATTTACTTTCACTACGCAAATCCCATCACAACAGCCGCGCACAAATCCGGGTGCTCCAACTAATAGGACAATGGAAAACACTGATATGAAGCTACCGATATTTAAAGGAACTGGTCTAGAAGACCCTGACTACCATTGGTTTCTTTGTGAAGCCGTATGGAGAGTAAGACAAATCCAGGATGATGCTGTGAAGAGAGCGCAACTCATTACCACCCTCAGAGACAGAGCTTTACAATGGTTTATGAAGTACTCTCAGACACAGCCGAGAACCCTCGTAGAAATTAAAGCTGCGCTTGTGGCAGAGTTTAAGAAACCCAAATATGAATCTCATTGTATAACCAAGTTGAAAGAAATAAAGCAGAGACCGACTGAAACGGTCTAGGAGTTTGATCAGAAGTTCAAGACCTTATTGGACCAAGTGAGCTTTGTTATTGCTCCAGAATAGCAAAATGAATGGTTTATTGTTGTGATGTTGTCCCAAATTAGACTACCATTGATGCAGCAGAAGGTTGCGTCGTAGGCAGAGGCCTTGGAGATTGCAATGAAGCTAGAGGCTTCACCGATTGGTGAGACTAGTTTTGGGATGTCTTAAATCCAGAACCAGCTGACCACCCTGACACTAGAACTTCAAAGCATGAAGAATGGAAAAGAACAAAGGTATGAACCTCGGCATGAGGTCTGGTGTACAAGTTGTAAAGGAGAAGGCCATGACCGCGAGCATTTCCCTTTATTCCGTGACTATCTTAACAGTGGTGCGCCCAACCTGATAAATCAGAATCAGGCCCCATGGTGTGAAATTTGTAGAACTACAGGACACAGACCTGAAGACTACTATCTCATACAGAAATATGTGAAAACACCCAAAAATTTATACTGCACTTTCTGTAAATCAGTTGGACATGATGAATCCAACTGCTGCACATATGAGCTAATGAACGAAAGAAAATCAGATATGGACGCAATGAGAGGTGCTGGCTTGTACCGCGTACAAGAAGAAAACCAGCCTAAACAAGAAAATGCTCAAGATGATCAAGGAGGATACAGAGGCCGTGGTGGTGGATACCGTGGCAGAGGAAGAAATGCTAGCCTGGTGCAGGGAAGAGGCTACGACCCGGTCATTTTTTATAATTGTGGCCAGCCAGGTCATGTGTCTAGAGATTATGTTAACCCACGCACTACATGCAACTACTGTAAATCATTTGAGCATGTTATTGAAGATTTCCTAGTGCTAGAGGCGGAAATGAAGAAAAGAAGATGGACGGAGGCACCAACTCCAAACATCCAATGGATTGCATCATAGAATAGACCAGTGGACCCAAGCATCAACGTGGTCACACGCAGTGGCGCTAAGACAGGCCACGATGGGGGAGCAGAAGCTTCGATGTCAGGGGAGCCTCACACAAAGCAAAGCCCTCTTGAGATAGTATGGATAAGAAAAGCTCTAGGAAAAACACCTGCTCTCGACCTACGAAAGAACAAGGAGGTCTTTATCGATGCATGAGATACCTTCGGAGAATTGGCAACTAAGTCAGTGAGGATCCCGTTGCGCAGTGAAAAACTACATGTTGAAGACATGCTAGCTGCTTATGACAAAACAAGTACCGCAATGGATGTTGGCACTTTTGTTGCGCAGTTCTTGTGAAGCTGCATGAATCTACTAAAAAGTGAAAATGCCATAGCATAGCTACAGAAGCTCATAAACCAATATGAACCACAGACGGGAACAGAAACTTCTGATAGCACCGTATATAACATAAGGAAGCATAAAAAAACAGTCCAAGAAATGAGGCTTACTGCGCAGATAGGATATTTTGAAATGGATGAAGTCATCCTTGATCTGGGATTTGAAGTGAATGTCTTGACTAAGCAGACATGGCAGCAGATGGGTCGACCAAAGTTATTATGGTCACCTATCCAATTGAGAAGGGCTAACCAAGAGAAAGTCATACCTTTTGGTCGGTTAGCTGATGTGGCTTTTGACATTGATGGATTCTAGAGTCATGCAGACTTTAAAGTTATCGAGATTGTGGACGATAGTCAGCCTTTTCCTGCACTGTTAGGAATTGACTGGGCAATGGATAACCTTGCTATCATAAACCTGAAGACAAAGAAGATGATATTTGAAGGAAAGCATCTTAGGGTCATCGCACGATTGGATCCTACAGATAGGGACAGATATAGTGAGCCGATTCAAGAGGAATCCAAGGCTCAAGACTTGGACAGACTATACCAGATGACCGTGAACCAGGAAGATTACACTAATCCAACTGCCGATGGTACACTTAGCTGGAGATGTGATAGCTCTTGTGTCTCTGACTCGGATACAGGACTAGAAAATTGGAAAATCCGCATGCATGAAGTATCAACGAGAAGGTGTGCGCAGGTTATGAAATCACTGCGCTGGATCGAAAATGAGGTAAGTCCTATTCCCATATATGATGGTTCTGCTAATGTTTACACTTTCATCCAAGAATATACTGTGGCTATTGTAGATGAGCATAGATTACTAGCATTGGATATGGCATTGCATGACACACCAGCCAGATGGTGGGCTGCACACAAGCAGACATTGGCTACTTGGGATCAATGCAGGATTAAGATGCAGATTCGGTTGCTGACAGGGTTACTTTACCTTTTGAAAAGTTTAACGGACAGACAGATCCTATCCAACATATTGAAGTCTGTTCATAGGCATGGGTGGAAAGGCCACAAACAAAATGGGTACATCTATTTGTACATACAATGGACGATGCCATTCCAAAGAAATGGTACCTAGACCTGGAGTTGTGCAGGGAAACCACTGATTGGGATATGTTGATTGCCAACTTCCAGAAGGACTTCAGCTTTGACGATGACAACCCACTGATCCATGATGCGTTGTAGATAATTAAGGAACACATATTCAGGGAAGACTGTCCTCATGAAAATATAATGTTGGAAGAATTCTTTGTGGCAAATGGCATTCCTGCGAACCTATAATCAGAAGGGAAGGAACACGAAAACCATCCCATCGAGTGTTATAACCTAGCTGAAGTACTCGATGATAGATAGGAAGATGATGAGGATGATCCGCGCAACATAAACATACCAGAATCGGAGGGTGCACGCGACGTAGAGGGAACTCTGGTTGGAAATCCCATACATGAGTGGAATAGTAAAGACACAGAAGGTGAACATTGGCACAAGCGAAAAGCCAAAGTTCGCCTCAATTAGAGACTATTGGGATGATCAGACTCTTGTAGAGATTGCAGACATCTTACATGAGTATCAGGAGTTATTCCCGATGAAATTCACAGAAATGAAAGGCATTCTGGGATACCTAGGGGTCATGAAAATACCGTTGAAGCCAGGTGCCAAGCCTATGAAGCAGAGGCCATACAGACTAAACCTGCGGTACAAAGAAAGAGTCCGCGTAGTGCTAGATAAGATGCTCGAAGCAGGAATCATTGAACCTGTTGAAGAATCCGAGTGGATTAGCCCCATGGTCATTCAAGACAAGAAAACGAAAGGTGAGATCAGGATTTGTGTGGATCTCAGAAAACTGAATGATGCTGCTATGCACGACCCATTCCCTACTCCTTTCACGGACGAAGTACTTGATAATGTTGGAGGGAATGAGGTCTACTCTTTTACTGATGGTTTCTCTGGGTATCATCAGATCAGGATTGATCCTGCAGACAGAATCAGATCTCCTTAAATCTGAAGAAGTGTATTTTATGTGTTCCTTACGTGATTCTTCTTGGCCACATTGTCTATAAACAAGGATTGATGGTGGATCCTGCGAAGATTGCAATTATTGTAAATTTACCAACACCAAATTCAGTCAAGATGTTGCGCTCTACCTTAGGCCATATCGGATATTACAGGAAATTCATAAAGGGTTACGTGCAAATAAATGCAGCAATGGAGAAGTTGCTAAAGAAAGATGCGCCGTTCATTTGAAACGCAGAGTGCGAGCAGGGTTTTGATACACTAAAGGAGAAGATGGTTATTGCGCCGATCCTAGTCTTCCCAGACTGGGCGAAGCCATTCCATGTACTTGTTGATGCATCATGCATTGCCCTGGGAGTCGTATTAGCTCAGCCAGGAGAAGGAGGTATTGACCATCCCATCGCATTTTCAAGCAGGAAGCTCTCAACAATGAAAAAAAATTACACTACTACTGAGAGGGAAGGTCTTGCGATGGTATATGTGCTGTAGAAATTCAGACACTACTTGCTTGGTGCGCACTTCCTCATGTTTACTGACAATTCCACTTTGAAATACTTGGTCAATAAGCCAGTGTTAGGGGGGCGCATATGCAGATGGCTGTTGCTATTCCAGGAATATGATTTTGAGATTGTTGTTAAGCCAGGAAGGCTGAACTTGGGACCTGATCACCTCTATAGGATTGAGTTAGGAGAAGAGCCAACAAACATTGAAGACAGTCTTCCTGATGCGCAGTTATTTTCTATATAGGTTGTTGATGATTATTATCAGGATATTATTGATTTCTTAACAACAGGATTAGCACCTCAAGACTTTTCCATCCAGCAGAAGAAACAACTGGTAGTGCGTGCCGCAGACTTCACTATTATTGCAGGTCAGCTATACAAACTCGGACTGGATGAAGTGCTGTGTAGATGCATACTAGACCATGAGAAACCAGTCATCTTAGCAGATGTGCATTCAGGGATCGCAGGAGGCCACTATACAGGAAGGGCTACCGCGCAGAAGATACTACGCACAAGGCTATGGTGGCCTACGATCCATAAAGACTCCAATGAATACTGTCGGAACTGCAATGTCTGTCAGAGGACAGGAAAACCTTCGTGCAGAGATGAAATGCCGCTGAATCCATAGTTGACCTTATAGGCATTTGAAAAGTGGGCCATTGATTTTGTGGGTCCCATAAACCCACCAGGGAAAAGAACTGGTGCGAGGTACATCATTACTGCTACTGATTACCTCACCAGATGAGCGGAAGCAAAACCAGTAAAGGACTGCAGCGCCGGTACTACTGCGCAGTTCATTTTTGAAGATATACTTTCACGATTTGGATGCCCGAAGATTTTGATGAGCGATCAAGGCACTCACTTTTTGAACAGAACTATTGAAGCTCTCACAGAGGAATTCTACATCCATCATCAGTGCAGTACCCCATATCATCCACAGGCGAATGGCACTGTTGAGGATTTCAATAAAATACTTTAGAATGTGCTCACTAAGATCTGCAATGTGAATAGAGATGACTGGGATCTGCGCATCTCATCTGTGTTATGGGCATATAGGACCACTTGCAAGAAATTGATAGGACACACACCTTTTCGGTTGGCCTATGGACAAGAGGCTATAATGCCAATGGAGTATATTGTCCCCAGCTTGAGAATCACTACATTTACAGGGATGGTAGATCGCGCAGTGATAGAAGAAAGATTGATACACTTGGTTGGATTGGAGGAAGATCGCTTCATTGCAGGATTTCACCAACAAGTGCAAAAAGACTGCGAGAAAGCATGGCATGATCGCCATATAAAGAACAAGTCCTTTCAAGTAGGTGACCTAGTCCTCTTGTATGATAGAAAATTTATGAAGTTTCCTGGTAAATTTAAAATGCATTGCCTTGGTCCATATACTGTGATACATGTTACTAACACTGGTGCAGTCTAGTTAGCCACCTTAGCTGGCAATACTTTACCAAGTTTGATAAATGGGAGTAGATTAAAGTTGTACCACGATAGTCCTACTTCGCAGAATCTTGAATGATAAACAGAGGGAGAAATTTCTAAGTGTCAAGTACAGTTGAAATTGGACACTGGAAATGAAAAGGAGTCTGTACATGTATGATAAGTAGGACAATGTATGTCCCATGCAGCACTGCTGAAACTGCAAAAAAAAAAAAAGGAGCTGCACAGTTGGAACATCAACACTGCAAAGTAACTGCACAGGATCAGAGATGGCCTGCCGCGCAGCTCTCACAAAAATAGCTGTTACACTGGCCGTGAGAAAAATAGCCGTTATATGACCGTTGCCAACAACTGCTTGAACATTTAATGCAAAGATAGTCGTTTTGAACACGCTGACGAAGAAAGGGACTGAAGGATTTGCTCAATTTGGCCAATGGACACCACATTTAAAGCTCATCTAGCCGTTGGAAGGCGTGGGAGGACTCACCTATGCCTATAAGTAATGCCGCATAAGGACTCGTAGGTGTTACCAAACACTTGGAATTCTCATGCGCTCACTCCGGTGTCAGCAATCCTTAGTAACATATCTGAAACATTTGCCTACTCTCACCACTGAATGTCCGACTGGTCGTACAGAGAAGAAGATCTTACAATCCAAGAAGTGGTCAGAGTCTTTCAGTATGGAGGGATTGAAGGGTTAATGAAAACCCCTGCCAAGAAGGTTACATTGGAACCAGGTCAGGCATCTTGAAGGTCACCTAGACACAACCCAGACATGTAGGATAGGGGGAAAGATACAGTTAGGCCACAAACAAAGAACCTCAGGCCAATTTCGGTGGTGCCACGGTCACTGGTATTTCAGAAGGAGATACCTTTAAAGCTTACACCAGAGTACATATCACCACGGGCGCTGGATGCCCTAATTTATAAACTGGTCAAGAATGCCCACTATGAAATCCCCTTGTTGCCAATCTCGAAGCATGTAGACGTTTCCCAGAACTTGCTAGGAAAGATCCCATAGTGTAAGTGGGAAGAATATGACCTCCTAGGAGTGCAGAAGGAAGAACCCCATGATCCCAAGTTCCCACACTTCCAGCCTAACCAATACATGTGCTGGAAGAAAGATGTTAAAGGAATACTCAACTTGGTCACCGAAAGCTGGCTGACACTAGTAGTTCAGTCAAGATTGCTAAACCTGCTGAGATTACTCCATTTTGATCGTTCAGCAGAAGTCAATGTGGTGGTTCGCACTTTGATGGCACGAATCCATCAGGGATACCTGTGGCTAGATAGAAATGTTTATTTGACCATTGACTTAATCCACCATGTCATAGGACTAAGTAAGCGCGGCAAGGACCCCAAGCAGTTCTTCCAAGGGAAGAGTAAGGAAAAAGAAGCTATCACGAAGATGAAGAAAAGCCACGCATTGGTGAAAGGAAAAAGAGGTTTTTTGACAGAAGAAATCGAAGATAGAGCGACAAAGTTTGTTACACAATTGCTGGCCGGAAAAATCCTAAGAACAGCCAGGCCTCCGGAGGTGCTTGCGGGCGCAGTACTACTCGGTGCCGCGGTGGCTGAAGGAACCAAGTTCAATTGGTGTTAGTACCTTCTCAATGAGTTCCTGGATGAACTCAATGAAACCCAGGTGAATGGAGGTCAATTCCAATTCGCATGGTTGATTATCCTGATCGCCTTTGTCGGATGGAAGGAGTCGAAGGACTATGTCGACATAATTGCAGACACCAATGATCCCAGAGCAGTTCGATATGCCAAGCTTTGGGAAAATTTGAACACAGAGCGGCAACACACGACAGCTGAAGTCTTCTACCAGTATTACACCCAGCTGCATAAGGCGATCACCCGTACATCGCGCATTACAAAGCTAGTAACGTCAAAATACATTCGCATTATCGATTTTCATGTGGACATGTGTTGTATTTTTATTTCACCCAAAGCAAAGATGAAGAAGTCGGAATGGTATGCGGGTAATTACCATATGTACGAGGAAGACATTGACATCCTCATGAGGGACTGGCCAACCGAGTTCCGTGTCAAGGTCATGGATGTTCCGACCGATTTAGAAGAAGATGAACCAATTCCGTGGCCATGCCCAATCATTGAGGAAAAAGGAAAGAACCTGAAAGTCCACCAAATCCAAAGGCGCAGAAGAAGATTAAAGCAACCAAGGGTCAGTCACAAACAGTGCTCAATGAAGAATATTTCGACATGATTGTCAAAAAAGTCACAAAACAGATGGAAGAGCCGATGATAGACAAAGAGAAAAAGGACAAGGCCATATAGGATGACCTACAAAAGAACTGGCTCGCACTGCAAGGGCTCATGCAGAAGATGGACGATGTCCAGAAAAGGCTACCTTTTCCGTGCAACACAAAATTGGAAGGGAGGTCAGGAGGAACCTCGCAGTAGACACCACCGCAGCTAGCCATAATGCTACCAACGAAGACTCGGCTCATTCATCTGGACCCAATGAGCGGGTAGAGCTCGACCTGGCCAAGATTCCGTTACCTGGCTTGCACTTTTTGCACCTATAGGTTATAGATGAAATGCATGAAAGGACCATTGATTCGATCAAGTCCCAAGTTGCGCTGCAAGCTGTAAATAGGAAGCTCGAGGAGTTTAGCTCGCGCACAAATATGCAACTGCATGATGAACAGGATCGTCGGCTGCGATTGGAGGCCACTATTACTTCTGTCGCAGATGACATTGAAGATTTCAAACCCCAAAGCGATCCTTTGGACACCGTTCTTAGAATGGGAGATATGGTGAAATCTCTGAAGACCGAAATATTGGACAAGGAGATTCTTCATGAGGCTGATATTACCGCCCTGAAGGAAAAAATCAATACGGACATACCATTATTTGAGTAGTAGTTAAGGGAGCAAGCAGTAAAGGCCGCAGCACGGAATATTGCAATGGACGTGGCTAACTGCCAAGATTTATTGACTATAGCTTCGAAGGAATTCACTGCCCTCGAAGAGGATCCAGGGCTACTGCAAGTAAAGACCACAGTCAAAGAAAAGCAAGCCACACTGGAGAAGCTGGATATAGAATTCAAAGCCCTGCCAGCCAGAGATAGGCTTCTGAAATACAGGGAAATAACCAACTTGAAAAAGGAGGTACAAGCATTAAGGGAGAAAGAGACTGCGATGGACAATTAGTCCCAACCACTACTGTAGGATGCCATTGAAATATCGTAGCAGATTGAAGACAAACTCAAGGACCTGCGCGAGAACTAGGAGAATGTGGAAGGACAGATTGGACAAGAAATAACTGCGGAAATGCTCGACATAGTCAGGCAAGTCGAGCACGCTACAAATGAAACAATGGAGCAGTTGGTTGGAAAAGCTAGCTCCGCAGGTCGTGGAGCAGATAAAAAAGGCCGAAGCTGAAGGTGGCTCGGGGACGAGCCACATGTAAGTTTTAGGGGCATGTTGGGCCTGGCCCAAGTTGGGGCAAATTTTGATAACAGAAGGAGTTTTAGCTGTAGAGCTAATCGCAGCTCAACAAAAATACAATTTTGCGCAAGTGTTGGGGATGCTATGAAGTTGCATGCAGCAACCAAATTTTGGCACTACTTCGAAGGGTGTTGCGAAGATCACTACTATGAGGAAGCAGTGCTGCGAAGTGACCAGTCCACGTGGAGCCAGAAAAGCAGAGTGTTGGATGGAGGATGGGCACGGGTACCGGTTAGACCGTCGGTGGTCTAGTTTTGGAAAAGATGCTCTAGGGAGGTCGAGCGGCGACCAGGTGTACGAGGTCATTAGAGGAAGAACGATTGGGAGCTGAGCCAGTTGTGCGAGGTCGTTAGAGGAAGAACGACTGGATGAAAGCGAATGGGAGCTAAGCTAGTTGTGCAGGCCGTTAGAGGAAGAATGACTTGATGAAAGCGACTGGGAGGTGAGCCAGCTGTACGAGGCTGTTAGAGGAAGAGTGGCTTGAGGAAAGTGACTTGTTGGTGTGCGCACAACAGAAAGGCCGATAATGATAGGATGAAGGCTTGGAGGACCGCCATGATGGAGCACTCGCTAACAGAGGCCAGCAGTCTGGTTTAGAGAAACCGTAGCAGTTTTGTAAACCCTAAGGGTTTCCGCCTTTAGCAATGTAAAGACATGACCTACGAGCATGATCTACTTTTAAGGAGGCATTTTTGTATGGGAAAGGGTTGTTAGAAGTTTAGTACTAAGCATTGTAAAATCTTTTTTGATTAAAGATATTGAAAAGGCTCTGCAGCTGAGTGCACAGAGACCTATCTGAGAGAGAAGAGAGTCTGCAACTGAGGGCGTAGGCTAAGAACTGTTGTGCCCTTCCCAAAAGATATATATATATATATAACAACAGTTCTTGTGGACCTAGCTTCCCACCCGGGGGAGTGAACCACGTTAAATACTGTGCAGTGTGATTGTGTTGTGTATTGTGCATTTATCTGCGCCCTGTGAATGAATGTCTAAATTTTCCCTTGCATACCGTTATGATAGGACTTTTATATGTATTTGCCATCAGAAGAATATGGAAATAATATGTTAAGTTCTGCATGAATAGATGAATGGTGAATGTTTGGCCTCTACTTATGAAGCAGTAATGAATCAGTTATTTGGCTAAGTGTTAGATATTGTTTAAGCACTTTCACATTACATAGTAGGAAGAAGGCATGGTAGTTGGACCATCTCCACGGCACATGGTTGAGCAGTGAACACCCCAAGTGAATGGATGAATGATTGAGTGTTAATAACTCCAGTACCCTAGTTAACTGCAAGTATTTCAAGTCTTAGTGTGAACTACACCGACCACAATCACAATGAAATTCCATGGAAATAGAATTTAGAGGTGCGGACCGGGGTGTTGCCTATCACCGTGCAGTCTCGCCCCGTAGCACACGTACCATGTCACGCTGTGTAGTACAGCAGACTAAACAACTCATCACTTACTGTGGAAACCTGATTCCGTAGTACCCCATAGATACACCTTGGGGGAGACCTCAACCTGCTCGCAGGTTGTTGCCGAAAGGGCCGGTGCGAAGGGGTTTTGTTGGTCAAGGGGAAACCACGAAGAACCTGGGTCTTTATTGAAAACCCTCTGGGTCAGCATATGATAAGCCAATAGGAAGGGGGCCGTCTGAGATTGTTGTTTCGAGCTTGAGGCTTTGGGTTTTCTCTAGAAAGAGGTCTTCTATCAAGGGAGATCCTATCCACCAGTCTCTCCATAGTTCTCATCATTTGCTCAAATTTTGCATCCATGGATTGGGATGTGGAAGGTTTCACTGCTTCATTGCATCTCTTTTTCTCATCTTCAGCTATGTGCTTCATTTTACTTGAGGCCATCAAGTTGGATTCCACTTCTAATGCATCTTTCAGCATATCAGGGAGAGTGTAAGACCTCCTTTCCCTCAGCATGAGAGAAAATTCACTATGAAAAAAGTTGGAAAAATGAAGCTTGGCTACCCCCACAGGAGATTTTATGTCCACAGGGATAGAATTGTACATTCTCATGAACCGGGATGAAAACTCTTGGACAGTCTTAACATTTTTTTTCTTTGTATTTTCGTATTGAGTGATAATCTGGAGAGGATTTTGCTTATCCTGCCATCTGGATAGGAAATCTTCTTCAAATCTTTCATAAGTAGCAATTCCTCTATTCGGGAGGGCCTTAAACCATTTTTTCACTTCCCCTGCAAGGCTCTGGGAAAACAGCCTCATCTTAACATCATCTTCATCTACCTCTTCCAGGTCTGTGAAGTTAGTGAAATGGTCTACATACTGTTGTGCAAAAGCTTTTCCCTCCCCATCAAATATCATGAGGCATTGGGCATAGCCCACAGGTAGGTCATCAAGATTGGCTGGGAGGGCTAGAGGGGCATATCTGGCAGCCATGGCTCTTAGTTTTTGCTTGGGAGCAGAGGGGGTTTTAGAAGCAATAGAATGAGTACTCGGGATGTGAGTATTTTGGTCAGTAGTTTTAACAAAGGGAAATAGGAAATGGATCTCGAATATTCTCTGGTCGAACAAGGCTTTTTGAGATCAGTCTCACTTTGAATGGGGGGCCCAATCCTCAAAATTGAAGGGACACTTTCTATAGTATATGCCTCTTTTTTAGGTAAATAAAGAGACCTAGTTAGTGGAGAAATACCTGTTTGGCCTTCCTTTTATTTCTTGATGAACTTCCCCGGGTCCAAAGTAACCTTTGGTAGCTCAGGGTATGGATGGATTCTGGTAGGTATCCTCCTGGGAGCCATACTTCCTCCTAGGATCTCGTCGATTTGGAAAATGGACTCTCCGAGAGAATGATACATGATCCTTTTGGTGCCTGACTATTGTTCTCCCTCAGCAATCAGTTTTGATATGATACAAATATTTTGAAGTAGGTTTGATCTCCAGTGGAATCGCATGTTTGAAAGGTCGAGTCTCCAGGGAAACTAATACAACATTAGAATTTCAGACTCTTTGTTCTCCCTTAGAGGTCCGATTGGATACTATGAAAACTAGATATTCTCCCCAACGGGGTCACCAGAATGTTATCACCCAAGATTTTCCTTGGTTGTGGTAGGAAAAACCATGGGGTAACCGTTGCAAACCAATCTTTAGTGGATGGAAACTAGCCTTTCCAACCACAGGGAGGGATCTCCCTTTAGTGCATCCAGCAATGGGATATACCTTGAATGGGCTGGGATATTGGTAAGAGTAGTGGATAGACCTTCAAACAATGAATTAAAGGAGTGTTTTTGGTTGGATGGAGTTAAGAATAGGATGACAGTTGGGCATGGAGTGAACTTTGGTAGGTTTTCTATCACAAATGACAGACCCGAACCACGACTGCAGAGACAAGAGGCAAGGTAGATGCGGTTCTTTCAAGTCAAAATGATCAGTAAGTGAAGGTAGAAAGAGGATACAAGTTCCATTACAAGGTCAGAGCATTTGAGAATGAATTCTAACCTGCAACTTCAAGAGAAAAGGGTGGAATACCTAGTCATATGCATCTGGAGCATGTGGGCATGAATTCCATACCATGTAATCTTGATCTTTAGGTACTATAGAAGCAAACAATCAATGTAAATACAAATAAAGAACGCATACATAGGAAATAACAGACATCATAACACATATCACTGGAGTCTCAAGTTCCAGAATCGGGTATGCTCATTTGATTAAGAGGCCAAGTTCAATACAAGCGCATAGCAGTAATCTCTCTGAAACAAAAACATCCAACCTGTTGGTTCTCTTGGGAACCTACCTTTATAGGATTACAAAACATCAAAATATCCTAATTGATTCAAAACAAACTCGGACTGGTAATGATGAGGCTGCTCAAGTTGGGCCTCCCGAATCAGCAACCACTGATTTTGTTGTGCGCGGAGGAAGGAATCGTTGGTGCTGGCAGTGCACCATTGGGCCATGGAAGCCACCTGTTCATCATACGGATCAGTCCGTTTAGATTGATTAGGATAGGTAACTGAAACAGGCCCCTTCATCATTCTCAAACGTGTCATTTCTTTGTGAAAATATCCACTCCCGTGACTACAATTTGCTCTACAAAACTTCTTCAATCCACAATTTTCTTTCCGCAATTGCCTTTACGCAATGACCTTTCCGCAATCTGCAATCCGCAATGTAGGATGCGAGATTCAGAAGCTAGTATTTACGCATGCTGGAAAATTACCTTTCCACAATCCGCAATGCAGAATGCGGGATGCAGAAACTTACTTTTTTGTGTTCCCGAAAATGACCTTTCCGCAATCCGCAATCCGCAATCCACATTGTGGAATGTGAGATGCAGAAACTATATTTTTCTCCCTTTGGAAGATTGCTTTTCCACAATCCGCAATCTGCAATGCGAATTGTGGGAATGGGAAATAGACTTGCGGAGCACCATTTTAATCGTTGATCTGATCTGTTCTTGGATCTCAGCCGTCCAATCTTCTTTGGTTGCAGAAGGAGCCTTTAATGCTAGCTTTCCCTGCGGAAAATCCCTATTGACTTGCATTTTCTCATTTTATTGCTGCGGCTTGGTCACTTGGCTTGGATTTGCTTGATACTTAGCCATTTTTTGGGTTTTCTGACTCTTCATTTGTTGTAACCGGACAATGGGTGACCTTGGAGCTTCGGCGGGGGATTTCTTTTACCTTCCTTGACGGAGGTCATAATAGGTGTTAACAAGTGTGAAAATACATGGAAGCAATTTTGTACACAAAGCAAAGCATGACCAATGTCCCAGAGACCATCACTTGACATGGCAATTCACAAACTTTGAATTGTATTAAATAAAAATTCAAACTTAGATTAACGATTGCTCATGAAGATGGAATAACAAAACACAAGCAAACCTAAAATGATTGAAACGAAATTGAACCTACAATTTTCTCCCTATGATTTATGGTCCATGGAGAAAGCATTGATCTTCCTAAGTTTAAGTCTGAAACACACTGTAGCACAAACAATTTTTACAATAGAAAGACCTAAAAGAACTTCAAATGGATAAAACACCCCAGCAATTTGGTTCATAATCAACCCATCTCATGTAGTCAAGACTTCAATGGTTGCGAAGCAAACCCAACTCCTTCAATGGTAAATGCGGGTGTGTAGATCGAGCTTCTAGGGGTGGGGCAAGTTCGAATCACTACCTATAGATGAATTGGGAGGGCAAATAAAGGGGATCGGTGAGCCACTCGAACCCACTCACTAACGATGAACCATCATTTATGTTGGCTACTCTCAAAAACCGTGAACAAGGGCTTAGGTCAACCTTATAGCTAGCTATAAAATTTTAGTCTTTATTAGTAGGTGTGGAATGGAATAAAGGAATGGATAGATTGGAGAACTAGTCCCCCCTTCTTTATCCACCTCGGTCCACCTGATTTCCCATGGGGAGGCCTTGCAATGGGTCCTAGGCGGCACATCTCATTCTGGGTCAACAACATGGTAATATTTATGGTCCATGGAGAAACCATTGATCTCCCTAAGTTTAAGTCTGAAACACACTACAACACAAAGAAGTTTTACAATGGAAAGACCTAATACCACTTCAAGTGAATAAAAAAGACTATCAATTTGGTTTGATATTATTTTAATGAGGGTAAAACATTCATGAGCCTTTGACTATACTCTTCCATAATTATACATTTTTTATAGTAAGGAATAAGGAAATCAATTCGTAATAAACAAGTTAACAATTGATAGGGTTTGGAGTTTCAAAAGGAAGGAATGATGTGATTTACAAGGAATTATTTACATAACAAGGAAGTATGTACATCAACATGAAATTCCAATAAACCCAACAAACAAGAATACAGGAAAATAACTGTTGAAAACCATCTCTTCTCCATATCCAGTAGCATAACAAAGCGAACATGCCACTCTTATGTCCATTTTCTCAAGTGGGAGAGTTATAATTTTGGTACACCAACCCAAATCACATCAGTGCTAGTGGTATGTGCATTACATAATGGCATGTGGAAAACATTTTACCAGCACAATTCTATAATACTTTTCCCATATTATAAGTTTTACAAAATTTAAGAAAAATACAGAGAGAAAGCATCAAACTATGAAAACCTCCAAAATAATAAATACTTATGTATCAAGGCACATATCAACCAATAAGCTATTGTGTATATGTTCACTCTTAGCTTCAATGTCTACGAAAATAATATGGTAACATTTGACACCCTATGCAACAATAATTGGAAAAAAAAACACAGTTAGATTGTTTCCACTCACAACCAAATTTTATATAGCACAAAATATATATCTCTTTCTAGTTTGGTTTAGCTTCCCAAGAATAAATTGTGAAAAGCTTCACCCACTGGCTTGCAATCTGCTTTCTCTTGCATCAGGAAACCTCAAAGCCACAGGGAACTATTTGGTGCGTGTTTGAGAATATTGCACCTGCATTAAGGGAAGTAATTTAGTATATATGTACGCAGGGAAGAAACATGGTATAGGTAAGCCAACTGCATTTTTAGAAGATTGGCATGGCTGCAAATATCCATACTGCCTAGAAATATAGAATAATTTTTTTAGGGAAAACTGATCTTTTAGAATTTCACAATAAGTTTCCAGAGAAAGGAAAGTCACAGACAACCTCTTTCCAATGACATTTTGTGCTAAATGCATTGACTTAAAATTCATCATGAAGAAACATTACCACATCTCCGTGAAAAAATACCATGTTATGAATATACCGAGATGTATTTTGTACAGATAATTAAAGCATGCAAACATAAAAATTTTCTTTTGGTATTCCATACTTTGAATGCTTCGGGTGGCACACAGGATCTAAAACATCTTGATTTTTCCGGAAAAAGGTTCAACAGAAATTAGATTTATGACTTATGCCATATTCACATTCAAGATCAACAAAATATTAATATTACTTACCTACTTGTAATCATTCACAAAATAACAATGTGGCATATGTACAAGCTTCTCATAATATATATGTGATAACCGGGTAAGTGAAACAAGTTGCATGTAACATACATGTGCTTCATTAAAACATAATATATTGAAATTGTCATTTTCTAAGAGAAAACCATGTTATATGAAACTAGTCATATAACTAGCATCTTTTGAATTTTACCTCGTCTGTTACTAAATAATCAATTTAATTGGCACCCGTAGTTCCATGAAATCCCATATATGAAACTTGAATAGGGACTGGAATCATTGCAAACATTTCATTCTAAGCACCCTACACATTTGCTTGGAGTATAATAGCATTATGGTTGGTATGTGACTACGTTACCAGAAACGTGACGGAGGTGTGCGTTTTTTTGGTAAAACGGAACGAAAACGAGGACAGAATGAAAATGGTTGTTTTCTACGCTCATTCCCGTTTCTAGACTGAAGAAACCGTTTTTAAGGAAATGAATCATTTTTCAGAACGATTTATGCAGAAACGGTTTTCCGTTTCTCCAGGAACGTGGTCGGCTGTTGATCGTTTCTGGGTCAATTTGAGCTATTAATTGGTGGTGGGTGGCGAGTCAATGCAAAATTTATTTTTGAAGATGGAGTGTTATGTAATGAATCTGGCTAACTGCCTTGAGCTGCCTAATGCCTGCATTGATATGGGATACCTACCGCCCACCGCGTACATTGAAACTAAAATTTTAAACTCTTTGGAATCTGTGTTTGCCTTTTGGAGCTCTATTTTCCTTGAGGACCGAGGTATTCTGTGTTTGTTGGTTTGGAGCTCTGTTTACCTTGAGGACCGAGGTGGAACCGAGAAGAGTGCTGGGCGGCTGGAGTAGTAAGATTGGTCTAAAAATTCAATTGCTAGTTTTTCAATTGCCCGATATTATTCAAACCATAAATCAAAGCATGCTTATTCAACCTCCGGGCTCTAAATCCATACACGAGCTACATCCTGAACACCTGTATCTGGTACGACCTTCAGCATATGTGTGAGCCATGTTGCTGCAACAAGGCAAGGTCTTGCTAGCTCCACATAATTATGTTTTAGGCATTCTCATAAAGCTTTAAAGACTGAACCAAATTCAAAGTTCACAAGAACAAATACCACTCTTCTATCCCAATCTTTAGCTGCTTCCTCTTCATCCTGTATAACATTTAGCTGACGAAACAACAGTCAGAAACAAGAGGTCAGAAACAATGGAAACCAAAGGTATTTCCTTTACAATGAATTTCTAAATTAGGGAAATCTTACCATAAATTATGGTGATTCGCCCTCCAAATTTAGCAGTTTCTCAGATTTCAACAAAGCGTTATAATGTTTGTTGCGATACTCTATTCGGGACTCCCTGTATAAGGAGGCAAACTGTAGGGCAGTAATATCTCAATGGAAATATCATTCCTTGTTAGGCAAACAACAGGAATGGTATTTCCTCCAATTCTGGGCATCGATCTTCTATTGACTCTGTGGGATCTCTATCATGGCGACTCTACTCATGAGTTTGAGAGAAATAAATAACAAAAATAGAGTGCTCTGTTGCAGATTGTCAAAAGTAAAAACAAAAAATAGTGTATCTAGACAGTCACAATGACTAATAAATATAGTTTGTAGTATTTACTATTTTATAAACCAGATTCACCAAAACAAAATTCTTCCGTGGAGAAATTAGAAAAAACATGTTGTTGCCACCGCTGAGCATATTTGGTCCTCCAAAACTAGGGGTTTTCACATTACCAAAATGTATACACTGCATACTGTTTAAAAAATGAAGACATGCATGACTTCCTTGATAAGAAATCAGAAGGTGGTTTCCTATAGGCTAAAAATAGTTGAAACAGAAACTGATTTAACTAATTTAAACTAGAAATAGAAACTGATTTAACTAATTTAAACTAGAAACATAAACTATGCCCTAATTTTACTCCACTACTAATGGCTTAGTCATCACCCTATTAACTCCTTCATTCTCCCCTTCATGGATAAAGGAAGCATTCCTAAGTGATTTTGCAGCTCTACAAATCGTTCCTTTGGAAGGGATTTGATGAAGAATATCATCAACTGGTTTGGATGTTGGACAAAATTGTAATTTCATATTCCCATCTTGCACTAAGTCTATGGTATAATGATGATGGCATATTTCTCTGTGTTTTGTTCGAGCATGAAACAGAGGGTTTTTGGTCATTGTAATGGTGTTGTTTGTTGGCGTTGGAACTTTCCAATGTTGCCAGCTTGTGTGAGTTAAGCTCACTCACTGAAGATGTTGGTGATTTCCAAGTGAAGCTTATATACTATGGTTGTTAGATTCATCTTGTGTATGCAATAGTGTTCCTAATACAGAGAAAGCTTCGATACAAAAACAATTTAATGAACTGGAAAAGTTGAAATAGTTTGTTGAAGGTTCAATTCAAACCAACAATCCAGCCACCAGAGCAATGCTAGGTGGCCCACAAACTTCTTCTCAACTTCATGCTTCTACTTCCCAGCTTAACAACCTACGGGATGTAAAAGGGAGAGGAAATCTTGATGCATCTATTGGGTGGTTTTTTTTTGCAAATGGCATAGCTTTTAACGTTTGTAGGTTTCCTTATTGGAAGGATATGGTCAAAGATCTAGTTAACAGTGCCCCTAAAGGTTACAAACCTCCCAGCTATGAAAATATGAGGACATCAGTGTTGTTTGAAGAGAGGGCTTGAATTGAAACTAGTCTTCATGACATTAAATATGGTTGGAAGGACTCTGGGGTCTCCATTGTTTCAGATGGTTGGACAGATGCCAATCATCGTCCTTTGATCAATATTTTGGTTTCTATTTCTAAAGGGGTTATGTTCTTAAAATGCCATGATACTACAGGGAAAAAAAAATATGGTCCATATTTGATGGGTCTCTTCAAAGAAGCAATAGATGAGGTGGGAAGAGAAAATGTGGTTCAGATTGTTACAGACAGTGCCTCAAACAATGTGCTTGTTGGGGGTTTAATTGAGGATGAATATCCAACAATTTTTTGGACTCCCTGTCCTGTGCATTGCATCAACCTCCTACTTAAAGATATCAACAACATTGCATGGGTTGGAGAAACTATAACTAAAGAAAAGATGCTACAGATTTTTATTATTAATCATGCATCATCCATAACAATTTATAGAAAACATGCCAACCTCCAACTTCTTTGATGTGCCGAGACTAGATTTGCATCTACATTCATTATGTTACAACGCCTCATCAAAGTGCATCAATCTTTGAGGGAGATGGTGGTTTCAATGGATTGGTAGAGATGGAAGGGTTCACATGTTGGGGATGGTCTACGAGTTGAGGACATTATTATTGGCTCTTCTTTAGAGGATTTTTGGAGGAGAGTGGAAGATATTGTTACCCTCATCACACCTATTGTTTCCACCCTTCGCATATTTGATAGTGATTGTCCATGCTTAGGGGATGTGTTTGAGAGTATGGATCAAAAGAGAGAGAAGCTTCGTGACATAATGGAAGATGAAAATTCTAGGATTGACAGGGACATCCGGAATGAGGTGTGGGATCTTAGTCTTACAAGGTGGAAAATGCTTCATAGTCCTCTTCATTCAATTGCATTCCTACTCAACCCCAAATGGTTTCACAAGAAATCGTCTTCCAATGTAGAGGTGATGCAGAATTGGAACACCTTTATAAGTAGATGTTATGATCGTGATGATCGCACTGCTTTACGACTTGAGTTGGGAAAGTTCTTCAGATCTGAGGGACACTTTCCAAATGAAGATTGTGCACATAATAGAGAACAACTTGGACCCATAGACTTTTGGATACAATATGGTACAGGAACTCCCTTGCTTCGCCAACTAGCTATTCGTTTACTTTCACTGGTATATTCAACAACCAATACATTTGATGTGTTCTAAAGTTTAAACACTTTATTTTTATTTTTATTTCAGATTTTCTTTTCAAGTTTTCAAATATACATTGTTAAATTTTAATAACATAATGTTAGTTTTAGTTCATAGGTGACTAGCTCATCAGCATGTGAAAGAAACTAGAGTGAATATGATTTTATCCATTCAACAAAGAGGAATCGCTTAGGCACACAGAAAGCACAAGATTTGGTATTTGTACACTCAAATCTACGCCTGTTATCTAGTTAACAACCCCAGTACCAAACAGGGCCTAGTAGGATGTGGGATTATGGCGGTTCATAGAACGATGGAGATAATGATCGTCCACTTGAGGTGTTGCAAGAAAATGCTGAAGACATACTAGATAACACCAAACATCATGTTGACCAAAGTAGTGGCTCTGTAATTGGCTAAGTTCATCCACCATTCTAGCAAGTGAGCTTGAACATCTAGATTATTAGATATATTTGCATTTTCCATAGGACTATCCTTGCTAGAAGAAAATTTTGAGATATTCTATAATCGACAAAATATATGTAATTATTAACATTGTTATTCTCATTACTTTGTTCTTCTGTTATACTTACTTTCAATGTATCAGTAAAAAAATTCAACAGTTTCTGATTGTTGCATTTCATTTTCTTTGGATATACATTCACTCCAGATCTAGCTTTGTGAATGTAGCTGTCTTTATGTTTATCTGTAACAATTTGAACCACATAGACTGCCAAATCTATATGCATATTTATGATCCATTCATTAAGTGTATGAGTTCTGAAAATTAACAGCAGAAATTTATAAGCATAACAATTTAGAAAAATAAAAGGATGATTAAAATATATCTCATGTTACACCAATTCAAAGCCTTCACTACCACATTCACTTCTCACTAGATTTCAATGCAATCTATCTATGGTGGTTGTCTCATAATTAATTAAGGAGGATTTGCCAGCGTACTAACATATAAAGTTTATGGTTTTGTGTTAAAAAAAGGAGATATCTCGATGGCACAAAATTCTGCACATGGCTTGTCTCTCAAGTTCATGAATATCAATGTGATGGCTGATCCATTCGGTGCTTCAAAGAAACTAATGCAAAAGAATTTGAATAAACACTTGATATGTGTTTGAATACTAGCCAGTGAGCAGGCACCAGTCCTTTAGATCTCCTCTTCAATTTTTCTTTTGGATTCTATACTTATGAAGATTGACATATGAAATGTAATTTTGGGACTCAAAAATTCTTGTTTCTCCAAAATGGGTCAACCCCCATTGGGTCTAGATCTGATAAGGAATATACGTTTTCTTCGATGTGTGCATTGTTTATGTAGAAAATCTGAATTACCTAATTCCCATTGTATACCTTTCATGTTTCTCTTATGACCACAACCTCATGAATTTGAATATTAATGGGATTCTCGATGCTCTTTCCCCACTAGTATGCTTGCTCTTTATGCTACTGGTTTATCAATGATAAAAATAAGCAGATTCAAAATTGAAGTTTATGTTTAAGTTATCCATGCAAGATATAGTTAGTTCATTGGATAACATGCAACAATCATTGTCCTAAACCCAAATATGAAAACAGGGTATATGGAAAAAATTGATTTGTTCATTATGACTGAATTTGTTCATTACAATTCTAGGAACCTTCACTTTTGTTGTTTTTCTCTCTCCTCGTTTCTTGTATGCGAAACCTCTAAACTCCGTTTCTCGTCCCGTTCTCGTTTCTCGTTCTGTTTCCCATTTCTTGTTTCTGGTAACATAGGTATGTGAGCCGTGTACAGACCAAGAAACAGTAAAAGCATTGAAACCTGACATAAGTCTCAATATATAAAAAAAATAAACTCCATATTATTTTTACAGACGCGTACCTTGGTATACCCATTCAAGTTGACGATAACTTGAATATGAGCCTCAGATATCATTCATGCAATGACAATCACATCAAATGAAAGGGAAGAAACATCAATGAAGTGTTATACCTCTGCTTGTATATGTTGTCTCCACTTACTGCCATCACTCTGGCTCAAAGCATAGCGAAATACCTATGCACATTCAACACAATGATGTTATATTACAACACAAAATAAAATTATGCTCAAATAAATAATGGCACGCTGAAGTACAATTAGTAAAAAATAAGAAAAAATGCTCTGATACCTCAATGTTCTCTCGATTGTGCATACCAAAAATAGATCCCATGAGGTATGAAAGTGGGTGGTTACCAAAATCACTACTAACATACCTAAAGCCCAAAGAAACGAAAGGAAAAAATTGGCATATAAATCAAACTAGATAAGCAATGCAAACATGAAAAATGAAAGGACAATATTAAAATTTTAGAAAAACTATTAAAAAAATACAAGAACGTAAAAGCATACCCCACCCTAAGCTTGCCACTACCACCCTCACCTTTCATAGGAAAACGAGGAGGGTGTGTGAAAGATTGAAGTCCAAAATGAGATGCAACAAGAGAACAATGCTATGCATATTTCTAGCTGTACACAGACAATATGCCTCGATGACAAATTAAGACATGGATGTGTTACTATATGATCCTAAAAATAATTATATCATGGTACCATTCTCTTCTACGATTATAGAGTTCAAAATCCAGAAATAAGGCAATCTATTTATAATTAACAAATCAACAATCTACAGGGTTTTGTAACAACAAAAATAGTACCAACATGGATTCCTTCAGCAATGATGATCATTCTTCATTCATTCTACTGTATTCTTCTGTAGTTTCAAAAAATTTGGGTGAATAAATAAAACTAAACAAAGGTATATTAAATGATGATAAGCATTAGCAATGCTGCTGATTATACTTCTCTATAATTTACAGGGTTTCACGAGTGAGAAATGATGTCGGACAGAGAATTATTTAGCTATACTAAGCAATAATATTGTTTTACTATACCTATACTTATACAATAAAATTACACCTATACTGAACTTGAATTTCCTCACAGTTGTGCTTTCCCTAGCTCACGTCCCTGCTCTAGGATCCAATCCTTTCCCATATAACCCAACCCACAGTCCCTATAAAATCAATGATATGAATCAATATTTAAACTCTTTAAAATCAATCAATCTCTCCACATAAAAAAAACCTATATATAAAGAAAAGAAAATCTAAATCAATTTTCGTTTCCTTGCCAAAACACATTATTCATTTCTGAGTCACTTGGGAATTTACCTGAACTTTTTGGAATAGGGTTTGAAATGCAATTTCTCCCTTAACCTTCTATGGTCCACATAGAGGGAGTCCCCAATGCTATATATTTTTCAAATAATCGTTGTGGTGCTACTATGCTTGTCTGCAAAAATCCCCAAATTTATTTCCCTGAATTTTTATTTTTCCCGATTTTCCCCCAATTTTCTTTTCCTCCATCTCAATTTGAGATTTTAAAATTTGTTTATATTATTATATTAAATATTAATATACTATATATCAAATGTAAAATAGTATATATTAACATACTATAATAATATATATAAAATATAATACTCTATAACTATATATTAAAATATACAAATATTAAATATTACTAATACATATTAACTATAATATATATAATAATTATATTATATATGTTTTAAATTTAGAAGAATCTGTAATTGGTTGGGATTACTTGGGGAATTCCCACATTCAAATCCCCCCACCCCCATATAATATCCACACTCTTCCCCGCATGTCCCATGTTCAAATACCTCCACCCCAATATAATATGCACAGTCTTCCCTGCATTCTTCTATTTCTAGTAATTTATTTGTCGAAATTCGACAATGGAAAATTTCAATTTTGACAATGAAATTGTACAATTTAGTAAATTTTAACACCGTAGATGGATTCAAGTCCCCTCGTGAGATGTATAGAAACATGTTATATATAATTATAAAATCTCATATTATATTATTTATAGACACTCTTAATTTGTGTGTGACATATAATGAAATAATTGATAATTATAAGGACATTGTTAGGAACCTATGTCAACCCTTCTCTTTACTATGTTAGTATATTGTTGTTGGATGCATATGCTTTGTAAGTCGTCCCGTAGTATTTGTTGATTCGTAGTTTATATTAGTCCATAGTATTGACCCATAGTATTGGACGGATATGCTTTGTAAGTCGTCTCGTAGTATTATATGTCCCATGGTTTTGACTCATAGTATTGGGCATAGACTCAGTATATAAGTGTGTGTTGAGGTCATTGAAGGCACCGTGAAGTTAATTGTATTGAGCTTGCTCAAAGAAGGTTGCCCCCTCGAAGTGGCCCATGATCAATATAAAAGTGATTCTGTTCTATTATTTTTGATATCTCATATATTTGCATTAATTAATTATTGCAGGTTCATCACATCTGGTATCAGAGCACTTTCTTGGGCTCACTGGGTGAAATTTCTGTCAATTTTTTTTTGCATCTGTTGCAGGTTCGGATTTGGGAATAATCCCTATCCACTTAACTATGGGAAGTACTTGGGCATAAGCCCTAAAAATCATTGTGAGGAGTACCACAGGAACCCCGAAGTAGCTGGCCCATTGAGAGGACCTGCCAGCGAAAAGGGCAACGACCCCTACTTGATTGACTAGTTTCCACCCGTGAGGTAAACCAAGAGCTGTCGTTTGTGGTAAAGCGGTTATCAGTTTTACCTGAGCCGTGGAGTGAGGGGTACTGCCCCAATACGCAAGCCGACAGACAGCATTGGTGGCCAAGTGAAACCCCTGAACTGTTAGGAAGCCGCACATACCTGGGGTCCATATCTATTTTTAGTTGAACTGTTGCTGATCACTTCCGCTCCAGATCCAGCCGTTTTCGATCCCTTCCGCGCCGTTGCAGATCCATCTGTTGCGGATCTCTTCCGCGCCACTGTTACCGATCCATTTCTGGAAAAAAAAAGAAAAGAAAAGAAAAGAACACCAGTTTTTTCTCCATATCTCCCTTGTTTTCACTCTGTTTCCCTTGAAATTTTTGGGGAACCCCTGTCATTCCATTCTGCATATTTCATTCCTGAGGACCCTATCCTCCATTTCCCTTCCCAAAGACCGAAATCCCACATTTGTCTATTTTTAGGGTTTCACCCAATCACCTTCAAATTTTACCACAGAATTCCTTTCTGAATTCTACTTCTTTGTCCCTCTCTGCCAAATTTTCTCATTCTATCATCCCGCTTCTGAAATCCCCCTTTTTGCTTTCTTGTCCTTTCGACAGTGTCCAAAATCTAGTAAAACCTCAATTACCCATCAGATTGTTTCCCCAATCCAAATTTCCCTTTACTAAATCAGCTTCTGTTTGTGTTTTTCTATCCATTCCACCTAAAAAAAAAAAAAAAAAACTAGTTATGGTTGTCACCTGTGCAGGAGCAAACACTATGGAGGAAGCACTTGCAGCCATTCAAACCAAAATCCAAGATCTGGATGAAAAATTTCGCAGCCTCCATCTTCAGCATTCAGCCATGAACAATAACTGACAGCCAGAATCTTTTGCAGCCACCGGGTTCTCTTCTTCCAACAATTTTCATGGACCGAAGCTTGATTTTCCTCGCTTCAATGGTACTGATCCGACTGGATGGATATACCGAGCAGAACAATATTTCAGTCTGCATAATACTTTTGATGTCCAGAAAGTTCCACTTGCATCCTTTCATTTGGAACAGGAAGCCCTTCAATGGTACCATTGGTACATCAAAGCTCATCCCGAGCCAAACTGGACAGATTTTTGCCAACTCATTTTGCCACGATTTGGTCCTAGTGCTTTTGATGATTTCACAGGAGCACTCACTAAACTTCACCAAATTGGCACAGTGAGAGAGTATCAGACAGAATTTGAGAAATTGGCCAATCACACAGAAGGATTGTTTGATGAATTCTACAAAAGTTGTTTTATCAGTGGTCTCAAGGATGAAATCCGCTCAGAGTCAAAATGTTTTGTCCCAACACAATGATGGAAGTCATAGGGTTGGCTAAGCTGGTCGAGGACAAGATCGCAGCTCAACATCGCTCCAAACCCACCTTTGTTCCCTTCAAAAATATGGGTTCCCAACGACCTCCCATCACGCCTTCTCCTCAACCAACTCCTATCAAGCATTTGCCTGAAATAGAAATGCAGGCACGCCGAGAAAAAGGGATTTGCTATAATTGTGATGAGAAATTCACTCGGGGACATAGATGTGTTCAACAAAAGCTCTATCTCTTGGATGTGGATTCTTCGCCTTCCTTAGAACTTGGTGAAGAAGCTACAGATACAGTAGATGATCAGGTCAACATTCAACACCTGCCTGTTGACACCCCATCTCAGGACGACCCACCCGAGATCTCTCTCCATGCTGTAACTGGCGTCACCACCCCACAAACAATGTGGGTCAAGGGATACTTCAAGAAGCTCCCTCTTACCATACTCATTGATTCTGGTAGCACTCATAACTTCATTGACCCTTGGATTGCCAAACAGGTTGATTGTTTTGTCCATCCTTGCTCCAACTTTGAAGTCATGGTTGCCAATGGGGGCACCTTACCTTGCAAGGAGAAGTGTGACAATGTGTGTATCTCTATGGAAGATTATAACCTACGCTCTGACATGTTTGCCTTGTCCTTAGGCGGATGTGATGTGGTTTTGGGCGTTCAATGGTTACGCACACTTGGCCCCATCTTATGGGATTTTGCTGAACTTTGGATGTAGTTTAAAGTCAACGGGGCACAACACAAATTTATGGGCTTACAACCAGGGTCTCTCTGCATCATCAGTTCACATCGCCTGGAAAAAATCTTTAAGAAGAATTCACATGGTGTCATCGCTCAGCTCAATTCCATTCAGATGCACCCATCAACAGTCTCCACTACTTCCTTGGATAGATATGCAGGTATCTTTGTTGAACCAATGCACTTTCTACCTTCAAGAGACCTTTCCGGTAAGAATTTAGCCATATCTACCTCTCAGCAGGAAATGATGGCTATTTTGCATGCAGTACAGAAGTAGCAGCCATACCTATTAGGGAATTATTTCTGCATCAAGATTGATCTCCCGAGTCTGGAAAATTCTCTGGAACAATGGGTCTCCTCCCCAACACACCTGAAATGGGTTATCCAACTCATGGGTTATCCCTATGTGATCACTTACAAGAAGGGTAGGGAAAATATGGTGGAAGATGCTCCTTCTTGCACAATTGATGACCCAGTTTCTCTTACAACTCTTTTTCTGCTTGTTCCAAATTGGTTGCAATATGTTCAACAGGGCTCTCTCTTCTATGAACTCCATGCTTCTTCATCAACAGGGCACTCTGGGTTCTGCAAAATGTATGACAGGGAACACTGTAACTTCTTTTGGCAGGGACTAAAAATGACAATTCAACAGATGGTGGCTGACGATGATACTTTCCAAGTCAACAAGGGTGAAACAACACTCCTTTCGGGATTGCTCAAACCCTTGCCCATCCCTACACAGCTTTGCCCAACTATTTCTATGGATTTCCTAGCAGCGCTCTGGTGGTACAATACCACATCTCAAAGGACACCATATGAAGCCGTCTATGGAAAAACACCGCTAGTTCTTCTTCCATACACCCTTAGCATCTCCCCAGTTCAGGAAATTGACTCGGTTCTTCGAAACCGCGATCAGATTCTTCTCATTCTGCAGGACAATCTTCACATGGACAGAATTCGCCTGAAACAACAAGCCAATCAACACCGTTCTGAACGCATTTTCCACACAGCTGACAGGGTTGTTCTTCATCTACAGCCTTCCAAGCAATCCTCCTTAACACTCCAAAGGCGTCAGTGGCCTGAAATGCAACCCGAGGATGCTACCAGGGAACCACTCCTTCAGATTCTGCAGCAATTTCTCCAACCAAAGCTTTGAGGACAAAGCTTTTTCTAAGGGAAAGGGGATGTTAGGAACCTATGTCAACCCTTCTCTTTACTATGTTAGTATATTATTGGTGGATGCATATGCTTTGTAAGTCGTCCCGTAGTATTTGTTGATCCGTAGTTTATATTAGCCCATAGTATTGACCCATAGTATTGGACGGATATGCTTTGTAAGTTGTCTCGTAGTATTATATGTCCCATGGTTTTGACTCATAGTATTGGGCATAGACTTAGTATATAAATGTGTGTTGAGGTCATTGAAGGCACCGTGAAGTTAATTGTATTGATCTTGCTCAAAGGAGGTTGCCCCCTCAAAGTGGCCTGTGATCAATATAAAAGTGATTCTGTTCTATTATTTCTGATATCTCGTGTCTTTTCATTAATTAATTATTGCAGGTTCATCACAGACATATTATATAATTATTAACTTAGACTATCTAGCCATATTTTTTAGCCCATGACTAAATTAGTCATATTTTTTATCCCATGACTAAATTAGTCATTGTTAGTTGTGATCACTTAAAATTGCTCAAATTTGGTCATATTTCACTTAAAAGCATTGTAGTGCCCAACATTTTTGGTAATTTAGTCATTTATTTTGCATGGTAACCAAATTTTTTGGTTACCTCGTCATTTATCACCCATGTTTCTACTAGTGTATAGAAGAACATTTTCACAACACATATCACAAGCAATATATGACAGAAAGAGTTCTGAACACAACCACCATAGAAACATAGTGTATCTCCCAAAAATTTGTTGAACTTTGGTTTTCATTGATGTCAACTGATTCAGTTAATTGTCATTGATATCAACTGATGTCAAAGAGGTTTTAGTATTCCTGTGCCAGTTTGAACAAGTATATGGAAGCCACTTTGAAGAAGTATATGTGAAATCAAAATGAAGAAAGACATGGATACTGGTCCAAAGAATTATATCTAGAGGAGTATCAAGCATATCCAATTTGAAAAAGTACATAAGGAATACATCCCGTACACATGGTACATGAGTAGGACTCAAGTCCATCCAGACATAGTTCCTTAAGGTAAAGAGTGCACCAACAAGCCAAAGAGTTGATTGGACAAAGGTTCGGGAGTGCACTAGCAAGCCAAAGAGTTGATTTGACAAAGGTTCAGATGTGCGCTAGCAATCCAAAGAGTTGATTAGACAAAGTTCGGAAGTGCACAAGAAGCATGGAACAAAGGAGTGGTCGTTCAGTTGAGAAAATCCCTGAAAGCATGCAAGACTCACCAATCAGAAGAAGCTTTCAATTGTTGAAGTGCACACAAGCACCAAGAAGGGTGTAGTGGTTGAAGATAACATATGCGCAAATTCCACATGAAATGGTACATCAAGAGCTCAATACCACACCACAAGGGTAAAAGTACCATTAAGGCGAGGACCATGTATGCGCAAAGACCCACGAGAGAAGACACCTCAGTGGCGCATAAGATGACAAGTGGTGGAAGAATGAAGTAAGAAGAACCGTGAAGCAAGAAAACAAGGATGCCACAATTAACTTGTGGACACCACCATCCACGCAGAACAAGTATAAATAAGAATAGATGATGGAGAATGAAGTAAGCTTGAGAGTAAGGATGAAGAAATTGTAAGTGGAAATCTGGAAGATATAGTGTTATAGTTTTATGGGCATCAAGGGCTCGTGGAACTAGAAAAACATGATCTAGCAAGAGAGTCGAGTGCGCACAAGCAGAGGAATGGAATAACTGATGGTGCATAAAATGGTGTTGTAGATCTGTGACAGTTGCGCGAAGACAAAAAGGATGGATTATAGAATATGCACAAGTGCATGAGGACTGAATGACAGTATCAAAAACATCATGCAGTCGGATAGTCACAGATGTTCTAAGACAGTAGCGCATAGATAGATCTGAGGTATGTTTTGTGATGCACAAAGTGAAGAATTTTTTCTGATGCACTAACACTGAGTTGAAATGTGCGAAGTAAGGCAATCTATCATATGTGAAAAGATAGATTTACAACACAGTGAGAGATCCGCATCATGATGAGGATGATTTGAGACAAGTGCGTTAAACCGAAAGGATGAATCATATGATGCACATAAGGTCGCAAATTGTTTAAAGGTTGTTGCACCTAAACATAATGGACATATCTTTGAAGGTGCCCAGTTCCATTTGATACCAGTGCACGAAGCTAGAACAAAATTTTATCAATTGATGCACAGTATCAGTTGAGATTGCAGATGCGAAGTAGCAGAATGGAATATTGAATCTTGGCGCAGACTACAGAATTTGATGAAGCAACACACAGTATATGTAGTGCGATGTTAGTGGAAGTGAAGTGTTGAGTGGGAAGTCAAGTGATGTATGCATCACAGTGAAATCAATATTACATCATACAGAAGGTGCACACAATATAAAGAACAACAACATATTTGAAGTGTGCACAGATCATAAGTACAGTAGTGCAGTATCTTATATTATATATCTAGGCAGCAGGACGGGGCAAGGAGCAGGGGATCGTAGCCTCCTTCTAGTTGGTGTTGGAGAACTCAGGGAGTTGTAGCTTCCTTCAGGTCAGTGCCTGTAAAACTAGGGGGTTGGTTCCTCCTTCCAGTTGGTGCTGGAGAACTTAGGAAGTTGTTGCTTCCTCGAATGTAATATTTTCATTATAAAAGAGCATTCTGAGGTTTTCTCCCTGTTGGGTTTCCACGTAAAAATTCTGTGTGTATGGTGTTCTGTGTTATTGTGCATATGTGGATGAATGTTTTTATTTATGGTGGATGCATAATTGAATATCAAGATTAATCTATTAAGAATTTAAAAACAATTCATAACTACGCTAATAGTGATTCACCCCTCCTCTCAGTATTAAATAGATTCCAACAATTGGTATCAGAGTGGGTGCTTCAGTGACAACTTAACATCTGGAAGATAGATTCTTGCATAGATATGGACAAGCCGAAAGGTCTCTCGATCAACAGAGCACCAAGGTTTGATGGAACAAACTACATCTTCTGGAAGGTTAGGATGGAAGTGTATTTGCAATATCTTGGAGCTGATGTTTGGCAGTCCATTGTTGATGTTTAAAATGCCCCAACAGTTGCACCAGTTGACCCAACTGAAAGGAGACTATATGAATGTAATGCAAGAGCTAGAAATGCACTGCTATGTGGGTTAATGGATATTGAATTTATCAAGGTCATCCGTTGCACCTTAGCCAAGGAGGTATGGGATAAGCTCAGAGGTATCCATGAAGGTGAGTAGAAATTAAAGAAGGAAAAGCTGCAGAACTACTCTGGGTTGTATGAATCCTTTAAAATGAAAGATGAAGATAACATTGCTTCATACTTCTTGCAAGTTGACGAGATAGTTAATGCTATAAAAAGTCTTAAAGTGACTCTAGAATAAGAATCAGTTGTATAGAAGATACTGAGAACTCTACCTTCAATATTTGATGCAAAGGTATTTTTGTTAGAAGATATATCAAATCTTTTAGACTTGCAGAAGGACGAGCTTCAACGGATATTGATAGCATATGAGATGAGAACCGAGAAGGAGAATCCCATCAGAAAAGAAGCGGCCTTTAAAGCCACTAGAAAGGATAAACATGAGTATGACAATGAATCTTGCAATGAATCTGATGAAGAGGAGTCAAACTTGTAAGGAATATGAAAAGAGGACAAGGTAAGTACAAAAACAAGTTGTCTTTCAAATGTTTCAAATGTGGAGGAATAGGCCACTTTGATTCTAAGTGCCCATATAGGAAAGATGGAGATAATGACAATGAGGAAGAAGCTATTTTAGATGAATGAAGAGAGGCGCGAAGTTAGGACAGACCATAAACTAGAAAGAATTTTCCAAAACAGAGGAAGAGTTTGTATACTAAGGAAGACAACAATGTGTTTGGAGGAAGTGACTATGAAAACAAGCCAAAATAGGTACTATTCATGGCCTTTGTGGAAAAAGAAAGCAGTGATGAAAATAAGAAGAGATGTTCTTCAATAAATAACAATACACGAGTTGTGCAAAGCGAACCAGGGCCACTGGATAAATACTTCTTTAGTGGATCCTTCAATACACCTCCAAATCCTGTCTCATAAGTCAAATCTGACAGTCAATCTGAAGAAGAAGAAGCTGCAGAAGTGGATTGGGAAGGTGAATTGATCAGTGCCCTGGATGAATTGAAGAATTCAAGAAATAAGACTAAATTCTTACAGAAACAACTGTCGAAGTCTAAAGAACAGTCAAGCAAGAAAAAGAGGTTCAAGAATATCATGACAAACAAGTCAGTGAAAAGATGATGGATTGTGAGAAATAATTGAACTGCGTAGTTGACAAGGTCAAGATACTTGAAGAAGAAATATCTGTGTTGAAGACTTCTCTAGAAGAGTTAGTGCAGAAAAATAAGATGCTGACAAGTCAGAATGAACTAAAGGATAGATATATCTCTCGCCTAGAAGACAAGTTGATCGAGATAAAGGGAAAGAAACAAGTTCAAGGTCTCATCGTAAGTGATACTACAAATTGTGCACTTCCAGGAAGTGACAAGATTGTTCCTGAAAATGAAGTGAAGAGCAAGTTCAAAGGGAGCACATCAATTCTGAACAAAATTCTAAATGAACAAAGATCACCAGAAGACAAGTCAGGACTTGGATATGAAAGAACATCTAGGGAGGTCTGCGACAATGAGCATCGCCCAAGTCAATTGAAGTCGTTCAGGCATGACAATTCCTCTAATGATTAAAACTATTTTCATTACACTAACCGACGAAGGATCAACATAATGAAGTGCACGAGGTGCAATCGCACTGGTCATATTGCGAAGTATTTCCAAACTATGAGATGTTATGCATGTGATGGCTTTGGAAATAAGGCTATGTATTTCTGAAGAACAGTGAATTGTCTTGATGAAAACATGTTGCTCATAATAAATCACCAGACAAGGACCAATAAGAAGACAGTCAAATACATAATCATAATAGAAGCGTGCACATGAAAACTTGGGTAAGGAAATCTCCTAAAAAATGCACAAAAGAAAATGACAATCCATGTACATCCAAAGCAACAAGCAATTGCTGCCCCTCTTGTTGATCTCCAAGAGATTGATTGAGACCCTTGAATTCAACACGATGCATCTCATGAATTCAACGAGTATGTTAGTGAATATTATGGTTTGAGTATGTATGTCGCATAAATGATTGATGTTGGAAGAGGTTATATGTGTTAAGTTGGATTGTCATAGAAAAGATCTTCAGTATTGTAGATGAGAAAATATTTGTGTGTATATATTCAGTTAGTTATTGAGTTATGTTGAAGATAGGTTATTACACAAAAGATATGTACATGTGACAAAATGAAAGAAAAAACAAATACTACTGTGATGTAAAACATGTGGTTGCGCATAAATATAGATACATAAACATATATTGTATTATATTCAAAATCTGTGCTTTTACAAAATGCAGGATACTTCTACAGGATTGAACATCAAAAGAAACTTCATGTCGAGGCCGAAAGGGGCAAGCTCAAGAAAATCAGGAAAAATTATGAATCACAGAGTAATTCAAAGCCACAATTTAAGGTCCAGCTCCATGTCTTGTTGTTGTGCAAGTCGAAGCTCCAAATCTATTGGAACCAGATCGTGATGCTCGGAAGTTGGATGCAAAGGAAGAAGTTGCATTGTTGCAGACGTTGGTTGTCCAGCAGATTGCTCAGACTGAATTGAATTCAGAGCATCTAGAATTCGTCATTGTTGTTTTTCTAGGAGGTCAACCCGCCTACTCAGATTATTCAATCCTTCAGCGTGGTTATGGTTCACCTGCGACTGAGCATACAGGTGATTGAATTTGCACTCCTCCATTTGGCCATGCCAAATTCCCATGTCGACTCTTAGACGAGTGAACTATGGCTGCTGCGATTGGACAGCATGCCACACATTTTCAAGTGAATCGTTCATCTTCTTGTAGAAGGAATCCATAACCAGAAATATGAAAGACCAGGAGGCAATGTAACATAGAGCAAGATAACATAGGATCAAAGGTGATGGACCAGGCATTTCATAGCTCTATTATAGAATCAGATGGTAACTTTCATGCACGTGGAATTAAGATTGAAGAGATGCGTAGTAAATTGCATTCAATTATGGGCGATCTGAAACGGATTATGGAGTCACCAAAAGTTAATGCAAGAGTTAATTATTATGGGAAGAAGTACAAAAAGGAATAAATCTAATTCATTTCTTCGTGCGATGAATGATGTTTCCCCAAAAAGATCAAGTACAATCAGGACACGTCAAAGGTGCCACATGAATTGATTGTCATATCCTTTTTATTGTTGAGCTGGTTGACAGATGGAAAAATGTGCCAGATCTTTGGTTGTTGTGGCAAAGGATGCGATGTCAAAAAAGGTAACAAAGGTATTCACGGCGCAGCAAATGCGATTTAAGGAACAGTTAGACGCAGAAAAGAGATCGACAAAAAAGATAGTGCAAAACTAGAAGCAACTAGAACTCAAGACTGCATAGTTGGCATAGCATGAAGATTGCACGAAGATCTACGCAAGAAATGATGAAGTATCATAACAGGAACAAAAGATCAAGATACAGAATGAAGATAGAAACTATATAGGGGGAGTGTATTTGAGATAGCTCTGAAGACTGAATAAATATTGCAGGGTACCAGAACATAAATTTCAGCAAGAGATTGAAGTATGAAGACAGGGGGAGTTATCCTAGTAAGTAGTTGAATGAAGGCCAACGCAAACAAAAGAGAGGAGAACCTATAATTGCACAATAATGGCACATCTTTGCCATTAATATCAAAGGGGGATAAATATCATGAATATGATCATGAAGCATGCATTAGTGAAATGGAGAAAGAGCATGAAGCTGATCATGAAGAACACGAAGCTGATTAGGAAGCATGTATCAACGCAATGAGAATGATCAATAAGCATGTGATATGCGCAGAAGTAACAAAAAGAAGAAAAAGCATTGACAACAGAATGCGTAGACGACAAAGGTTCAAACTGGAAAAGAACACAAGGGGAGTACACACATGGGGAGTCCAACGGCAAGTACAGATGAAGCATACAAACTTCAGAAGATGATTATGCACAGCTTCATAAAGTGTTGACATCAATGCCAATGGGGGAGATTGTTTAACTTTAGTTGTCATTGATGTCAACTGATTTAGTTAATTGTCATTGATGCAAACTGATGTCAAATAGGTTTCAGTATTCCTGTGCCATTTTGAAGAAGTATATGCGCAAGCAAGATGAAGAAAGACATGGATACCATTCTAAAGAAGTATATCCTAAGGAACATCAAGCATATCCAATTTGAATAAGTACATAAGGAATACATATATTACACATGGTACATGAGCATGACTCAAGTCCATCCAGTCATACTTCCTCAAGGTAAAAGCTAAAGGATTGGTTGGACAAATGTTCGGGAGTTTTCCAGCAAGCCAAAGAGTTGATTGGACAAAGGTTTGAGAGTGCGCCAACAAGCCAAAGAGTTGATTGGAGTGTGCAAGAAAGCCAAAGAGTTGATTGGAAAAATTTCGGGAGTGTGCAATGAGCATGGAACAAAGGAGTGGTCGTTTAGTTGAGAGAGTCCCTGAAAGTACGCAAGACTCACCAATTGGAAGAAGATTTGAATTGTTGAAGTGGGCACAAGCACCAAGAAAGTTGTAGCGGTTGAAGATATCATATGCAAATTCCACAGGAAATGGTACATCAAGGGCACAAGACCACACTGCGAGGGTAAAATTACCACTAAGGCGAGGGCCATGTATGCCCAAACAAGAGATGACACCTCAGTGGCGCATAATATGACAAGTGGTGGAAGCGTGAAGTAAGCAGAACCGTGAAGCAATGAAACAAGGACACCACAACTAACTTGTGGACATCACCATCCGGTCAAAACAAGTATAAATAAGAAGAGGTGATGGATAATGAAGTAAGCTTGAGATTAATGATGAAGAACTTGTAAGTGGAAAGCTGGAATATATAGTGTTATAGTGTTTGGGGCATCAAGGGCTCGTGGAACCAGAACAACATGATCTAGCAAGAGAGTCAAGTGCGTACATGCAAAGGAATGGATTAGCTGATGGTGCACAGAATGATGTTGTAGATCTATGACAGTTGCATGAAGACATAAAGGAAGAATTACAGAAGCTACACAAGTGCGTGAGGACTGAATGATAGTATCACAAACAACACATAGATAGTCACAGATGTTCTAAGACAGTAGCATAGAGACAAATATGAAGTATATGTTGTGATGCACTTAGTGAAGAAGTTTTTCTGATGCAATAAGACTGAGTTGAAGTGTGTGAAGTAAGGCAATCCATCAGATGTGCAAAGACAGAGTTACAACACAATGAGAGATGCGCGTCATGATGAGGATGATCTGAGACAAGTGCATTAAACTGAAAGGACAAAACATATGATGCACATAAGGTAGCATTGTATAAAGGTTGATGCACCGAAACAGAATGAACATATCTTTGAAGGTGCACAGTTCCATCTGATACCGGTGCACGGAGCCAAAACATAATTTTATCAGTTCATGCGCAATATCAGTTGAGATCGTAGATGTGCAATAGCATAATGAAATATTGAATATTTTCATAGACTGCAGAATTTGATGAAGCAACACACAGTATATGTAGTATGATGTTAGTGGAAGTGAAGTGTTGAGTGTGAAGTCAAGTGATGTGTGCAGCACAATGGCAACACTATTACAACATATAGAAGGTGTACGCAACATAGAGAACAACAACATATCTGAAGTGTGCACGAATAAGAAGTACACCAGCGCAGTATCTTATTCTTATATATCTGGCACAGGACGGGGCAAGGAGCAAGGGGTCGTAGCCTCCTTCTAGTTGGTGTTGGAGAACTTAAGAAGTTGTATCTTCCTTCAGGTCGGTGCCTCTAAAACCATGGGTTCGGTGCCTCCTTCCAGTTGGTGCTGGAGAACTCAGGGAGTTGTAGCTTCCTTCAAGTCAGTGCCTGTAAAACCAGGGGTTCGGTGCCTCCTTCCAGTTGGTGCTTCCTCGAATGTAATATTTTCATTATAAAAGAGCATTTTGTGGTTTTCTCCCGGTTGGGTTTCCATGTAACAATTATGTGTATACTATGTTATGTGTTATTGCACATATGTGGATGGATGTTTTTATTTATGGTGGATGCATAATTGAAGATCAAGATTAATATGTTAAGAAGTTAAAAATAGTTCATAACTACGCTAATACTAATTCACCCCCCTCTCAGTATTAAATAGATTCCAACAAAATTATAAATATCAATAACTTCTTCTTCTTATTAGTTTCCTAAAAACGTTTATACAGAAAATGCATAAACCAAAAGCCCTTTCTCCTTCCCATTTCATTTCATTACATTTTAAAGAAAGTTTGATAACTATATTGTCAATTTCTCCTTCAAACTCTTCAACTTCATTTTCCCTATTTTGTGTGTTTGGGACCACTCGACTTCTTTTGTCCTCACCCGCCCTATCCGATTGGGACTAAGTAAATTGCACGATATACATTAAAAAATTACAATATACTTAGAAAGTCAAGTGGGTATTGGGTCCCTTTTTGTCATACATGTGTTCCACATGTTATGATATCTAGAGATTTCCTTAAAGTCTGTGAGAATGTAGGGTCTCAAAGGTGATCTCGTCACTCAATCACATGATTCGATATGGCTATAAAATTCCTTTGTGTGGGCAAATTGTATGAATTTATGACGGTGGCATCCTTGGATAGCTTTACCACAAATTTCATCAAAGCTTCAATAGTCACATTAGATATAGTTTCAATAGCCAATTGCTTTTCTGGATTGGTGTTTGTCAAATTTTTATTCTTTTGTTTTATCAATTTTGCGTTATATAATCCCAATTTACAAATTAAGGCAAGCTGCAATGTTTCATGACTTTCTAAGCAGTCTAGAAGATATGTTGAAATTTATTTAGAGTTACGATTAAATATCTTTATTGAGACTAGCAATGGCTTTCCTAACATTGGCTATGGATTTATAATATTTCTTTGCCTTTGCATTTATCCTGAGGAATTTTGCAAGTGTATTCGTTGTTATTTACCTCCACTCAGTGATCTTATCAAAATTGCTTAATTGATTTCTTTATCCCTCGTCTATTCCATGATACTTTTTGGCCAAATTATTGTGCTTTGTAATGTTTGAACTTGCTCTTGTTGTCTTGTTGTTGAAGTTGAACATTAGCCAATCACTCTATAAGTTTTGTTCACAATAAATGAATTCCACTACACTCCCCTTCTCTACGTGCAAGTATTCATTCTCCTCTTGCAAAATTTTGTTCTTATTTTGCAAGGTCATCGCCTTAGCTTTCAAAGTGTTTATTTATCTCTTGTAATCTCTTATTTACCTTACCTTATTAGAAACATTGAATTCTACATTCATAGCACTGGCCACATCAGATAAGTCCATTGCTTTTAGATCTCTCCCTACTTGAGTGAACTTGGACCTCTGTGGTGACTTCAATGGCATGTTGCTTAGATAGTTTGAGTCTCTTATGAGTCCTCCTTAGTATTTGTTCCTTTTTGTTGTCAAATATATAGGAACTCAGTGAGGCCATCGATTTCTACTTAGATGGTGTAAAACACCCGAATCCATTGTTTTAAGCATTTATCGAAGTTAATTTTCAAACTCAATAAAAAGTTGTTGGGTTTTTGAAATTTGGACACCATAGAAAAAATGACAAAAATAACATTGTGAACATAGTCCATTTAATACTATATTATGTTGTTGAATAACAGGGTAATTTTTAGGGGCGAAATTTCACCAATTTTTTTTCAAAACATAAATTGGCTATTTGGTCATTTTTATTCCCTAATATCACCTATATTTACATAAAATATGTTTTTTTTTTATGATAATATTCCCCAAAATTTACAAGTTTGACTAGTAAATTGTTTGTTTCATATTTAATATTCGCCTACTATATATATATATATGATTTTTTTAATCCAAAATAATTGCCTAGAATACTATACTTAAGTATAATATTAGAATCCTTAAAAAATACCTGCCTAATAGGTACTATACTATACAAGTGGACACATTTATGGATTTATACTATACAAGTGGACACATTTATGGATTTGATTAATGGTACCCATTCAATACTATGTTGATGAGTTTGCACTTGTGAATACATCTATAGAATTGATATCAATTTATTCTAAGTTTTGGACTTTGTTTTGGTGGAAATGAAAATCCAAATTAAGAAGTGTTCAATTTGTGTTTTTTGAATCCATAAATAGATTTAGCATCCTCAAATATCCACATGACACCCAAATCATGCAATATATTTACATCTATTTATCAAATTTTATTGTTATTATTATTATAAGATTGTATGCATATGCACAAAAATATATTTCACTTATAAATTTTATGGTTCATAAAATTATACTATAATAGATGTGTAGATATTTTATTATAAGATTGATCGATATATTTTATTATAAGATTGATCAATATATTTTTGATCGATATACTCATGAAAGAAATCTCTCTTCAGTAGTAGAGACTCTGATTGACGTCGACTCTCTCTATGAAGGTCTGGATTTTCACATGAAGATTACGAGAGCTAAGTTCGAAGACCTCAATGCCGATTTCTTCGACAAGTGCATGCAAGTTGTCATCCAATGTCTGGAAGACGCGAGGATGAGCAAAGACCAAATTAACGAAGTCGTATTGGTAGGAGGTTCCAGGGACTCCTTCGACAATTCTTCGATGGAAAGAAACTGTGCCAAAGTATAAATCCCGATGAAGCTGTTGCATATGGTGCTGCTCTTCAGGCGGCAGCCTTGAACAATGAAGGCCTCCACTTCGTCCTCATGGAGGTCACGCCTTTGAGTCTTGGAGTTTCAATTGACAATGGTGTTATGTCTGTAGTCATTCCCAGGAATACTCCCATTCCCACTCAAAGAGAGGAATCTTACACTACAAAGATTGACAATCAGACAACAGTGTCTTTTCCAGTGTACGAAGGTGAAAGAGCAATGACTGCGGACAACAATTTGCTGGGTGAATTTGATTTGACTGGAATTCCTGCAGCTCGTTGTAGAGTGCCAAAACTTAAAGCCGTGTTTGAAGTGGACGCAGATGGAATTCTCAAGGTCTCAGCCCGGGACCAGGGAAGCGGGGTAAGCAAGTGTATTACTATTACTAACGACGGTGGTCGGCTGAGCAAAGAGGAGATCGAGAGAATGGTGGTTGATACAGAGAGATTCAGAAGGGAGGATGAAGAGGTAAAGAAGAAGCATATTGCAAGAGCCAATTTGGAGAATTACGCTTACAACATGAGAAGTAGAGTGAAAGAAGCTAAAACCAAGGGCAAAATGAATGCTGGAGTGGCAGAAGAGATTGTCCAAGGGATGAATGGCGTAGAGGAATGGTTGGAAGAGAACGAGTGTGCACACCATTACGAGTTGGAAGACAAATTGAAAAGTTTGGAAACGAAATACGACCTTTGATCTGCTAAAAAATTATTACTGAAATTTCTGCAATGTAGGTATGATGTGCCCTAGTTTTTGTGACTGTAGATATAACATCCTATAGTGTAAGTCTGGTAGTCTGGAAACATTTTTTTCAATGGTTTGGTTTGCCCTTTTATATTTAGAGGCTGTGTTACTTAAATCCAAATGATAATATAGGCAGTGGTTTGCCCTTTTATATTTAGAGGCTGTGTTACTTATCCAAATGGAAGATGGTTGTGTGTACCCAAACATTGAAAGTAGATAGAATGGTTTTATGCCTTCATATTAATTTGGCTTTATGCCTTCGTTATTTACCATATGAAAGTGTATGGTAGTATTATATACATTATTTACCATATGAAAGTGTATGGTAGTATCATTTATAAATTCTGTATGGAATCTAAAGTGACATGTAGTTCAGAATTTTGTAATGATAATGGGGAAACTGTTCGGAATTTTGAAAGATGATGGTAAACATTTTTATTAATGAAAATTTTGTTAGGAAATGAGAACGATAAACATTATTCATTATATGAAAAATTTGTTTTATACCTTTGAAGTGAGGTGAATTTGTTTCTAACTTTGAAATGATTAGTGTAACAGGTTGTTCCATGCATCTTGGAAACTTTGAAATGAGAAAGACAAACATGATGGGATAGGGATTATTTATTAATTGGTATTTAGTATTATTTTGTGTACATCTGAATGGTTTCTTATTTATATTTAATTGGTAAAAGTATACCATGAATACACAGTCGTTGTATACACAGTCGTTGTAGTTCAATCACAATCATCTTATTTAATTATTTACTTTTTAAATATAAATCAAAATAGATTAATTTTAACTGGATTTCTTATTTAATTATTTACTTTTTAAATATAAATCAAAATAGATTAATTTTAACTGGATTTATTAAATATAGTGAGAGTATCAAATTTCCAGTTGTAATTATTTTAATCAATTTAAGATGGATGAGTATCAAATCTGCAGTTTTAATTATTGCAGTTGTAATTATTAATTATGTTTTAATGGCGATTTTGATGATAAAAATGAATTCCCCAAAATTTCAAAGTTTGAGAGTTGTAACCAAGATTTTTAAAAATTTCTTCCATTTTTTTCAAAATCCTATCTAAAAATTAAACGTTTATATTAAATACTTTAAATTATAATTAAAAAATTACTAAGTCAACATCTCTAACTTGCTACTTTTTTTTCACCATTTCTAGCTGGCTAGCTCTATAAATATTGTGGAGACTCTCTATATTGATTTCTCTACCAAAACATACAATAACCATCATACTACACCTCCTTAATTCTAATTCGAACAAGAAAATTCCCCAAATCTATTTCCCTAAATTGGCACACAAACCCATGGCGCTTTCAACAATTGATCAATGCCCACAGGTAGGCTATGGCGCTTTTCTTCTCCCTTTTTACGATACCATTTCTGGTTAGAATGCTCACAGAGTTCCTTCCGATTTCTGTTATGGAAACATTCAAAGAGTTCCTTCCGATTTCTGTTATGGAAACATTCAATGCATCACTGGAATCTATTCACTTAGATTATTAGTGACGTGGTTGTAATATGTTTTCAAACAAATGTAAGGAATATGAGCATTCATCTATGTGGGACTTCAAGTGCGTCAACATGAAAAAAATCTCGAGCCCACATGGACTTGTCAAGATGACAAAAATCTTAAGCCGGTTTTATTTTCGTAGGCATAGATGTACAATAGTGTATATTAATAAACTAAATAGCCTTTTAGCAGTACTGTTACCAAATTTTAAGAACAGAGAATTGTAGAGGAAACATAGATGTGTAAGTGCATTAATAAAATATAAAGGCTTTTGTTATTGGTGTTACTAAATGCGTAGAACAAAGTGTTGTATGGTTTGTTTTATTGAACAAAGTTAACGGTTTGGTTGAATCAATGTTGCAATATGTTGTGGCGAGCTAACATTGTATTTGAGTGTTATATGAGAGCTTGTGCAAGGTAATGATACTTACTTATGACATGTTAGTTGCAATGACATGCTGGAAAACAAAAATCTTATAGCTTAACGTAGTTGTGAAGCAACCCATTTCATCTCTGTTAAGAACCATCATTTGTACACAGAAATGTTGATCTTGGAATGTTAGCCATTTGACAACATGACCAAAAGAGATTGGTAGGTCTGCCATTGATGGATATATGGACAGAATGGAGCTGTCATTTTCTAACAGAGGATCTGAATTCGCCTGCAAAACTTATAATCACTGAAATCCAGCAAGAATATGCAACTATGGAACAATACATGTGATGACGCGCAATAATTCGACCTGAAACTGTGACCGGTGAGATAGATCTGCGATAGATGGATGTAGATGGGATGGAGCCGTCGTCACATGCGGTCATCAAGAGTTGCAGCAGTCGTCGAATGTTGTTTTAGTACCAAACCATGCTGTCAACTTCTTCTTACTGCGCCAAGTAGAAGGTAGAAGGACTTTGCTTTCATAATCAGCAACGTTCTGTTCATTTAACTCGAGTTATTTTCTGATTTCTTCGGGATGAAGAAACGGATTGTTCATGGGAGAGATGTTGGAGGATCTTAGGTCGACCGCCCGACTAGGTCCTCCATTCGACCACTTCAGAGAACGTGTCAAACCGTCGTGTCGATCAATGTTAAATTGTAATTAGCATTATAGTGTGTCTGGGAAGGCATGCATGAGTTGCTTGTTTTTTAAATTATACATGGAATGTGTTGAATATAATTGTACCACTGATGAAAAAACTATTCAGTAATGACAGTCTGTAAATTTCCTTTCTTTCTTTGCTAATTTTTATTTCCCGCAATGACAGTCTGTAAATTTCCTTCCTTTCTTTGTTAATTGTTATTTGCAGTAAATTATGTTTGTCTGTAAATTTCCTTGCTTTCTCTGTTAATTGTTATTTCCAGTAGTTATTTTCCATTGTGTTATTCTTCATGCTTGGATGAAAGTAATATTAAATCAGAATTCATATGTTTATGCTCTAGTTCACTGCATCTAAGTATTCACCAATCTTATGCTAAAATTGATATTGGACTCATTTATGACCAATGCCCAATATTAATGGAGAACAAAAGAAGGATATAAAAATACTTTGTCCGGACTTCTGTTTTCCGACAAGAACGATCGACTGCCCCTTCTTTTCGTAGTTAACTGTGAAAACCTTTATCCAACAATTCAGTTATATCCATAATGGAGAACACAAGAAGGATCGACCGACCCTTCTTACAGTGTCGAAATATTATGAAAAGAATATTGGTAATAAGAAGGGTCGACCGACCCTTCTTGCAGTGTCAAAATATTATGAAAATACTACGGGGAATTTTTATTTGTAAATTGCAATTTCCATTTCTAAATGTTCAAATTTTTAAGGTGAAAAGTTATAACATATAAAAACTGTTTGTCTCGACTTCCATTTTCCGAAAAGAAGGATCGGTCGCCCCTTCTTTCGTAGTTAATTGTGAAAAGATTTATCCAACAATTCAGCTATAGCCATAAGGGAGAATACAAGAAGGATCGGCCAACCCTTCTTGCAGTGTCGAACTATTATGAAATGAATATTGGGAATAAGAAGGGTCAACCGACTCTTCATTTAGGAGGGAATTGTAACAATAGAAAACCTTGGAGAAAGAGCGGCCGCTCTTTCTCTGAGAATATTTCCACTTGCCATCAAAGTCTTTAAAGCAAAAATTATATAAATTTTGTTGTTAAAATTTTGATATCTGGTATCCTAGGGTGACATGTGGAACGATCATATTGTGACACATGGCATATTTGATTTGGAACTTTGAGCAGAGCCAAAAGTATATTGTTTCTATTTAAAAAAAAAAACAAAAAGAAAGAATGTTTCTGTCTGGTTAATTGCAGTCAAAATCATTCCAACTAATGGCATCACTATCTGCATTGTCATCTGGGAATGTCCTTTTCCAACACAGTATCCTGCTTAAATTTTAATTATTGAATACAATTACAAACGAGTGCCCAGAATCAAAATGGAAGACACAATTACTGAATACAATTACAAACGAGCGCCCAGCAGCTCGTGCCATACTAAGTATTGTCAAAAATCCAGAGTAGATCAAACTAAGGAGCATACAACCAGGCTAAATGCAGATAAAACCCATGTTGACTCAACTCTTCTCGACAGGGGTTCTCACTGTCGTCAACAAGCACCAACAATCCCTTATACACCGACCCGGAAAGGAGTTACCCTTCCCAGCAACACCTGCGGAGGGTGCTGCAGGAACCAAGTTTCCACAGTGGCGTTGAGAATATGCTTTACCCACAAATCTCTTATCGCAGAAAGTCAACCAGATATCATCAACTTGACAGCATACTATTTACTAATCATTCGCATATTATGTAAGCAATTGGTAGATTCAACATAAAGTAAACATTCACAATAACATATCCATTCTACTTAATCGCATGAACCACTATAATTCAATCCACAACATAATAGACATAATGCAACATTCACCACCGCATAGACACAAAATTAGAACAATAATCGGACATCTTCATGCATTCATTAAACTTTGCGGTAAACCCGTCGCAGGAACAGTCAAAACAGAATGTTGCGGATCCAAATTAGACCAAAAAGAGGATTTCTCCACTATCTCTCTCTCTTCTAATCTTCCCTTAGGCTTACAGTTCACTTCTATTTATATGCTATTCAATGGTCCATATTGACCGATTCTAACAATTGAATATTGACCGAGCAGCCCCCATAACAAAACCACGCTAACATCCGGAGTCTGCACTGAGACTGAACTTCCAAAGACATGACAAAATACATAGAAAAAATAGTGAGCCACCAGCGAAAAATCCACAGAAAAAATAGCGAGCCACCAGTGATCCGGACGCTGACCACCAAGACTAGCACGAACGCAGACCGGGAAGACCAATCAGGGAGCACGGTGCTCCCCCCGTGGGGAAACTTGTTCTTCATGAGGGAAGTCCCTCGAGGTACTATCCATGTAATCGTTCAGAGCAGACTTGAGCAAGTGAACACCGGCCGAATGAGTTTGTTGGTTGTCTTTTATAATTTGGAGGGCTTCACGGAGGCCGTGAGCCAGCTGGTTCCTCGCTTGAATTTCGCAAGCGAACAAGATCCTCACCGCCCAGTAGGGGTTGGAGATTAATTTCCGGCCCAAGTGGGATTCATATTCCTGGAGAAGGGATAATTCGCAGTGTGCTATCTGCGCCTCTATCTGAGCAAGCGTCTCTGCTAGATACTGAGCCCCCCAATTGAAGGTATGTGGGGCAGACTCTTCCATCCCCATGGTGTGCTGTTGAGACGAGCCTTCTCCTTGAGAGAAACTTCCCCACAGGTTGTGAAGACCTTACACCCCTGCTGGATCCCTTGCATCTACATGCCCTCATACGAGCAGCCATGATATACCAACTAAAAAAACTGAACCACTAGAAATCCACCCAGAAGTTCAGCCAAGCTTTAAATAGCAGGTCTCTTGAATGGAGGTCGCCTACTCCATTGAAAATATTTATAGGAATTTCTATGGAAAGCAGGGTGGAGAGCCGACTTGAATCCCAGATATTTTCACAGAAGCCCACACATACGAAAGGATTGCCATTAATGGCTTTGTAGAGATTGAATGACTCAAAATCCATGTAAAAGGCCATCTCGTACAATTGAAAATCAATTTGTAATACTTGCTCGGCAACGTGGTACAACCAGAATTACTGCCTTCAGCACGGAGGCAGTTATGCGTAAGGAAGCAATGATAGAAACGAATTGTGTAAACCGGCATCAGCATAATGATTGAAGGCGTAATTTATTAGAGGCATGACGTTACAGGGCGTCTGGCTGACCCTTTCCCTGTGTCATCCTCCACTACCATCCCTTCAAACTAGCCTGCATCTGTCCGAGTAGTACTGTCATGATGGTTGATAGTACTGTCATGATGGTTGATAGAAGTGTAGATGGTGAAAGCTAAGCATTGAGCTGCAGAGTATTAAATGCGGCAGCTCCACTACCGTCCCTTCAAACGAGCCTGCATCTGTTTGAATAAAAGATGCCGCCAACGTTTAGAGACTGACAAGGACAATCTAAAACGATCCTTCTTGCAGAAGGATTGAGCGACCCTTCTTGTAGTTTCGAACTAATATGAAAATAATATTGGGAATAAGAAGGGCCGGTCGACCCTTTTGAGAGTGTCGAACTATTATAAAAATAATATTGGGAATAAGATGGGGCGGTTGACTCTTCAATTACGAGGGAATTGTAAAAATAGAACACCTTGTAATTTATAACATATAAAAATGGTTTCTGACGACTTTTGTCTTCGATCCTTGTTTTTCGACAAGAAGGATCGACCGCCCCTTCTTTTCGTAGTTAATTGTGAAAACCTCTATCCAACAATTCAACTATATCCATAATGGAAAACACAAGAAGGATCGACCGACCCTTCTTGCAGTGTCGAAATATTATGAAAACAATATTGGGAATAAGAAGGGTCATCCGAGCATTCAATTTTGAGGGAATTGTAAAAATAGAGCACCTTGGAAGTTATAACATATAAAATTGTTTGTCTCGACTTCCGTTTTCTGACAAGAATGATTGGCCACCCCTTATTTTCGTAGTTAATTGTGAAAACATTTATCCAGCAATTCAACTATATGGATAATGGAGAACACAATAAGGATCGACCAACCCTTCTTGCAGTGTCGAAATATTATGGAAATAATATTGGGAATAAGGAGGGTCGATCGACCTTTCTTGCAGAACTATTGTGAAAATAATACTGGGAATAAGAAGGGTCGGCCGACCCTTCAATTACGAGGGAATTGTAAAAATACAACACCTTGGAAGTTATATCATATAAAAATGGTTTGTCTCGACTTCCGTTTTACGACAAGAATGATCAACCGCCCCTTCTTTTTCGTAGTTAATTGTGAAAACCTTTATCCAACAATTCAACTATAGCCATAATGGAGAATGCAAGAAGGATCGACTGACCCTTCTTCCAGTGGCGAACTATTATGAAATGAATATTGCGAATAAGAAGGGTTGGCCGACCCTTCATTTAGGAGGAAATTGTGACCATAGAAAACCTTGGAGAAAGAATAGCCGCTCTTTCTCTGAGAATATTTCTACTTGCCAGCGAAGTCTTTAAAGAAAAATTGTATAAATTTTCTTATTAAAATGTTGATATCTGCTATCCTAGGGTGACACGTGGAACGATCTTATTGAGACACGTGTCATATTTGATTTAACACATTGAGTATAGCGAGGTTACTAATGCTGGTTTAACCACGACACAATCAAGAAATGAAAATTTACTGATAGTAGTTTTAAGGATTAGGCACATGCAAGATTACCCTATAGTTGGAAATGCTAATTGAAAAATTAACATGAATTTATTAATTTATGTTAATCATTTGCAGAAATAGATAAATGTTTTAATTAAATAAATTCACTTCAAACATAAAAGACACACAGATTATTAGTAAAGACAAATCCAAACTGTAGATCAATGTATGGATTATTGATTGCAAAAATTAAACAGTGTTCATAAACAGTGTGGATTATTGATTGCAAAAATTAAATAGTGTTCATAGATAGTGTGGATTATTGATTGCTTATTTGGTAAAGTTTCGAGAACCCGAAACCCGCAACCCACATTTTCGGATGGCGGATTTCGGGAACGTTGAATAAAGCAATATTTTGAAACTTTACCCTGAATCCTGCATCTCGTAGGAGTAATCTCGGTCGTTCGTTTCTTCCTAGGTCTACGGTCCAGATCTCATCCGGTCGAAAAAACCTTACATAAACGATTTTTTTCTGATTTTTCACTATCATTTTTACTGTCAGTTTTATGCTTCTACATGTATTTTACTGTGGAGTTTTTACCAGGGTCACCTGCACGGTTTTCAGCTGAAATCAGGTTGGTTTGTCGTGAATTTTGCATCTTCTTTTCGCGCTTTTACTGTTTATGGGTTGATTTTGACTCTCGTTTGTTTATTTATCATAATTTCCCGAAACCTTCATCAGAATGTCTCGAACTACCTGGTCCAAGGCACTATATAGGGATTCACTGACCAAGGATCCCAATTTCGGCATTTTCTCAGACACCAGTGAGAGGGTGACTGAGGATTATCAAATGGACTGGGCGAAAATTTATTCAATCTTTGAAAACCATGACCTTTCAGGCATCAAACAAGACCGGCTAGCCTATGAAAAAATTAGGGTTTCCCAAATTCATGCCATTGCTTCTCGCCCTTCCATCTTACCTTATACATACCCTATAAAATGGATTGTTGAAAATGCCAATACCAAAAACCGGTCATTCAATGATTGCGTAGGTTCGCAATTGACTACCTTTCGCCCGGAGGTTTTTATCAGAGATTTCGCTCTCAAGCTAACTATACAAACCCTGAGTTCTGACTTTATTCAATCCTCCAAGACCAGAAATAATTTTGACGAGATGATGAAATGTTGGATGATGAAACCTAATAGTTTCGTGCCCAAGGTGGATGATCTCTATCCTATTATTTGGTTCAAGGAACCTTACTCTTTACTTGCAACCATGCTTTGCAAGATTTTTGGTCTCCCCAATTGTTCAGTTTTCAAGGCTGAATGGGCTCCCATAGCCCATCATGTGTTAACAACAGGTGAATCCTTTCCCTGGGCATCCATCCTATCATCAGAAATTAAGACACAAATTCAAAACTATCAAAAGGCACCCGCCTCAAAGAAGCCACATTTTTATCTATCAGCCTACATCCTTGATGTCTTCTGCGCTGACTTTCAATATCCTAACTTGGGGTGGAATTGGACTCCTGAGGCTCCACCAGTTCATATATATCATTCTGCATTATGGGAAAGCAATTATCTACCCTTGCTTTATGAAATTTGTGACCATTTCATGGGTACCATTTATTTTAAATTATTTCACCAGGAAGCTCCTACCTTCTTAGCAGATGCCAGCACCTTCATCAACACCATTGGGGACTGGTATGTTTATGAGTATTTTGCATATATCAGGGTTTGGGGAAGTGACATTGTTCACCTGTTGCCCAAAATTGTACCTGACAGGTTGGTTATTCAAGAAGTTTCCTATCAGACTGTCACTACTGGAGTCTACAAGAAACTTACCGGCCCTAAAAAGAGAGGCTGGACTAAGTTCTCTCTAAATCTTGGCCCACTAGTTATTCCTACTTCAACCTGGGCTGCTGTACTTGGTGATCAGTTGGCTCCTTTGAAGTTGGGAAAAGCACCCAAAAGAAAGCACGATCCCAAGAAATTCTTGGATGCACACTTCAAGCAATATCATAGGAAAATGGACTATGTCCATGAATATTTGCCACATGACTCTATCTATCGAGGGGTGAACACCTTCCCTGAAGTGTTAGCAAGAGCCAAGAGCTTGGATGAGCAGCGACAGATTATGGTATTTCAGAAAGAAATAAAATCTCAGGTTTATGGGCAAAGAACCTTGGAGTTGAATATCACTGAACATGTTAGAAGGAGCAGAGAACAAAAGCAAATTCAGCTAGCCAATGCTGCCTTAATGCTTACTTATACAGATGGAGACAAAGGTAAAAATCCCATGGAGGAACCTCCTCAGATTAAAACCATTGAGTAGGTTAAAGCCTTGTTGCAGACATCTCAGAATTTTCAGCAACATTTGGAAAAATTGACTTCAGTGTTGGGTACCAAGACAGTTGAATCGCCCAAGGTTGCTATGAGTGTTCAAGTAACTGCTACAGCTTCGTAGCTGGTTGATGACTCGACAATGATTGAAGATAATCCTCCTAAGAGATAGAAAGTTCAGGTTTCCACATCTGAAGTTCCTACTGTTGATCTCACTAACAGTGATGTAGAAGATGAGCCACAGGCTGCAGTTCAAGTGACTGAAGAAGTACCTGAAAAGGTAACTGACAAAGTTGTGGAAGAAGTCACTAGGGAAGTGACAGACAACTCACAGTCACTTACAGACTTGTTGGACAGTATTGAAATGGACCATTCTGATCTTGATCAACCAATTTTGGAACTTACCTCTACTAACCCTAACATCAAAGTTCCATCACTTTTGTTACCACCTTTCCAGAATATTTCTATTTTTCTTGCAGGGGAAATCCCACCACTCTATATTTCACAGTTTTTTCACACTTTGACTCATAGGGCCACCCATTTTCCTAGTAACTCAGTTTCTTTTTCCATTCCTTCCTCTATACTTGCAGAAGCCCAGTCTTCGACTGGCCTCCTGCAATTACCCACATCTACTTCATCATTACCCACTGACAGAGATTCAGTCACAACTACTTCTTCATTACCATCAGCTGCTATGGTGACCAAGTTCTCCTTTCTGAAGCTATCATTTCAATCCCTTCTCCTACTATTCTCTCATCAATTCCTCAAATTGTTTCTACCCCTATGATTGTTCCTCAAGTTACCATGCCTATGCCCAATTCCATGGCCACTCAAACTCCCTCATTGGATTCAACAGAAAATGTTATTTTAGTCACTTCTGAAGTAATAACTAAATGGGAGGATGATGAAATAGTCCCTCTTGGACATTACTTATACGGTAAGGATAATAAGGTAGTGGTAAAGAGGGGTAAGAAGAGAAGCATTGATAAAAAAGGATTAGAAGTATCTGTTCCTAAGCAGATAGTCTGGGATCAACAAGCCAGTAACCCTCAGACAGGGGCAATTGAGGCAGCTACAGCCCTAGGGGCATTTGCAGGAGAAAACCTTGATTCAATACAGGTTCTCAATAGAGAAATTGATCAGAAGAGGGAAGAAGTGGAGAAGCTTCAAGAAGAGCTGGAAAAGGAGAAAGAGGAACATCAAATTTATGTTGATGATCTTAGGAGGATTTGGGAAGATAAGTTGGGAGATGAGGAGCGCAAGAGCCAATCTTTGCAGGTTGAACTTCAAAGGTTACAATCTGAGAATTCTGCCAATGTTCAGCAAATTGCTTTATTGCAAAAACATTGTGAGGATGCAACTACAAGTGCAACCTCTTCTACTTTCTTCAAGATGACATCTCAGGAATTCAAGGACTTGGCTTCTTAAGTCAATAAAGAGTATCACGAATACCTGGAAAAGTTGTTTTGCACATTGGATGAAATTAGAGAAACTCATATCACTTTTGGTAAGATGCTTAGTGCCTTTGAAAAGCAGGAAGGTAAAAGGATTGAGGCTTCCAAGGAATATAATAACATTGTTGAATGGCAGAAGTATAGCAAAGACATTCCAGAAGGATTTCCCTTGCTTAGAAGTTTTCAATTTAAGAAGATCAGAGGTGCGTTGAATACTTGGTTGGAAATAAACGAATCAGTTGACGATATTCTTAAAAAAGATCGAGCCATCTGTAGCAGGTGATGGTATGCAGTAGATAATGTTATGTTGGCTCTCCACTTTCCTTCCATGGAACTCATCCAAGATGCATGTCCACCTAAATTGAATATTAAGGAATTTGAGCGTAAGTTTGATGAAGTTCAGCAGCAAATTTAGCTTCTAGAAGAAGTCAAGGTTGATGATGTGGAGAAATTGATTAGGAAGCCGATTTCCATGGAACGTAAGATCCAAGTCTACATCTGTATATGGCATAAGCTGCAAAAGAATGAGATGGAGACGTTCGAATGCAATTCCCAATTGGGACTCGAGTCAACAAATTATCCTATGATAGATGAGTTGTTAGAGATTTGAGGCAAATGGCAAGATGTTCTAGGACATTAGGTTATTTTTTATTTTGTGGATCTCCATTTTTGTACCCTGTTGTAGTTCTTATTGGACAGATGCCTCTTTTGAAAAGGGGTGGATAATTTTGGGATTGGGAATCAGCAGGAGACGACTGGGGATCCTCTGTCTTACTGGAGCTTTGTAATTTTGTTTGCATAACTCATTAATACAGTAAAGTAATCTCATTGAATCTTTTCCTGTTTATTGTTCAAGTTTCTTTGACAACGCCTGATTTCGTATCTCAAATTGTCATCTACAGTATGTGATCCCTTTTGCATGTATGAATTAATGCACAGGTCTATTGTACTGATTTCTCTTATGGCTGATCTATGTATAAAATATCTTGTTGAATTTATTTAATTAAGATATTTTTCTTTATCGATTTCTGCAAATGATTCACATGCTATTTGATCAATGTTAATTTTTCAATGGACACAGTGATCACAGATTAATCTTGAATAGGTTTAAATTACTTGAATTATTCTCTTTTAATTTTCATTAATTGGTGATGATTTAAGTAAACAAGTAAAATGCATCTTTTACATTTCTGTTGTAGTTGGCAAACATGCTTGTTCCTTTCACATCAAGACCGATCTGCACAACAAGAAGTCTTCCTTAGAATAGATTCTAACTTAGATTAGGATCCCTCCCCTCCTGCTCTCCACGTGATTTGGGGATGGCCCCATAGATCATGCTGACATCTGTAGCCCGGGGATAATGCTCCTCGAACTGAGGTTTAATTGTGGAAGTAATTATAAATAAGTAACTTTACACATTTACATTAGTATCATAATAGTAGCATTATATGAAAGCTATTCTATTCTTTCTTTTTCTTTTTTTTAATAGAAACATTCTTTCCTTTTGTTTTTTTAAATCGAAGCATTATTTCTTTTTTTCTTTTTCTAAATAGAATGAAATCTCATAAAAAGAATGAAAAGTGTCATTAGTTATTATTATTTTTTAATTAAAGCCCTTCATGCTAGAAGGGAGGTATGAATATATAACCTTCAAATGTCAATTTAAAATAAAGAAAATGCAATTTTTTATTTGAAAAGTGTTCAAAATTGCAATTTTCATTTGTATTTGTTCAAAATTTTAAGGTGAAAAGCTATAACATATAAAAATAGTTTTTCCCAACTTCCGTTTTCCGACAACAAGGATCGTCTGCCCCTTCTTTTTGTAGTTAATTAGGAAAACCTGTATCCAACAATTTAGCTATATCCATAATGGAGAACACAAGAAGGATCGACCGACCCTTCTTGCAGTGTCAAAATATTATGAAAAGAATATTGGTAATTGTTGGCTTGGTTTTGCAACCAAGCTTTGTGCAATGGGCACCTATCAACAATGTGATAGTAGTTTCAATATTGAAAGCAAAAAACAATTATAAATTAAATCTAAATCTAAGCTAGCATGTTCATATAACAAATAAATTTTTTTAAAACGATTCAAGAACAAGAAATAAAAGAATAAGTATTTTGTATTAAGATACCTCAAATGGTGAGGATTTGTGTTGAGCAACTCCCAAGGTGAGTAGCTCCAAAGGTCTCTTCTCCAAGATGTTGAAAATGGCCAAAAGTCTCATGAGAGATTTTGATAGCGTGAGGATGGGATGATGGATGGATGGAAAGTGAGGAGCCCCTACCACCTTTTTATAGTTGTTGGTGGTGGGGAATACCATTATGGTTTTGAGGAAACCAATGGTATTGACCAACATGGTTTAGGTACCTTTTCCCTCCTTTTTCCTTTTTTGAATATTTTGAATATTTTTATTCCCTTTTTAATATTTTTGAGAATTCTGGACCCTTTTTGAGGGTTTTTTATGCTTTTTGAGGAAAAATATTCATTTTGAGGGGAAAAAGGGGTGTATTATGGTCTTTTGGTGACCTTTTGATGGCTTTAGAGGCTCAAATGGTGAAAAAGTGGACAAATGGGTCATGTGAATAAGGAAATGAGCTAGTGAGCACTTTTTGGGTGTTAATAGATTGCCCTCTGATGTGTGAGGGCAGGAGCTCATCGTATGGCCGATAGACATCATAGTTCTTTTTTTTTTTCCTGGGGTTTGGGGAAGAGAAGAGACCGGTTGGAGACTGGATCCACGGCCCTTGGAAGCTGCAAAACAAACAATATTACATGGCCTCAATATGAATGAGGAATAATCTCTGATAATGGATGAGGCGGGCATACCCATGCTCGTATATATACATGACAATTAGTCCCAAGAAGGGGGACCTGAATAATACATAAAAAATTTGCTGGTACATCATGATGGTCCAAAGGGGACACTATTTTGGGATGTACTCATGATCATGACATGATTGATCTCAATAACTGATACACTGGAATAAAGCGACAACCGTTCTGAACAAGGTCTCAAAAGGGTTGATGAACTGCTGAATCTTAAGGTGTCCAACATTTGTAGGGAGTCAATGACTCTGGGTCAACTCTGGGAAGTACATGTAACTGTATACTCGAGGGAGTATAAAACTGGGGTACATCTGAATACTGTTGCCATGCAAAACCCAGATATCTATTGAAAAAATGTAACTGGTCGTTTCCATAGGTAGACTCTCAAATGTGGAAGAGTCAGGTGGTATCCGGGGTCTTCAACCAATAACTGAAAGGACCAATACCCTGTGCGAGTCTCAATGATGCGATCAAGGTGGTGAAGTCAAGCATGTGAGAAACAACCATTTGGAGAGGCAGTGAGGACTCTTCTCAAAATGATTCGTAGGCACTCATCGTAAATGGTGATGAGTCCAAGACACAGGGACCTCTAGGTCTATCCTCTGGAATAAATTTGGTTGTTGTCGACAGAGGGAGACCAGCAACTAACAAGGCAATGATGTTTCCTTGATAGGAGCACGAGGTGTAGAATTGAAGTGTGGTAGTACTGATGGTAGGACTGACATACTTGTGGGAATGGGAAGTAACTGGGGTCATAGAGTGGGTAGACTCAAACTTCCTTTGTTTAAAGCATGATGACATGGTTGACCTGGCAGTGTAGGGAACTGATTTGTAGGTGTGGGGATCATAGCTTTTAGGGACTTAAGGGTATGTATTGACTCTGGGGGGTCAAGCTGATGGGTGTTGTCAAGGGATTCTCAGGGTGACATACTGCAGAATACTCTGAACAAAGGCGACCAAAATGGGGAAGCTGCCATATGAGTAGACGTGAGCTGTTGTGGCGCTGAGAATCACCATTGGGTCCTTCTTCGTAGTTTTAATGAGCACCAAGAATGGATAAAAGTGTGCTCTGAAATGGTACTGTCCTATGGATTTTTTGATCCCAGGACTTTTCGTTCTCATGGGTGCTTTCATTTTTAATGAGTCTGAAAACGATAAGAAGACTCTATAGTGGTTGTGAGTACCGTCCTGTGGGTTTTTACGAGCCCAGGATGGTGATTGCTCGTGGTCGCTTTCATGTTTAGAGAGTCTGAAAGCGGTAAGTGGACTCCATTGGTTTTCTTTTTCGTAAGTTAGTCTCCAAGGCCCGAAAAAGCATAAAATAATGCAAATGGAGAACTCTTCTAGCCGATGTGACTAGAGTATTCCTTTTTCGTAATTAGTCTACAAGGTCCGGAAAAGGGGTAAACTTATACCATGTAGATTCCCTTTCAGATACGTTTAGCGAGCATGAAAGGAAGCAAGGTTGCTCGGCGATCTTTTCATTGTTTTAGGAGTCAGAAAAGAGCTTAACAGAAACTCCCTAAGTGCCTTTTTCGTAAAAGGGATTGCTCGGCCTGAAAAAGGGGTAAAACTATACTGAACAAAAAGGGATTGACGAGAGTGAGAAAAGGTCTCAAGCATCGTCATGAGTGCGGAATACTGAATCGGGTGACATAAAGATTGTCAAAAAGGGGCAACGGCCAATGTGGTACGCAAACTGAGGTGACGAGGGGACATGGGAAAAATGCCCAAAAAATCTGGAGGTGAGAGCGAGAAATGATCTCAAGCATCATCACGAGCGCGGAAAGCTAAATCCGGCGATATAAGACTCGTCAAAAATGGAGAACGACCGGTGTGGCAGGCAAATCGAGGCAACGAGGGGGCATGGGAAAAATGCCCGAAAAATCTGGGCATGAGAGCGAGAAATGATCTCAGGCATCATCACGAGTGCGGAAAACTGAATCCGGCAATATAAGACTCGTCAAAAACGGAGAACGGCCGATGTGGCACACAAACTGAGGCAACGAGGGGGCATGGGAAAAATGCCCAAAAAATCTGTGCGTGAGAGCGAGAAATGATCTCATGCATCATCACGAGCGCGGAAAACTGAATCCGGCGATATAAGACTCGTCAAAAACGAAGAACGACCGGTGTGGCATGCAAACTGAGGCAACGAGGGGGCATGGGAAAAATGCCCGAAAAATATGGGCGTGAGAGCGAGAAATGATCTCAGGCGTCATCACGAGCGCGAAAAACTGAATTCGGCAATATAAGACTCGTAAAAAATGGAGAACGACCGATGTGGCACACAAACCGAGGCAACGAGGGCATGAAAAAATGGACAAAAAATGGACCTGGTGAAAATAGGAAACGAAAAGGACTATCATGAAGTTCTCGCTGTGCTGATTCCAATGGTTTGAGGAACGGACATCATATGATACCGCAATGGTTGTTTGAAAAATGGTGAAATTTCTATAAATAGGGTGTGGGGCCCATATGACGTGTCATTGTTACGTGTGAGTTTGGCAGAGCAATCAGAGCTCTTTCTTGATTTTCGGGAGATTTGACCGTTGGTTTTTGATTCCGCGAGTTTCAGGTAACCCTATTCGCCTTAGCCTTTTTAATTATGTCTTTTTTGGTTACCGGCGGGCCCCCGAAGACCGCAAAATTCCATATTGGCCTTCCAATGTGGAATATCGCGGGTTTCGCGTCTTTTCCCGTGATGAACATCGCGGGTTCGGGGCTGATAGTCGTGATGTTCATCGCGGCTGTCGGGCTGAACGTCGCGATGTTCATCGCGATTATGGGGTTGACAGTCGCGATGTTCATCACAACTGTGTGGTCGATACCCGCGATGTTCATCACAGGTTCTTGGATGAAAGCCGCGATGATCATCGTGGCTTTTGATGGAAAAGCCGCGATGGAATTTTTTGAAAATTTTTCTCCAGTTCTAAAAAATTTCTTTGTTTTTTGGCAGGATGTTGAGGAGACCATTGGTGTCATGGCGAGAGCGGGAGATGGAGGAGGATTTGATGATTTAGATTCAGACCGATCAGAGGGTCTGGTAGGCTCTGGTTGTGAGTGGGCTCCTGAAGTTCGCTCAGATTCCACCGATGCGTTCAGTAGGACCACTACTAAACAAATTGGTGAGTCTTTGGGTCCCTGCAGAGGGTGCGTTTATTGTTGGGGGTGAGAGGTTAGAGATCACCCTTATTGATGTATACTTTCTTACCGGGTTGCCTCGCTTAGGGGAGGTAGCGGATCTTCTACCGAGGATCCCGACAGGTGTGGATATTGAGGATCTCCTGGAGACCTTCTTTGTTGCTGGGGCGATTGTGCAGAACAACACTTTGAGCCTGAGATCTTTGCGGGAGTGGGACATGCGGGCTGTTGGGGCTTGTGTTCTGTGGGTGTTGGGTGCCGCGGCGCCACATCGTTTGTCGGGGGGACAAACAATGATGGTGGATTCTGTGCTGAGGGGGACCTACTACGCATGGGGTCAGATGTTTTTGGCTGGTGTCCGGAGAGATCTGGACAAGGTCAGTCGAGAGGGGGGGGAGTTTTGCTAAGCCTCCTTCCTGTGTTGTTTCTTCTTTGAGCGAGTACCGACTTTGCGGCCACGGGTGCCGGTTCGAGACGGGTTGGTGAGCGAGCCGCGCATGGTGCGGTGGGGGCAGATGATGCCCCGCGGTGGTCATGGTATCCACAGATTATTTTCATAGGATATGTATGAGCAGTGGGAGCAGATCCCCTTGCTGATTGATGACTATCCATATGCCGGTATGGATTATCGAGGAGATCCGGAGATGCCTCGAGCCGAGGGACAGGCCTGGGGTTTAGATGGTATGTTTTTGTGTGTTGTTCTCTACTATATCATGTGTTTTAGTTGTGTTTGTTATGATTATAGTTAGATATTTATATGATGGTTCATTTGTGTGATTGTGCAGATGTTGGTCCTACCACCGGCCGACCATGTGGTTCGTAGGGGACGGGCGATGGTGGTCATTCCACCTCCTATAGTAGTACCGCCTCCTCATGCTCGAGGAGTTGGGGCTCGCGGTCGAGGAGCTGGGCCTTGAGATGATGCCGTGGAGGGTGTCCAAGAGACACTAGACATGATCTTGGCAGGATTTCTAGAGGATGGGTGGAGGGATTTGGATCGGAACATCGTCGAGCGTTGTTTCGATGCGCCTCGTGAGTGGCGCTCGATCTTGCTCAGAGCAGCATTGTTGGTGGCTGAGTGGAGGGATGGGGCTCAGCATGATCCGGCAGGGCTGGTGGAGGGGAGGATTCGGGTGCGAGATGATCCAGTGGGGCCAGCGGAGAGGGGAGTGAGGGCTCGGCATGATCCGGCGGGGCCAGCAGAGGTGGCACCAGAGGAGCCTGGAGACCATGATGATTAGATGATCTTGTATCTGCCCCCAAATGCTAATGAGCATATGGGGAAGTACCTTTTTGTACGGCTGATGTATTTTTGTATATTGGGTGCTGAGGGCACCTATGACATGTTTGACTATATTATGATGTATATATATATATGATTTGGTATATAGTCATGGATGCACATGGATTCATTTATTGTCTATTTGCTTGCCCGTGGAGGCATGTTTGATTTGTTGTATGCCCGTGGAGGCATGTTTGATTTGTTGTATGCCCGTGGAGGCACATGTTATGCACGTGGATGAAACATTTTGATTTTTGTATATTCCCGTGGAGGCACATTTGTGTTTACTATATGGTTTGGTTGGTGTGCCAGTCAAGAATGTTGTTAGCCATATGGTCTGCAACCCTGTTGAGATTCCTTGGGACATGTGTGAATGAAATGGATTCAAACTGTCGAACCATTTGTTTAGTGCGCAAGAATTTTCTAAAAAGACAGGGATCGCGTACCTGGTAATCATTGTTGAGCTGGGAAACAAGGAGTTGTGAGTCAAAGAAAACATTAATGTAACTTATGCTCATTTGGAGAGCTGTGGCTAGGAGACCGGTCACAGCATCGTATTCAGCTTGGTTGTTGGTGGTGGCACCTACGCACACTCCGTCGGTGTGGATCAACTCATGTGAAGGGGAATATATTACCCAAGCTGCAGAGGCCAGATTGGGGGACCAACGGCTTGCACCATCAGCGAAACCGACGTAGCAGAGTGGAACAGGATCCATCTGTGGTCATGCAGAGGAAACAAATATTTAGGTTTTTGAATTTTTTGTGAAAAACAAAATAATACTGTACAATAATGGATGGTGGTGTCCATCATATTTTCTATGGGTAAAATCACTTGAGGTACAACCCGTTGTGTGGGTTGCATAGGGGGTTTCCTTCTGAATCGGTCAGAATGTATGGCCCCTGTCCAAGGCATGTGTGTATAATGTATGGGCCTTGCCACATGGACACAAACTTTCATTTTTTGGTTTTGTCATGAGCTTGATCATAGGCGAGGACAAGGTCCCCTTCAGTAAAAGTTCTTGGGTGGACATGTTTGTCGTAACTCAGTTTGGATCGGTTCTTGGCTACTTCCATGGTTTGGAGGGCTGTGCGCCGATCTTCATCGGCTTGCTCTAGGAGTAGTAAGCGTTGCTCAATTGGGGAAGTGGCCGGTAGGAGTTCAACGATCATATGTAGGGTTGGAATCTGGGATTCGATGGGGAGGACAGATTCGACAGTGTGAACTAGATGGAAAGGGGTAAAACCGGTGGCGATTTTGGTTGATGTGCGGTATGCCCATAGTGCCGGGAAGAGCATGTGGTGCCAATTTGATTTGTGTTTGTCCACAATGCGATGGAGTATGGTCTTCAAAATTTTATTAATCGCTTCGACTTGGCCATTTCCTTGGGGGTAGTAGGCAGAGGAGAAATGGTGTTCAAATTTCAGTAAGGTTGATAATTCTCTCCAAACTGCATCTTCGAAGTGAGAGTCGTGGTCTGAGACGAGTTGCTTTGGCACTCCAAAACGAGCGATAACATGGTTGAGGAAAAAACGTGCTGCGGTGTCGGCCTTGCAATTGTAAGTTGGCATGGCTTCCACCTACTTGGTGAAATAATATACGGCCACAATAATGTGTTTATGACCGCCGGCTGACGTGGGATTGCAATCGAGGAAGTCGATGGCCCATTTGCAGAATGGTTCGACAATGACGACTGGATGAAGGGGGGCGAGTGCGGTTCTTGCCTTGGGGGCAAAAAGTTGGCAGTTTTGACAATGTTTGACTGCGGTGATGCAATCAGTAAATAATGAAGTCCAAAAGTAACCTGCGTGGATCATCTTTTGGGTGGTGGCCATGCCGGAGAAGTGGCCTCCGCAGGCACCGCTATGGCAGTCATTAAGGACTTGTTCTGCCTCGTTATGAGATAGGCAGCATCGTAAGATGGTATCGATGTCGCGTCGATAAAGTACATCACCTAATAGGAGGTATCGGGGGGCGTGGTGTCGTATACGACGGCGTCCATCACGATTGATGTGGGGTCAAAAATTTTGTGTGCGGAGGTAGATTAAAATGTCGCTGTACCATGGGTCGTCAGAAGAAATGATGAAAATGTGATTGTCTATGAGATCTGTTTTGATAGCGGGTGATGACGAAGAGGATGGGAGATCTGTCATGAGTTGAGCGAGTGATAGGGCCTTGGTGCTTTTTGGGGTTTTGAAAGTTAGGTCGTATTCTTGCAGGATGATCACCCATTTAGCTACGCGGCCTTGAAGGAGGCGACGTGTCAAGAGGTAAACCATTGGATTGGAATTGGCTGCAACTGTGGTGTGGCTCAGGAGAATGTAATGTCGCAACTTTTGTACTGAAAAGACGATAGCAAGGGCCATCTTTTCTTCATGTGGGTAGCGGAAGGGTGGGCCTGACAAGGTCTGGATCACATAGTATATGACATGCTCTTGGCGAGTAGTATCTTCTTGCACAAGAAATCCAGATACGGCATGTTCAGATGCTGAAACATAGAGGGTGAAATCTCTTGTGAAATCTGGAGGGGAGATCAATGGGGCGTTTGTGAGTGCTTTCTTTAAGTCGGTGAAAGCTGTTTCTGCTTGTTGTTCCCATATGAAACGGGTATGCAGACGTAGTAGTCGTAGGAAACCGTGGACCGTTGTGGCATAGTCAGGGACAAAGCGGCGGAGGAAGTTGGAGCTCCCTTGAAGGCTTTGAAGTTGTCTTAATGTGCGGGGGTGACGGTAAGTCTACAATGGCTTGGACTTTCAAGGGATCTACAGTGATGCCTTTTTCTGAAATGACGAACCCCATCATGCGACTTGATGTAACACAAAAGACACACTTGAGAGGGTTCAAGCGGATGTTGTATTTTCGACAACGCAAGAAAACTTGTCAAAGTTCGTCTAAATGGTCAGATCGTTTCTTGGATCGAGCGGTGAGGTCGTCCAGATAAACTTTTATGATTCTGTGTAGATCGTGGAAGCAATAAGTCATGGCACATTGGAAAGTGGCTCCAGCATTCTTGAGACCGAAATGCATGACGCGATAGGCGAAGGTTCCCCATGGGGTAGTGAAAGCTGTCTTGTATTGATCTTCTTTACGGATTTTGATTTGGTTATATCTGGAGAAACCATCCATAAAAGAAAGGACCTCATGTCCCGCACATTCATCAATTAGTTGGTCAATGAAAGGTGTGGGGGAAGTTGTCTTTGGGACAAGCGAGGTTGAGGTCTCGGAAATCAGTACAAACGTGTATGGTGCCCACTTTTTTGTTTACTGGAACTGGGTTTGAAACCCAGGTGGTGTAGGCAATAGGATATATGAAGGCAATAGGATATATGAATTGGTCATTGTTCATTGGTCATTGTTTCTGTTGGACAGGAGGCACATTGGGAAAAAGGGGTGTATTATGGTCTTTTGGTGACCTTTTGATGGCTTTAGAGGCTCAAATGGTGAAAAAGTGGACAAATGGGTCATGTGAATAAGGAAATGAGCTAGTGAGCACTTTTTGGGTGTTAACAGATTGCCCCCTGATGTGTGAGGGTAGGAGCTCATCGTATGGCCAATAGACATCATAGTTCTTTTGTCTTTTTCCTGGGGTTTGGGGAAGAGAAGAGACCAGTTGGAGACTGGATCCACGGCCCTTGGAAGCTGCAAAACAAACAATATTACATGGCCTCAATATGAATGAGGAATAATCTCTGATAATGGATGAGGCGGGCATACCCATGCTCGTATATATACATGACAATTAGTCCCAAGAAGGGGGACCTGAATAATACATAAAAAATTTGCTGGTACATCATGATGGTCCAAAGGGGACAGTATTTTGGGATGTACTCATGATAAGCCGTTCAGGAATTCGATGGCATTCTCAGTATACTCTACAGGTTTTTTGTTCAATTTCTCATTTGCTGCTGTCACACTACTCTTGGCTAATTTTATCACTATTTCCTTGTCCAAGACAAAATCGAGGAAGGGCCTCAATTTCCCTGCTTCTTCAACAATGCCATCCTAGATTACCTGCTTGGCCTCTAGCAAGGAAGTCTGCCCTGTAGCTTGTCTTTCCAACTCATCATATTTACCCTGCAACTCCTGGTGCTTGGCTTCCCAAGCCTCCTTTTTCTCTATTTGCATTATCCTTCAGGGTTTACAGATTCACATTCTGCCTTTTTAATCTTGTGATTTCCACATCTTCCAGACTAGCTTCGGCTATAGCCCCTACCAGGGAGAAATCACCAGCCTCTATGGATGGAGTGGCCATGCTTTCTACTTCTTTCTCTTTCTGCTGCAGTCTCTTCTCAAGCTCTTCCACTCTGGACTTTGATATTTTCTCTCTTGCCACCACAATGGCTATATCTATATGCCATTATTTTTATTTCGCTTCAAGCTTCAATAGCTTGGCCCTACAGTCTGTCAAGTCAGTCTGCAACTTCTCCTTATTTTCCTCCAGTTCTGTTAGCTCAGAGACTGCTACTAACTGGGTATAGGGGATTTTCAGCCCCTTTTTTAGAGATCGGATGATGTTGTCTTTTTCGTTGAGTAGGTTTTGAATAATGGATCTTTTATCATGCTGGCCCTCAGTGGCCACTATGTCACCCTGCAATTTTTTGATCTTTGCCTTATGAGATTTGTTTTCGATCTTTTCCTGCTTGAGCTAGCTGGCAACCTTACTCTTACTGACCTGTACCTTTGATAGCTCCAAAGTTGTCCTCAACAGTTTAGTATAAATAACATCCCCAATTTTTTTGTGCAAGTTTATTACATCTGGGACAAGGATGTCATCTAAATTCATCCTTAGCTCAGTGGCCTTGCTCTTGGTGGCCAAGGCCAAACTCAAGGTGTTCTGAGCGAGACTCCTGCTAGTCACTAGAGACACTTGTTTGCTTGAAATTTTCTTTAGTTCAGTATATAACTTGGACTCCTCTGAGGATGCCCTTGAGTCCACCTTGTATTCATCTATCAACTCATATCTAGTCTTGCCTAAGGCAGCAGGATGAGTGGTTGCTGGGTTAAACACATAATATTTGATCTCAAATGCTGGTAGCTTATCCACTTGTTTCTTTTTTCCTTTATGAGTCCCCGCTGGTACTAGCTGCTGCTCATATTTGTCAGTTTTCTGCCTCTTTGGGACTCTCTCAGCTTCCCCTTCTGTGTCCATAGGGACACTGTCAGCTTCCTTGCTGGAGTTTATTAAGTTGATGGCCATAGGCATGGCTGCTGGCACTGATAGGACTAGGCTAGAAGAGCCAGGCACTGTGGGTGTGTTCCCTTGTGTCAGCAAGGAGGATCTATCAGGTGTGTCTATTTCCATCTGGCTCCTGCTAGGACATTCCAATAACTTTGCAGCTTCTGCCATGCCTGGAATTTCCTGTTGCTTTCCTTCCTCGTGTTGGAAATGATGTGGTGGGGATCATAGTTTAAGTTTGCTTCTATTTTGAAACCCATCTCCTTTATCTTGCGTTCGATGGCTATAAGAGATCCTTTGTTTTTTATTAAGAATGGACCTACAGTCCATGGAAACACAATATTAGAGCCCTTTCTATGATCTAGAAAGTGCTCAGCTTCTGCCTTCAACTTTTGTCTGATGAATTCTAATGCAAACATTCTGGGGGTCAGGAAAACTGGTAGCACGTAGGGTGCATAAGCAAACCCATAAACCCTGATGATTTTTCCATGCTCTGAAAGGAACCAGTCTCTGACCCTCTTCTCAGGAGAAAGCTGTAGTAACTCCTGCATTTCTGGAAATACTCTAGGCAGCTTCTTTTGGAAAATGACCTGATAAACCTCAGACATGAGCTCGTCATGGAACTTGGTGTAATCAGTGTACATATCCTAAGTAAGTAGTACCTCAAACATTTGCAAGTTTTCCTCATTGAATGCCAGGAACATTTTTAGTAAGTAGGACTGAAATCTGAAAATCCTTGTTTCCTGGAAATTCTTTAGCTGGGAGTGTATACTTTCAACCAAAACTTCATCAAACATGAGGCATGCACATTGGGTAGACTGGCTTGGGTCATCTGATTCCAGGGGGCAGGTGCCTAGGACAAAAACCAAACTTATTAGAAGTTCTGTGACATGCATATCAGAGTCTAGACGTAGGAATTGGCTCATCATGGAGATAACACCTCTAGATTCTTCCGTGAATAGTCTGGCTTCAGCTGGGAAATTCTTCTCTTGTATTTGGACAGTAGGATTCATACAGGACCTGTAGAAATTCTGTTTTACTTCAATAGGGGATCATCTAAAAAACCAGATTAGAGCTTCCTCGGTATACCCTATAGCTTTCTAGCAAAACTCTTTTGGGACTGACAGGGCTTTTCTAATGGTTTGGGTATCGATTTCGCAAAGGATATTGGACTTGGAAGCGTCCATGATTTCCCTCTCGGTAGAAGAGTAGTTAGAGGTGCACCATTCAACAAATTCGGGAAAACCAGGGGTTTAGTTGACTGTAAACAGATGGAAATAGGACTGGTGGACCTGGTGCATGTCTATACCTCGCTCCCTAACCAGTTTCAACTTGTTTTTTACATTTTCCATGGGGTCATCGGTCATCATAGTGTCATAGACCTCTGCGTCTCTGTCTGTAAACAGTGTTTCTATGGGTTCTCTATCACTCAATTCAACCATTAAATAGTTTGTTGTAGAGCATATAACCTACCTATTTTTTTGAGGTTTGCTTGGGCCCCTGGTTGACCTGTATGTTTCTTCACAGCTTGCTCCTGTCGCTTTCGGATGCAAAATAGGAATCCAGCTCTCCGTGTAGGCGAGTTTTTTATATTATTTATCCTTTGCTATCACCCCTGCATCTCCTGTGTCGTGGAAGCTTCCCTAGCCGTCCATTTTCCTGATCCCTGGTGGCCTCGAATCCCGCCACATGTCGCCTCGAATCCTGGCCGTCAAATGCTGTGACTTTTACCAACTTCGAGGATTTACCTTGCATTGATGTTTCATGCAAGTTAGATCCGCGAACAAAACCTCGACCATAGATCTCAGCCTCCTTAGATCTGCGCCGTCCAAACCCGCAGGCCTCTACCAAAAGTTCACGGATCCGAAAGTTTGTTTCCTCCGTGCATGTCGTATGGGAGAAGTAGTTTCGGATAGTCGATCAGCTCCATTGGCCATTGATCTACTACTTAAGATGCTTGTAGGCTAAACCTCCTGCCTCCATCTAGAACACCTCACCCTTTTTGCGCGAAGCATGCTCATGACTGTAGATCTTCACCACCATCGATCTAGACCGTTTATTTGCGCAGATATGTAACTGTAGGCGGACCTCAACAATTTAATTCTCCTTGCAAAGTTTCAGGCTTGGGATTTGATCAGTTCACCCTTGAGGCCGTCAATACCTACCCAGATGATTCTATTTTGCTTAGACCACCGAGGCTTTCTCCGTTCTTTTTAGAAATTGAGCTTCCCAGTTTTATCCAGGACAACGCTAGTGCTAACACCGACAAGCTAAACGGGAAAGCTAAATTCATTTTAATCATTCGATGTAATCTCATCCGCAGGATCAAGACAAATCGACGGTTAAAACGTAAACATACCGGAAGGAAAAGAAGGGTTACGGGGTTTTATTTCATAAATATATACATTATTTCTGCAATCCTCAATCCACAATTGCGGGTTGCAAGTTCCGGAAATAAAATATATCAAAACCGAAAACCAAGATTCCGCAATCAGCTAAGTTATAACATATAAAAATCGTTTGTCCTGATTTTTGTTTTCCAAATAGTCAGTCAATTGGCTAAGTTATACCATATAAAAATCGTTTGTCCTGACTTCTGTTTTCCGACAAGAAGGATCGGCCGCCCCTTCTTTTCATAGGGAATTGTGAAAACATTTATCCACCAATTCAACTATATCCATAATGGAATACACAAGAAGGATCGTCCGACCCTTTTTACAGTGGGGAATTATTATGAAAATAATATTTGGAATAAGAAGGGTCGAGCGACCCTTCTTGCAGTGTCGAACTATTATGAACATAATATTGGGAATACGAAGGGTCAGCCGACCTTTCAATTACAAGGAAATTTTAAAAATAGAACACCTTGGAAGTTTTAACCTATAAAAAATGGTTTCTCCTGACTTCTGTTTTCCGACAAGAAGGATCGGCCGCCCCTTCTTTTCGTAGTTAATTGTGAAAACCTTTATCCAACAATTCGGTTATATCCATAATAGAGAACACAAGAAGGATCGACCGACCCTTCTTGCAGTATCAAACTATTATGAAAAGAATATTTGGAATAAGAAGGGTCGGCAGACCCTGACATTTACGAGGGAATCGTAACAATAGAACACCTTTGGGAAAGAGCACCCGCTCTTTCTCTGAGAATACTTCCACTTGCCAGCATAGTCTTTGAAGCAAAAAGTCTATAAATTTTGTTTTTTAAACGTTGATATCTAATATCTCAGAGTGACATGTGGAACGATCATATTGTGACACATGGAATATTTGATTTGGCATATTCAGTATTAGAAATATAGTTGGCTCGCATAGAATATTGTCTCGCATAGAATATTGGCTCGTATAGAATATTTTTTCCTATGAGCACCGCTGAAATTGGAAGTTTGAGTATAGCAGATCATATTTTAGTATTTAGGTAGTTACTCTGAGGATAATTACTTGATTTTAAGTGCAGCGGATAAACCACTTCTAAAGGCTAATTATTCTTAAGCACAATTACAACACTTAACGACAGTTAGTGCGCAAATTACGACACTTATCACAAATCCAATTTTGTAACAAATAACCATCCATTATCAATCCCAATGGCTATAAGTTGTATCAATTTCCTTTTATAAAACTTTAATGAAAATGAGAAAATACAACTTTTTGTTGACCAAGTGGAAATTTAGAAACACAACAATTTTGTTGCTTAAAACTGCGACATAGAGAAAAAATTTTAGAAACCAATTTTGTCTACTATCAACCCTTGAGAACATCCATCGCTCTGAACACTATTCCCCATATTTTCTCGTTGTGCCTTGACTGTTGCAAGGCCCTTCTCATTTATTCTAATTTTTTCTACTGCAAGGCCCTTCTTGGTGACCATGCCCATATGATGCTATTTACATCGATCTTCATGTTTTCTTCTGCACCAACAACCCATTGTTGTTATCTATCTAAGCATTTTTTAAGTATATATATTCCCTTTCCAAAAACGGTCTGTTTAAATTTTTCCCTTCAGCAGATAAAATAATTACCTGTCCATAGTAAATTTTTTATTAATATATATTTTAAAATTGATTAAAATTTCACATTTACATAGAAAATAATTTTTTTAACTATATAGCAAATGCTCATGGCTGAAAATATTTTCAATGTGTACATTTATTTCCAGGTATGATATACATAGAAAGGTCCAATGGTTACGTGTCAAGTTAACAATTTGGAGTTTTCTATTTTAATGCCAAGTTGTTTATGTTAACTTATCAAACAAATTAATGATCATGGAAAAAAAATTAAAAGAAATTAGAAAGGTTAGCTGTAAAATGTAAATCTAAATTCTTCTAAGAGTGACCCACAAAAATTAATGACGGTTTAGAGAATAAAGTGCCCATCAAAAATAAGTTTTGGAAAAAACATGACAGTTTAACATGACGGTTCCAATATGACAGTACTAGCATCTCCTGATAAATATCACCAATCGCCTTACCCAAAGTTCTCTTTTTTATCTAATGGCATTTATACCGTGCATTTTGACAGACGTCTATTGTGTCTAATCTCATTGTAAACAAGCTTCTTTTTCTGTCATCTCCTTCTTTGGCCACAGGAGCATTTGATCCCATAGAATTTATAACATTCAACTATCAAATTTCTTAGCACATTCAACTATTGATCGAAGTTGAATTTTTTATATACAAAAGTTTGAGCAACAATGTTCGGTGCCAATGTTTGAAAGGTGTGCACCATGATTTATTGCAGGCCTATAAGGTAACGATCTTAAATTTCATTTGGAAATTTTAGAAGAAGCTGGTATGTCCACTGCTCACCCCTGGACAACATGCGATACAAGAAACACCACTTCATCGACCAGAATACCAAAGGAGATGTCACCCAAAATTGTTCCCCCAAAAAAATTAGTCTCACTCATATTTGTTACAAAACCTATGGAAATGCAATCCTTTCTTTATGAACACTTATGTAACAACTTAACTTTTCTCATAATAAAAGAAGATTTATTCTCATTTGTTGTGATATGTGATACACTCGTCGAAGTAGAAGATGGTATATCATTCACCTCATTCTCAGTTGTTATGATATGTGCTACCTCATTTACGGAATTGTATGGCCTTGTTCGATTACCTTTAACATGTGTATATTCACAATGGGGAGTACCTGGAAGGACCATCTGTAAAGCACATTCTTCAAAAACATTCCAAATGTATAACATGCAAAGGAACATTATCGAGGTCAAGCAAAGTGTTTGCAGGCCATCTTATAATAGAGCCTTCAAATACACCACAATCCTCGCAATTGCGGAAGACTTTATGAACTAAAATACCAAACTCACCAGCATCTAGTACTTAGTACTTTGAATTGTACAATGTCTCCCTTAAAAACAGTTGACACTAATCCCCGAGAAACATACTGTGGCTTTAAAGAACATTGATGTATCAAATTAACTAGTAGATTCATATTGATTATTGTTGAAAGTGCTTGGAATAGAAAGCAATGTTTCTGTATTAAAATCGATGATTCTTTTAATCGGCCATACAACAAAAGATCCACTGCTCACCCCTGGAAACCATGCCATACAAGAAAACACCACTTCATCGACCAGAATGCCAAAGGAGAAGTCACCCAAAAATGTTCCTCCAACAAAATCAGTCTCACACACATTTGTTACAAAACCTATGGAAATGCAATCCTTTCTTTCTGAACACTTATGTAACAACTTAAATTTTCTCATAATAAAAGAATTTTTATTCTCAGTTGTTGTGATATGTGCTACACTCATCGAAGTAGAAGCTGGTATATCATTCACCTCATTCTCAGTTGTTATGATATGTGATACACTCGTCGAAGAAGAAGCTGGTATATCACTCACCTCGTTCTCGAGAAGAGTGGACCTAATCTGGTTAACGATCTTAGATACAGGCCATTGAATATAACCACCAACAGCCTCTGACAATGTGCCTGCACCTTCTGATTGATAGGGCAATGGAAGACTTTCATTCAAAGACTTGGTAACATTTACAATGATACATCCTTCATTAATGCTGATATTATGCAAAGATTTTCTTTCTGGAAACGAGATTCCTTCAGCAACTTTCAATCCATTCAAAAGAAGGTCCAAACATTGTTGAGTACCAAAATCCATTTCATAACAATATATGAAATATAAAATAACAACACACATTGTTCAGAACCAAAATCCAGTTCATAAGCATTTTATGAAATATAAAATAACAGGAGTACATTAACAATCATATTTATTTTAAACAAAGATATAACATAGATTATAATATATAAAAAATGGTTGTCTAGACTTCCAATTTTCTGAATGGTAGGATCGGACGCCCCTTCTTGTAGAAGAAGGGAACATAAGAAGGATCGAACGACCCTTCTTTTAGTCTAGAAATATTACGAAAAGAATTCTGGGTAGAAGAAGTGTCTCCCACCCGTTCATTTATGAGCACAACCTACGAATGCTAGGACGTCAATACATGTATTTCCAAAATTGTGAACAAGGGAAGAATACTGAGCACAACAAGGGTCGACCGACACTTGATTTATGAAATAAATTTAAATATATTTAATCTACGAAGGCTATGTCGACAATTCTCAGCTTCCAACTTCCGCTGTAAATAGTAGGGACTCGGACATCATCTAAGTTCTAACATATAAAAATGTTTATCCTGGCTTCCATTTTCCGAAGAGAAGGAACAACCTCCCCTTCGTTTAGGAGATAATTCTGAACAACTATATCCAGCAATTCACCTATATCCAGAATGGTGAAAGAAAGAAGGATCGACCGACCCTTCTTGCATTCTAGAACTATTATGAATACAATACTGGGAAAAAGAAGGGTCGGTCGCACGTTCATTGATGAGGGAATTGTAAAATTATTCAACCTACGAAGGCTAGTTCGTCAATTCATCTATATCTAAATGGTGAACACCGAAATAATACTTTTTCACGGCTAAGTTATAACATATAAAATTGTTTGCCCCGACTTCTGTTTTTCGAGAAGAAGGATCAGATGCCCCTTCGTTTAGTAGATAATTGTCAAAACCTCTATCTAGAAATTGAAAGATATCCAGAATGGTGAAAATGAAGAAGGATCGAATGACCTTCTTACAGTCTCAAGCTATAACGAAAAGAATATTGGGAATAAGAAGGATCGTCCGCCCCTTCTTTTACGAGGGAATTCTAAAAATAGAACTTGGAGAAAGAGCAGCCGATCTTTCTCTTTGGATATTTCCACTCTCCAGCAACATGTGCGAAGCAATGTTCCTATGAAATATGTGTATAGAGTGCCGATATCTACTTTAGCCAATCCAAAAAATCATCCCTGGAGGAAGGAGCAGACACTCTTTCTCCTCAGCATCTACTTCCAACACCCCGAAATGGAACAACCTTACGATAGAGCGACCTCACTTTCATTGACAAAATTTTGACTTGACGGCAAACTCTTAGTAGCAAAACGTCTATAAATTTTTTCGTTCGAATGTCGAAATCTAGTCTCCAGGGTGACACGTGGAACGTTCAGATTGTGCCATGTGGCTTTGATTATTCCAGAATTGATCTGTGCTACACTCGGCGAAGTAGAAGCTGCTATATCATTCACCGGAGTCTCGACCCAAAAGTATGAAAGAATGTTTGTCTGGTTATTAAATCGCAGTTAGAATCTTTCCAACTAATGGCATCACTATCTGCATTGTCGTCACTGTTAAATTCATTTTCCAACATGGTCTCCTGCCTAAATTTTAATAACATTTTTATCATCTTTATCTCTAAAACTAAATGCCTTGGTATCGTATGCAAGACTCACATGTGTTCTCATTGCATCCAACAATTTGAGTCATACACCGCGTCCAACTACGCAATACATGGGATTTTTCTAGCCAAGATACTGTATTGGCAAACAATTATACCTTAATATTGTTTAAAGCTAGTATTTGATTGCTTAATTTTATTCAATTAAATTAAATACTTAAATTATATATATTTATATTAAAAGAAATGTAATCAATATTATATAAATTAAGACATAAATTATCAATTTCAAATAAAGTATTAACGTTTACATAGATCAGTATACTATAGTGAATATTAACTGCAAAATGATATTAAAAAGAAAAAACATGTTTCAATTTTTCGAGTTCATTTCTCGTTATCTTTTCCAACAAACCTAGCCAAATGCTAGAGGATTCGTAGAAAACAATATGGAATATATGAAAATAATACGCTACATCACCAGACAAAAAACGTATGCAAGCTGGAGGGAATCGACATTGAACCTGTTAATTCCGTTAATTTAGCCCAGTAATGAGTAACGCGCGATTTTGCAAATATAACGTTGTGAATTCATATTAATGGATTGTAAGAACATAACTACCTGGAATTGAATGGTGGAAGGAAATCTGAAGAATCTAAAACGTTCAGCGACTTTAAATTACTGTAAAATTCAAACTATCATTGCATTGATTTTTGACAACCATGGGAGATATGGAGTTTTAGCCCGGAGGCTGAATAAGCATGCTCTGTTATAGATTTAGATTTATGGTTTGAATAATATAAATACCTGCCAATTGAAAAACTAGCAGTCGATTCTTCAAACCAATCTTACTGCTCTACCTTCCCAACACTCTTCTCAGTTGCACCTCAGCAAAAGCAAACCTTGATCCTCAGAGAAAACAGGGCTCCAAACTGTCAAACACAGAGAGTTTGAACTTTAAGTTTCAATGTAGGCAGTGGGCGGGAAGAGCAGCGTGGGCAGGAAGAGCAGTGTGGCGGGATATCAATGCAGAAAAGTTCATGAGATTTATTATCACAGTGTGGAGGAATATCATCTGTACGTCGTGACACATAAACACAATCCATCATAAACGGGTGCCTCATAAACGTGATGAGATTATTCACATGAGTGATACAATCCATCATTTACCATTATTGCTGTAGAAACCATTTTAAATGGCAGAAAAGATCAACTCCATTCCAACGTATAAACCATTTTAAAAGTTCGAAAATATCACCTTTGTGCGGACGTACAAACCATTTTAAATGGCTAAAAAGATCACCTCCATGCCAACATACAAACCATTTTAAATGAAGGAAAAGATCACCTCCATGCCAACGTACAAACCATTTTAAATGAAGGAAAATATCAATCAGGTGGTGGAAGATCAAGGGTCCCACTTCCGTTTGGCATCCCAAACATGGACGCTAGGACGAGGGGATGGATGGTTGCGAAATATGAAACTGCTCTCCACATGGAAGCACCACATGATTTCGCAAGTTGGAAGGGCGGTAAGGAAAACCACCATCCTCCATTTGCGAAACCACCTTCTCCCATCCTTCACGGTCGCTGGCACGTGTGGATATGATGTGGCTGATCCACATCACACCTTCTACCCACGCAACTCCTCCATGTCGGGGCTTCTTCCAATGTGTCTCCTCCGCACCAGACTTCCTACCCACGTGGCTTCTCCACGTCAACCTACACATGCACAGTGGAAAACACCTTTCAATAACACAATCACAACATAATTAAAAACCTTTCAATTACACAATCACAACATGAAAGAATGAAACAAAAACGCATCAGAATCAAATGCATAAGATTACTTATCTTTATGCAACGCAGATCCAAGCAACTGGCTTTGTAAAAGCGCTTTTCCACTTACTAGCATCAATATAAATGTGTGGTTGTTTATCAGTTGCAGAAAATTATAGATAAAATGAGTTAATTTAACGAAGAAATTCATTTAACACATAATAACACATGAATCGTATATTAATAGAAATCCAACCTAAAGATCGATGTATTCATTAAATTGGCAACATAAAACATAGTTCAAAGAAATTTGACAAATTAATATCCAAAAAAGATGGCCAAGAGAAACCGACTGAATTTCATTAATTATGCAAAAAATTACAATGAATCAATACATAAACATTAGAATAAATTTACCTAAATTATACATAATCCAAATTGAATCGGCATCCCCACAACTTGCCCTGATATTCTTCTTCCTGTGTCCTCGTGGTGCCATCCTCCTCCCAAAAGATAGGAAGTCCCTTCCTGAATAATGGATCAAACATTTCTTTGAAGAGTTTTACTTGATGTGCTAAAATGTCTATCCTTGCCTGAATTGTGTTCATCTGGTGATACTCATTCACCACCTTCTTTTCCCAAATAATACTAGAAACTCTATCCTAAGTTTATGCTAGTTGTTTTCACCTCATCCTCTATCATCCCATTCAGAAATTCTATGGCCTTTTTTGCACAGTCCATGGGCTTCTTGTTTAACTTTTCCTTGACTGCTATTAGGATTTGCCTAGCTAACTTTATTACACCCTCTTTGTCCAGAATGAAATCGAGATATGGCCTCAATTTATCTTCCTCCACAATAATGTCATCCCAAATGACTTGCTTTGCTTCCTGCAGGGAGGTCTCACCTATAACCTGCTTTATTAATTCATCATATTTCACTTGTAGCCCTCCTAGAGAGGTCGGCCCAGGAAGAGTAAAAGGCAAGTGGAAGACAAGTATAAATAAGTGGAGGAGGTAGGGTTATTAGACTCTCTATTTATTCATTCATTCACTCACTCATTCTCTCAAGTGAGTAGTGTGCACAAGTGGAGGAGGAGAAATACAAGGCAAGGTTTGTGGCTTGTGGCTTCTCCCAAAAAGAAGGGATAGATTATGAAGAAACGTTTACACCTGTAGCCAGATACACTTTCGTCATTATTAACGGTACTTTATCTGGTTGCAGTGATGAAGTGGAAGAATTACACCAGATGGATGTCAAGACAACTTTCTTGAATGGTGTAGTCGACGATGAAGACTTGTTCTAAAGAACTGTGTCGAAAAATACCTTCTTAGTTAAGAGGGAGTGTCAATGTATTTGTAACTTAGGAGTGTATTTCACATGTATATTTTATATTGTATTCATATGGCATTGTACTTCCGACGAAGAGGTTTCATTCCTCCGATTGGAAAGGTCATCATTGTATGTAATATGGTTATCAGACTTCCTAGTGGGGTCGGCCCTGAGTATATTAGGATGTTACAAAAAAATTGCATTAATGAACAAGATACTACTTATATGCAAGTAATGGGTATTAGTGGTCAATGGTACTGTACAACATTCCATTGCTACTTATCTAGAATGAAAGCTCTTTGTTGACATGTTGGAGTAGACTTGCACACTCTTAACAATGTTCTGGTAGAGATGGAAGGCATCTAGAAAGTTACGGGATTATTAAATGTTGTATTGAAGCATGATTGGCTAAGATAATTGCATGAATCCATGACATATGTCTTTATGTTTAAGAATTTGTTCTGAATACTATGAGATGTTTCTAATCATGCAATTGAACTTGTCCCGTAGGAAAGACCTTGTACCATCACCTACAAGAGAGACTTGTTTCGAAGAACAAGTGACGATGATTCAGCAAGAAGATTGATGAAGTCAAGAAGAAGACTTTGAAGAACCAGAAGTACTCAGGAATCGATATGCAAAAATGAATGAAGTAAAACCAAAAGATAATGAAGATCGTGAAAAGGAAGATCATACACCAGATGGATATCAAGACAAGATTCTTGAATCATTATGGTGTAGTGGAAGAGGAAGTATATGTGGAGCAATCACTCGGGTTTGAGACACACGACAGGGAGACTCATGTGTGCAAATTGAAGAAATCCTTGTACGATCTGAAGATTACGGGGTGACATTAGGGTACACAAAATTTTGCAGAGACAGTGTAATCAGTCCTGAGATGTACCTACTTGATGGCTTGCTCGCAGAGATGATGAAGACCTACGATGATGCTCCAGTTATCCAGTGTTGATGATATAGCTCCAGTATTGAATACTTGTGCCTATATGTATTGACGCCTGTGTCAAGAGAATACCTTCCTAGTTAAGAGGGAGTCTTAATGTACTATCTGTAACTTCAGAAGATACTATTCACTTTTATATTGTATGTATTACATTTGTACTTTATTGTATCCCCGATGGAGATGTTCTTATTCCTCTGTTCGGAGGTGTCGTCATTTGTATTTGCAAGTGTCACAAGTTTTATTCTAAGTGGCGTAACTTATATTTGATGGGTTATTAGACCTCCTTAGAGGGGTCGGCCCAGTATGTATTAAGTGGAAGGGTTATTAGACTCCCCTAGGGGGTCGACCCAAATAGGATAAAAGGCAGGTCAAGTTAATTTAAAGTATAAATAGAGTGGTTGCACCACTATATTTTCTCATTCACTCACACATCCAACTCACATAGTAGAGAGAGAGGAGTGCGCACAAGTGGAGGAGCCTGGAGGAAGAATTGCTAGAGACATCTATCTTTTGGGGTTTCATTTTTGTGATCTTTTGTATTGGTGCTTATTCTAGCTCTGAGGAAGTTGCGAGGTTTTTCACCTTTATGGTTATCCCAGGTGAAATGATTTGTGTCTCTTGTCTCTTGTGTTTGACATGCTGTACATGTTGTTCTCTCAGTTAAGATCCTAGATCATATTAATTTGAATTAAATGACAAAAAGCTAACAAAACGAGGCTACAAACCCTTGGTTTTCATAATTTCCAACCTAGAGATAGGAATCTAGACCTCAGTAAAGTCCAACTCAATAATATTACTAGCACCAACTGGATGGAATCCCCAACTCCCTGAGATCACAAGCACCAAACCAAAGGAGACTTCAATCTCCTATCCTTGCTCGATCCTGCCACCCTAATATGAATAAGAAGAGCAATAATCCACTGCCATTGTATCACGATTTCCATCAACCTATACGTGTATCCATGTCCTTGTACCTGTATGTCATTATCCATGTATCATTGTATTTATTTCACTATCACAATCCATGTTCGTCCCCTACCCTTGGGGGTTTTGAACCTCGATTTGACTTGTAAAATTCCCCAACTTCTCCTGAAGTTAAATGGATGTTGCAGAAGTATTCTGATATTAGTCTATAATCACCGATGAGGTTCCTTTTTATTTCTTAATACCCTCCATATACCTTGAGACCCAATTTGAAATCCTTTAAAGAGTCTTTTAGAGCCATCTACCCTTGGGGGCTTCAACATAGATTTTCCTAGTGATTCTTCCTTTCATTCTCTAATTGTAAATGCAAGTGGTTGAAGTCTATTGGAAGTTTCCATGCCTATAATAGCTGCATAAATGTGTCATATTACACCTCAATCCACTCTAGACATAGTTCGAAAGCATTTTGGATCATTTGGGACATTTTGAGGCTTCACTAGTCAAAGTTTTGAAAATTGACCGAATTGGGAAAAGTTCCAAGTTGGGGACATTACACAAGAATTTAATGTAAAGAATGCCTTAAAGGCCAGTTGAAAAACAAAAGAAAGTAAGGCTTACTAAAAGCATAAAACCCCGTAGTTGTCAAAAGCACTTTCTAAAACTGTCTAAAGGCTCACGAATTGGCTATAGCTTTAGCTTTGGTTAATGTTGCCTTTGCACTTTGCCGTCCACTTTCAAGTTTCCAAAGGGCTTCAAAGGAGTGGCGTTTGTTAATGACATGATTCAAGATAATAGTTTTTGTATTCATGAACATATTTTTTAGATTCACTCCCTCTTTTGTGTTTATCGATCTCTGTATTCATTGGAAATTGCATAGATTGTATTCCATTTGCATCCAACCTTGGTTTTCTATTAGAAGTTTGATTACTTGTCAATTCAATCTCAACGGTTATGAATATTTTTCAAATGTTTTTTTCAAATTGTTAGGTATTTTTTATGTTTCTAAAATTTCCTCTATATGGGTTCTTGGTTTATCTCGGTTAGACATTGCTTATTAAAAGCCGTAGAGAGGAACAATGCAAATTTTGTCGCTTTTTATGTCCTAATACCTTTCAAACACCTTGAGACCCAAATCAGAAGCATTTGGAGCCATTTGGAAGCATTTGAGTTATTAGTAGTCAAACATGAACAATATAATTATGGAGCTAATATGAAATGGGTTGTTTAAAAAAACAACACAACCTTAGATGTTATTGCTACGACATGTGATCTCTCCTTCTTTTCCTAATTTAATGTTTAATCTCAATGCCATCAATGCCATCTTGGAAGATTGATCTTGTTGTGTAGACTTCTCTTATCTCTTATGGTCATTTATCCCTCTTCTTCATCAACTTCTTCCCATGTTACACTATATCTTCTACAAACCCATCTACAAATAATGTCTGGAATTGGTATTATTCATCAAACAAGGGATTTCTTCATATTGTTAGCATTTTTGTCTTTATGTTTTTTAATTTTATTCTATATGGATTCTTGGGTTATTAATGTTTATAGAGAGGAACAATGCAAATATTGTCACTATTCTAAGGTCTCTATATAAGGTCTCTACATAAGGTCTCTCACTCCAAGGGCGGAGGTGGAAAAGGCGCTAAAAAATTGGACGACTCACACCAAAGTTGCAAACGTGTAGCAACATGGAAGACACACCTAGATAATCGACGGTGGAAATCGGTTCCCGCGCTAGAAAGTGCACGGTGGTTAAACTTGGAAAAGGTAGAGCGGAAATTAAATCGCTTACCATGTGGCAAGCGTTGGTGGAGTCCGCTATGAAAAGCGGTTAAATTTAAACCGCTCATCGCAAGTTCGGAAACCACCTAAGCATATGTTCTATAAAAGGTTTGTTCAAAGTTTTAAAAAATGTTTTTGTCACTTACTTATTACCTGGAGGAAAAGAACTGTCCACGGGAAACACGTTGTTGTCTTCGTCAACTGGAACATCACCCAAGAAGCTCACTTCACAATTCAGAGGTAGCTCGAAACCCTCGGTGTTTAGATTTTGTGTCCCAAATGGAAAAAAACCCAAGATCATCATCCCTTCAATGAAAGTTCAGATGAAAACGAGAAGCTTGTATTTGACCCTGTTTTGTCTGTGTAGCATGTCGCAGTCTAAGGAGAAGCTTGTATCTGACCCTATTTTTGACCCTGTTTTCGACCTTGTTTTGTCTGTGTAGTATTTCGCAGTCTAAGGAGAAATTAATGGAGTTAAGTCGCAGGGAAAGGATGTATTTAATGTTTTTGGTTCTTTTCTGTACTATTTTTTTGTCAAACAAACCCTACACTTCCCCGAATTTGTTTGTTGGTGTGCGGCTAATTATTCGCAGGAAAAAAGGGTAATCATTAATGTAAAAACGACCAAAATTCTATGCCCAATAAATGCGCAGACTGTCCGTGAGGTTCTAAGTTTACCTGAAACATTTCCCAAAAGCCCTGAGTCATTTAATGAAGAAAATTTGGCAAATTTTATAGAAACAGCAGTCCTGCAGATAAAGACAAGTTTTTATTACAAGTCTTGAAAGATGGTCAGTCGCATGAAAACCTATCGTTCCCATTGAGTATTGATGTCTTTCAGCAAGATACCCAGTTAGTTTTGTCCTTGTTGAGTCAAATTTTAGGTCTAGATAGTGATAAGTCGAATCATGGAAGTTATGTTAGGTTTCTTTCTCCAAGTAATTTCACCAGAGTCACAGTCGAGTCCGGTGTGTTGTTTTAATTTTGATGAATTCCTAGCTGAAGTGATTCATGTCCAGTTGGTTAATTTAAACCAGTTGAACCATTTCAGGTATCAGTCATATTGTTCAAACATTTCGAAATCCAAGTTTCTTGGTACCAAATTTTCTCATGACCTTAATAAACAAGTCAATATGTTTGAGTTCACCCATAAAATCATGGCAGAAATTTACAAAATTATTTTTAATGCTGAAATGCCCCGAGTGTTAGAAGAAAAAGAAACTTTGCAGCCTACACCAGAAGGCCAAATAGGTGATTGATTCTTGTATAGAGAACATAGTATAATTAGGGTGTATGGTTTTACTGGAGCTTCTGATGTGAAATTCCCCCTTAAAGTTGGTCCATTCATCATTAAGAATAATGCAGCCCTCTCTATAGTAGAAAAATTACTGAAGATTATGGTTTTCCAAGAGGCTGAAAGGATGAATTATGATCCTCATCAAATTATATCGCAAAGGAGACATCTAAAAGGAAAAAAGGCTTTTGATCATCAAACAATAGAAGGATTGAAATAAATGGAAAATTTATTCAAACTTGAACAAGATAATAGGGGTTGGATCAGAGAGATTTCTTTGAAATTTCATTTTTTAGCGACGATTTCAAAGATCGTTTTGTATAAATTTTGATTTTACAGAGTAATAGGGGTTGGATCCGAGAGCAAAAAATACAGTGACGTAATATTTTTTGAATACTCTAATGAAGAACATAAATAAAAGTATATCCGAAATAGAGATTCATATGTTTTTACTTTCTTCAGTATTTTAATTTCTCTTTTGTGGATGTATTTCGTGTTACACCATCTTATCGCTTTGCCTCATAGTTGACTGTAATACATGGGTTATAATTCATTTTATATGCTCTGATCCGCACATTTAAATATTTTCAATGTTCTTTATTCCAAATTAATGCAGAATTCATCCTAGAGCTGATATTGGATAAGTTATAACATATAAAAAATATTTATCCCGACTTCCGACCTCCGACACGAAGGATCGGCCGCCCCTTCATTTATTATAAAATTGTGAACAACTATATCCAACCATTCACCTGTATCCAGAATAGTGAACACTAGAAGGATTTACCGATCCTTCTTGCAGTCTAGAACTATTTTGAACAAAATACTCGACAGAAGAAAGGTCGACCGACACTTCATTTACGAGTGAATTGTAAAAATATTCAACCCGCCTAGGCTGGGACAACAATTCCAGACTTTCGACTTCAGCAATGAAATTATAGTTGGGATCGGTATATTGTTTAAGTTATAACATATCAACAATATTTGTCCCAACACGCGACAAGAAGTATCGGCCGCCCCTTCGTTTAGTAGAGAACTGTAGACACCTATAGGTTACAATTCACCTGTATCCGGAATGGTGAACACAAGAAGGATCGATCGACCCTTCTTGCAGCCTAGAACTATTTTGAATAGAATACTCGGCACAAGAAAGGTCGGCCAACCCTTCTTGCACCCCGCATGAGGATTTCATTGCCTTTATCGAAGACACAAATATGTTGCGGATTGCGGATACCTAGATTTCTTAAAACGTTCCATAAATAACTCTATCCCGCAACCCGAAATGCAGATTGCGGGATGGGACAACAATTCCTGACTCCCTACATCCGCTAGAAATAGTGGGGAATGGAGATTGGCTACAAGAAGGATTGACCGCCCCTTTGTTTAGTATAAAATTGTGAACACCTATATCCAGGAGTTCACATGTATCCAGAATGTTGAAGACAAGAAAGATTGGCCGACCCTTCTTGCAATATAGAACTATTATGAAAAGAATACTTGGTAGAAGAAGGGACGGCCGCCCCTTCATTGCATGGCAATTTTTAACCAAGGCAAGGTAGCCATTTAGTTACTGTCAAAATGATTTGGTCTGGTGGGAAAGAAGAGATAAGAAACAATCCAATCAATACTCTTTAATCATTTTTATTTGTTATCTTTGTATAATTTGTAGAGCTTGTTGTCCAATAATTGTCCAAGCTTAATTAAGGTTGCCATCTATTCAATACAACTAAATTCCATTCTTAATACCATAAATATTTTCAAATTATCGGGTGGCCTGCACATACTTTTGTCCAATTTTAAGGCTTAGCTCATTTGATCTCATGGAGGAAGAACATACCTATGGAAGTGGGAAATTTTCTTGCAATATGCATGGGAGCAAGATTAAACCCCTTAGCTAGATTAATTTTGCTTATATTATATCAAAGATTGAAAATGAATATAACTTTGTTCCATATGTGTAATGTGCCATTCCATTGTAGCTCTCTTACCTGATTCTTTCAATTTTTCTTTGAGCTAGTTGTTTAGTTATTGCATCAGTTTTGTTGGACTTGGTCCCAGATGGAATGTGCATTCACCAAGGTGCTAGAGTCTATTTGAGTCTATCTAAATTAAGTTTCCCCCTTGACCTCTACCAAGGGAGGAAGGGGGAAGCCGAATAAAATAGTACTGAGATCCCCGTGCATTCCATTTTTTTATATTATCTATCCTTTCCTATCATTCTTGCACCTCTAGGGATAAAGGAATTTCTCTGATCTGTCCATCTTACATGATCGATCTGGTACCGTTGATCGCCTTCCATGCTTAGCCCCACGGCCTTCCACAGTCTTCAATCTCCCAAACGCTGCCTTCCTCGCACCTTGGATCTGCGTAGTTATTATCAACTATCGATCTGGCCCCTGTCCGCTTCCTGACTCCCGACATCTGGAAAGAAGGATCGCCCGCCCCTTCCTTTAGTAGAGGATTGTGAATTCACCCATATCCAGAATGGTGAACAGAAGAAGGATTGACCGACCCTTCTTGTTGTATTGAACTGTTACGAAACGAGTCCTAGGTACAAGAAGTTTCGGCCTAGCCTTCATTTACGAGGGAATTGTAAAAATATTCAACCTCTGAAGGCGAGGGTGTCAATTCATGTATATGAAGGATGGTGAACACTGGAACAAGACTGAGATAAGGGTCGGTCAACCTTTCGGCATCACCTTGTAAACTGGTTGAAGTCTAACCTGAAGCAAATATGGGGGTTGCATAATCAAGATTCTCTTAACCATGGTGATGCACAGATATTGTTACCTTCTTCGCATAACATTCTATTTAACATCAACTAGAACACCAGATGACTTCGCACTTGGAAGCTATCGCAATATACAGAACTATGTTGAATCTCTAATGTATTCACCAGTTTGCTACAAATTCGTCAAACTATGTGCTTCTTCTTCACAATCATGCACTTGTATTCCAATTAATCAATGTGCAATTACCATTCACATACATATAAATTAAGCACAAAACTCACATAAATTCGAATAAAAAACATGTGATAAACTCATACACATATACAAGAAGGATCGGCCGCCCCTTCTATGATGATCGCTCGTTCTATGATCGATCCTTATACCAAACGACTCTATAAAATGTGCATTCTATCTCTCATGGATAATGATAGCAGATTTGATCTTAATCAATCAATTGATTTTGAAAATGAGGGGTCGTTCCCTAACCATCGATCATTAGCATGAACATTTGCAAGTATACATCTAATATTAAAACACTAATTTATAATTATAGACATTGTATGCATTCTTATATTGACTACTTAATATTGACTGTTTTGCAGATAAAGCATGGATGATTTGTTGAGCCTCAGTAACTACCAGGAAATCCCTTGCTTTGAATTGTCAAAAGATCACTACCTCCCGCCATTCACAAATGGATGGTATGTTGAGATGGAAGAACCAGATAATTTGTACCCGGATATATATCTATTCTACTTGGATTTCGAGGGAAAGCCGATTAGAGCTGGGATATTGACATATGCAGAACCTATTGATTCTGATAAAAAATTGTGAGTTCAATATGAAGCGATGATTGGTGAAAAATATTGCCTTATACAGTGTGATCTTCTGGTTTCTGATTATCAACCGGATCTAATGAAAAATGGTCCCGATCCAGATCCAATTTCCTGTGCTAAGAAAGGGTGGGTTTTTCCCTCATATGTTGTTTCTAATCACTCTGGAATTGATACCACGACATCCTTGAAGAAAGGATATTCGTTGGTATAGAGGAAAAGAATGTTGGCTAGGAAAACTTCCTCTGTATTACATTATCTGAATATTAATAAGGGGCCGATAATGGTATTCCATGAAAAGATTCTAACGTACAACAGAAGAGGATTTCTCCAAAATATTGTAAAAGATGTGCGGAAATCTACCTTGAAACAACTCAAAGGAAGTCCTTCTAAAGCGATGTTGCGGAAAGCGACTAAGAGCTTCGAAACATCAAAAGAAGTTCAACAACATTAGATCAGATAATTTTTGTTCAATGAGAAAGTTTTTCCCATTGACGTAACAAGATGTGTTGTTGCGCCTCCCCACATACAATATTGAAAGGTTGATGAGGAGGTCATGCAAAATATGGTGGTATCACTTGTCCATACATTTACAACAACATTGAGAGATGCTATTCTATTGCCTTTCAATAAGGAGACCAGATTGCCCTTTCTTCCTGAAAATGAAAAAGAAATTGATTTGCCATCAGTAAATTTTTATATATTGGATGGGAAGCATCCTATTTCTGCCTAGAAAATAATCATTGCAGATGATCAATATAAACAGTTCCATAAAAGGTATCGGCATCGAATAGCTCGTCTTGTACATAGAGATGTTCCTCAGGACATCATCAGCAAATTATGCAAACAACAGAACTTGTCAAATAAGGAATTTTCAAACACTACATTCATTTCTTCAGTTGAAAAAGCATGGGAGAGATGGTTATTGTGCGGTTGTCCATCCCGCCTGGGAAAGGGAAATGCTCCCAGTGATGTTTGGACGGTATAGAATTTTTCTTCTTATCAATCAAAATCTTTAGATTGCTGCCTGTGTTATGAAATTAGGAAATTAACTGGAATATTCAATTTTATATGTTTGCATTCTTTCCAAACTCAATGTATCAATATCTTTCTTGTTAACTGGGAGAGCCTTAAAGACAAGCTAACTCTTGTTTTGACATCGGAATGACTGTGGAGCAAATGGTAGTCTGTATTCGAGCTTTACAAAAGTGGTGGCTTGGATTGCTCACCGAAGAGCATCTATCAGGATGATTTTTCTCTAAATAAAATAAAGAGTTATGGCTCTAATTTTTTCATACCATTGTGTGATCTTGATGAAGATGAATTGACCGCTGTGGTGGACAATATAATCAATGGATCCGTTTGGTTGAGCACATCAGTCGATAAAAAATTTTGCTCAAAAACTTTAAATCAATATTGCAAATGAATAAAGGACGAGAGGTCAACCAGGCATTTGATCGTTGAATATTTCAAAGTTAATGATGTTCAAACTGAACGATCACAGAATGTCACTGACCATAACGTCATTGAAATATATAAAATTGCACCAAACCATGTCAAGCAACTATGCAGTATTTTATGCTCGGGAAAGAAACCAAAATCTCCGAGTAGAAAGAGAAAGAACGAATCTGAAGTGGACATTGGTACCAAAATACCAATTGAAGCTCAGAAAATATTAAATTTATATATCAATAAAGAGAGGATGTCCATTGAAGACGTCGAAAATAGTTCACAGTTTGTTTGTCAATGTTGTTACCCTGATTCTTTGGTCACCACACTCAGAACAATTCCATTTTTTGGTGCGACCGTCAGCTGTGAATTTGTTGTTGTGGATATGTGTAATTGTGCTATTCCATGGACAAAAGAAGACATGCTAGCATTTTTGTACTACCTTGAAACAAATCAAGAGGAATGTACTTGTATTTTTCTAGTTGATATGGAGAACTCTTGTACGATTTCTAAAGCTTTCACAAGTTGGAGCAAGAAATAAAAAAAACATGTTACGGCAAATCCTACAATGGGAATATATAGAGAATTCTCCGGGGACCTGTTTAGAGGATTCTCTATTATACGATGTTGGCGCATTGGAAATGATGAGGATATTTTATCTACCTCTGAAATCGATATGGATTGGAAAGACGAGGGCCTACCGATGCTTGATTTACCTCGGCCCAATGTTAACAGCAATAGTGCAAGGAGCCATGTGTTTCCAAAAGAAAGGACACAGGAATTTTGGGATCACATAGTTTCCAGACATGTCTCTTATGAAGGCACAGTTCTTTCGCTGTACGCAGGAGGTAGGCTTCTTCGTTCGTTGACCAAGTCTCTAGAAAGAATAGTTATTTCTATTGTGGAGACGGTACAACAAGAGTTGTTCATGAACAATTTCTACCATGAATTGGGTATAAAACAAGGTATTTATATTAACATTTTCAGATGTCTTCGATTTTATCTTACTTTTGAATTTTATTTTACTTTTTTCTCAAACAAGGTATTTTTATTAACATTTTAAGATGTCTTTGATTTTATTTTAATTTTCTCGGTCGGTTATGTTCAATAACTTCATTAAATTTCTCCTCTAGTACATCTTCAAATAAAGAGCATACCCAGGTATCCTCCAATCGAGTTACAATATCTGATGACGAAACTGAAGGTGATAGACAATCTACAAAGAACTACAAAACAGGACAAGAAGGTAAAAAATTATTTTTCACAGATCGTTGTTAAATTAAGTAAATTATGAAAGGGGATAGTGACCTGCAAAAAATTATATAACATGTATACCTGCAAATTTCCAGGTCAACATGTGGATCATCCACAACTAGAGTAGGCATCGACGATGTCCCTGGAGATTGGCCAGCAAGTCACATTGGAGAATAAGGGACCAGGCGGGAGCTTGGACAATAATGAACAAGTCGAGAGCTTGAACAATGCAGCACAAGAAGATGACTTGGCCAGTATTGAACCTGGAGAGGGCGCCTTGGTGTCAAAATGCGGTGTCTCAAGCGATGTTACTCACCAGTCAAATGTTGGCCTGCCATTGACAAGTAAAAGACAATATTTTCTACTTAAATTGATAAAACAAATTTATTCCGAAGTACATATAATGACAAACAATATTTCTGTGCAGCTCCCCATACAAAAATGTTATTGATATTAGAAATGGAAGGTTTTCTATTTCGCAAAAAAGTCACAGAAAATGACTCCAAAAGAGATAAAAAAGGGGAAAGAGTAAAAAAGCAGGAAGAGACTACTCTAATAAATGGTGAATTTAAACATAGAAAAACTTCATATGAGTCACGAACAAATACCATTCGATTTTTGGATTTACTTCGTTCCAAATTTAATATGGGATTTGGTCATCTAAATGTGGTGTCACTGAGGGGAAGCTACTGCTTACAAAATTTTTGTTGGCATGCGGTAAAGATAAATCATATGAGAAATTTTTTTTATTTATTTGGTTTCGAGATAGATGTACCTCTGATCAAGAAGGAAATACACAAAAAAATATGGAGAGTGTGTGGAAGGAGTTCCCAATGCAAACTTCATAAATTAATACATCAATGATTGTTTTGGAGGGTGATGTTGAGAAAGCAATTCCATTTCAAAATTGTATTTCGTTTAATCCCTTTATTGGATCGTCCCTTCGGATAGATACTGAATTGATACATGGACTTTGGCATCGTTTGAGTAAAATGCAAGAATCAGCTGATATCAGAAACTATCAAATGTAACTTGTCATTGCCTAAATTTTCTAGATGTAATCTATCATTGCCTATTTTAAACCATTCAATGTGTTTTCTGTTTTTTCCGAAGACGTTACTATTTTCGTCTGAATGTAACATATTATTAGTTCAGTGTGATGCTTTTATTAAATCAATTGAATCTGTTGTGATCATTAACTTCATGAACAAACTGTTGTTGTTGTTGTTATATATAGTCATTGTTCTTGTATGCAATGAGGATATTATCACCGCAAAAGAAACTATTGGTCCTGGGAGTAGAGGGATTGCTCTTTGGGGTTCATATGTTATCCAACATTGAAGATTCTTCCAAACAACCTCATTTTGTCCATAAATGCTATCGTTATTATACATGCATGTTCAACCGCAAAATTATCAGTGTTGCCAGAGAGCATTTCGACGTTGCTCTGTGGTTTTCCTGGCTCGGCAACATGGAAATTAAAAATTTCCTGGATGTATTTGAATGGTTGAAAAATGAAGAATTTGTATTTATTTGGGGTCGATAGCAATGCGAACCTAGTACTATTTAAAATCACTCAATGTCTGCATACTATAATGTTGGTGAAGTACTGAACATAATATACAAAAAGTCCTTCAAGGATGTACTTATCCAATATGGAGATATATATAAACAAACGGACATGTTGTTTATAGATGAAGGGCAATATCAATCAGCATATAATAGCAAGGAAAACTGCTTGAAAATGCCAACTAGTTGGAAATTTGACGGTTCACAAGAGAGAGATATAACTATAAAAACAATGTTGTGTGCTCTGTTGAATTATCTCGGGCGTCGTTCAAAAATGGGGCGTTGGTTAAACACATTGAATTTGAGATGACTATCATATTGTACAAAAAAAATTCATTCAGTGATTTGTATATTTTTTATAGTTACTCCTACATTTAATTGATGTAAGTTTTATTGCACAGTTCTCATCTTATTTATGGACATCGTACCATGTATCTGGTAATGTGTTTAAAAAATTGTTGAACATGAAAGCAATATACTTAGAAACATTGAACCATAATATTTTATTGACTGGTTTGTGTGTGTGTGTGCTTTTGTTTGCAGATAGTACTAGAAAACCATTGATCATTTTTTATTTCAATGGCGTTTTGTTACACGCAATAGATAGAAAACAGAAACTCAGATTGCGACGACCACAGGACATCGAAACATCAACAAAGTATTATTTTATACGCCCAGGCTTAAGGGAATTTTTTGAAAAATGCTTTCGTATTTTTGAGGTTGGGGTATGGACATCTGCTTAACGAAAAAATATTGACAAGTTTTTTCCTAGATTATTACAAAGAACGGGATTGAAAAGGGAACAATTTAGATTAATTTTAACATGGGAAAATTGTTCTTCCGTACCCAAAGAGGGTTTTCAGGGTGTTGGAAATCCTAATGTATATCGCAAGCCTTTAAGTATAGTTTGGGACACTTTGAACCATGGTTGGGATAGGACAAATACTGTGATTGTCGATGACTCCGAAGAAAAACATGTTTATAACGATGAAGGAAACTATATTATCACAAAAACTTATAATTATTCCAACGATGTCAAGGACACATTTTTGTTAGATAAATTATGGCCTTGCTTGCTGCACCTGGATGGCATGAGCGATGTGAGGCCAATTGTGAATAAAATAAAAATGGAAGTATTTTGTTAAATAATACACTTGAATGTATACACTTGAATGTTTGTTTGTACTAGTATGTCCAATTTCACTGTGATTATAATTCTTATAAAGTGTCGAGTTTGGTTTCTGAAAATGTATCTCTGTTTAAATTGTATTGTTAAATCATAAAATATATAAATCTGTGTGCTTGATTTATCATTCATATGATTTATATGCAGGTTATGCACCAGTAAATTTCTTTACTTGATTCATATTGTTTCACATTCTGCAATTACATAACAGTCATTAATATCATCATATTAAGTTAATTTGCTAAGTTAAGTTATTAAGCATCTAATTAACAGCTTCATAACTAGGCTTATGCCTATCATTCTAAGAACATACAGGAGGCATCCATCCATCAATGAGGTTTTGATAGCATAAGCATACATGTATTACATAAATGGAGTTTAGCCATTCATCATTCACATACAAAATTAATACAGCAGATAGCTTATGCAATTGAAAGAAACCTCATTCATGAATATATATTAACCTTCTAACAGGCTTAACATAGCATATTCATGGCTTACATTTAATTACACATAATTTCATTCCACAAATTGAACAAATAGTACATGTATGTTCCATGAGGTTACTTGACTCACTAGAGAGCCGAAGTAACAAAGCCAGATATTGTCAAAAAAACTTCCTGGAAAATTACAATAATTTCTCAAAAGCAATCTGAGAATTTCATCCTTCTGCCAGAAAAATAAAAAACTTTCAGCTATTTAGAAACTTAGCCCTTCTAGGTCAAAAAGCAGTCCAAAATATGGCTTATACATTGTTTAGATTTGACATCAAATCATGATACGTGATATAATTAAAATTGTACTTCATCTTAATCCAAATTTTGTTGGCGCATGCTATATGTTATTTCGTTATAGATGTAATAATTGCATTTCTTAGACCGAAAGGTTCTAATCAATTGCCTGGCAATTCATTACAGTTAATCATTATGGGCTCTTTAATGCTCTTCTTAAACACAAAGACCAATATGGGCAATTTGTTAGTTGTCATATTCCATAGAAAAGTGTTGCTATTCAATTTCCAGAGGGTAATCTTGCTATGAGTGAATTTTCATTTCCTGGTTGTGTTGTGGTTAAACCCACATTAGTAACCTCGCTATACTCAACGTGCGAAATCAAATATGCCACGTGTCACAATATCATCGTTCCACGTGTCACCCTAGGATACTAGATATCAACATTTTAACAACGAAATTTGTAGACGTTTTTCTTTAAAGACTTTGCTGGCACGTGGGAATATTCTCAGAGAAAGAGCGGCCACTCTTTCTCCAAGGTGTTCTATTGTTACAATTCCATCCTAAATGAAGGGTTGGCCGACCCTTCTAATTCCCAATATTATTTTCATAATAGTTCGACACTGCAAGAAGGGTCAATCGATCCTTCTTGTAATATCCATTATGGCTATAGATGAATTGATGGATAAAGGTTTTGACAATTAACTATGGAAAGAAGGGGTGGCAGATCCTTCTTACCGTAAAATAAAATTTGGGAAAAACTATTTTTATATGATATAACTTACAAGGTGTTCTATTTTTACAATTCCCTTGTAAATGAAGGGTTGACCGAGCCTTCCTATTCCCCGTATTATTTTCAGATTAGTTTGACACTGGAAGAAGGGTCGGTCGACCCTTCTGATTGCCAATATTCTTTTCATAATATTTCTACACTGCAAGTAGGGTCGGTCGATCCTTCTTGTGTTCTCCATTAAATTGTTCTATTTAACGTCCTTGAATTTACATTTCCCATCAGAAATTTTAATGCTTGTTATACTATACCCTATACCCTATACTTCTTAGTAATTAATCTTGGCCATTATGTTATGCCGCTCTTGCACAGCTCGTTCAGTTTGGATTAATAGTTTCCAACGCATAACGTCATAATGTTTCTTCAGTCGTTCTATACTTAATGGCCTATAACGTCTTAATCAAGAAACATTAAGATGTTGTGTCTTGGAAACTAAATATTTTCATCCAAACTGAATGAGCAATGCAAGAGAGGCACAACATAATGGCCAAGATTAATTACTAAGAAGTACAAAGTATAGGGTAGAGTACAACTAGCATTAAAATTTCTGACGGGAAATGTAAATTCATGGATGTCAAATAGACGTTTTTCATATTTTGGTGGCTATCACGATCGACGTTTCAATTCGAAATTTATCTGTCAAATACATGTTAGAATGAAAAAAACGTCCTGTACGACGTCAAATTCCAGGTCAACTCATGACTCACAAGGGGCCACGTGTTGGACATGAGCAGGGCACGTGGGGGAGGAGCCTCGACCTAGGCGCCCGTAACATGGCACACGTTCCTCATGCAATATACCACCTCCCTCGCTTCCACCTGCCTGCCCTCACATGTGCAGCTTTATGGCTCCTTCTCGATTCTTCACTCGCATCTCCCTTCACCGTCTAGCTGGCTACAACTCTGGTACCTAGGCCCTCTATGCATTCAAAGCAGCCCTATTCTCTCTGCTCCATGTCTACTGGGGAGCTTCCCCATTCTCTCTGCTTCAACCTACTAAGTATAGGCTATCAATTCATGTATATCATGAATAGTGAAGACTGCAAAAATACTAAGCACAAGAAGGGTCGGCCGACCCTTCATTAAAGCTGGAAAAAATGGCGAAAACGACCCCTGGAAAAAACTCATAGTAAAATCCACATAGCAGGTAATTTTTGAAGATGAAATATAATAAAAGGAAACAGAAACAAAATCAACATATTTATTAATTCTGTCGGGTTAAATCTGGGCCGTAAGATTAAGACAAGTCAACGGCTGAGATCTAATCTGGGGAATGCAAAAGACGAGTTGCGGGGGTTTAATTGTTTGGAAATATATACAATGTTCCCGCAATCCGCAATTTTAGGTTGCAGGACTACAACTAGAAATAAAAACAAACCAAAGTTTCCACAATCTGTATTTCGCACTGCGGGTTGCAGAAACGCATGTCGCAAATCCATTATTTAAACTGTTCCCGCAATCCGCAATCATGTATAACTAGATAGCCACTTCAACAAGCTATAACATTATATGATGGTGCGTACATTTTTCTAAAACCATGAATTATGGCGAGCATTCTATCAGAGCAGTTTTGACTACTTTTTCCATACTTTCTCAATTTCCAAAGTTTCACAACCTTGCCATACTTTTTGTGAATGATGCCAGATTGCAACACTGACTAAATGATAGCACCATAACACCATCTTGTGTCTTTCCAGCCTTATGACACATTCCATTTCATCATATATGCCATGTCATCATACATGCCATGTCATCACTTCCTTTGGCGTCAGTTCTCTCTTTGAGGCTCACACGTGTGAGATATTCCCTTTCCAAAATAGAGATTAATTAATGTATAACCAGAATGGTCAAGAATGGAAAAATATAAATCACAAGAAGGGTCGGCCACCCCTTCATTTATGGGGGAATTGTGGAAATATTCAACCTATGAAGTATAGGCTTTCAATTCATGTATATCTTGAATGGTGAAGACTGCAAAAATGCTAAGCAAAATAAAGGTCGATCGACCCTTCAATTAAAAGAGAAATGAAATACAATTAATCTACGAAGGTTCGGACAACATTTTCCCACTACCGACTTCCACAGTATGTGGCGGAAATCGATACATTGCCTATGATATAACATGTAAACAAAAATTTTCCCGACTTCCGACTATTGACAAGAAAGATCGGCCGCCCCTTCTTTTAGTAGATAATTGTGAACACCGATATCCGACAACTCACCTGTATCCAGAATGGTGAACACAAGAATGATCGAACCACCCATCTTGCAGTCTAGAACTATTGTGAAAATAATAGTAGGCAGAAGAAGGGTCGGCCGCCCCTTCATTCATTTATGTCGAGCCTCATTCAAAAGAAAAAGTATGGTTTTGGAACCTGATTTTGGCACTTTGGAAATGGATTTTGCAGTTTCGGAACCGGTTTGGTCACATTTGGAAGTGGATTTTGCACTTTTGGAACCGGTTTGGTCTCTTTAGGAACTGGTTTTGTCACTTTTTGAACCTTGATTTGGCACTTTCGGAATCGGATTTGGCACTTTCGGAATCGGTTTTTGTACTTTTGGATTTGGTTTTGGCACTTTTGGAACTTGGATTTGGCAGTTTTAGAACCGGATTTTGCTTGATTTTGGAGTTTAGAAAGGCGGGTTTTGACCCGTCTTCAAAGTGACTTGAATATTTTAGATATTGATTTTTTCACCTTAAAATTTAGAACATTTACAAATGAAAATTGCAATTTTCAAATAAAAAATTACATTATTTGATTTTAAATTCACACTTTTCAAATCAGAAATTGCATTTGTTTATTTTAAATTCACACTTTTTGAATTGAAGTTCATAGTTTTAGAAAAACACCATTTTCAAAGCCAATATTGCCACTTTCAGAAGGTCCTTTTCAATTACATTTTTTTATTTTAAATTCAACTTCAGAATAATTTAAAGTTGCTGAACATTTTAGATTCTCCTTAACCTTAATCAGATCATCTCCTTTGAAGGAGTAATAAAAGACTAAACTTTTATTGGAGCTTCGACTTGTAGACTTAGAAGCACTAGACTCATTCCAGACATGAAGGAATGTACTAGAACAACATTCGATGACTGCTGCAAGTGTGTTTGAAAGAATGAAACCAAATCATTCACTGAATACACCATACCTCCTGCACAAGGTGGTAGTATAAGGTAACCTTCAAAAAGTGTTGAAAATCCCATAGTCATCCAAGGATTCCAATTTCCATCCCATTAACTTGGCCTAGTTACTCTTGGATGTAGGCGCCTGGAGAAACTTTAGAAAGCCTCCTACCCTAATGATATTCCCACCTTCATCTACAAAGGGAATATTCTTGCAAATACTGATAAGCTCTCTGGGCCAGATGTAGTTATTTGTTGATGAATAGTGCAAAACATGTGTGATGGTGATAACAAGTTTACTATCTGTTAAGTCTGATACTACATCATCGAGCTCTAATACTACATCATCACCAAGTTTAGTATCAGTTAAGTCTGATACTACTATCTTAAGCTGGTGAGCTGAAATTCATCGAGGAAGAAACAGAAATGATTGATAACATTCTGTTGTTTCATTCTGCGGAGCTGGAAAGTCTCGAGATTTCCGACTGTCTCATAGGATTGACTATAAAATGCAGTGGAAACGGGTGAGGTTCACATCTTTAAAATGAGTGAAACAAATTATGCGTAGTTAGAAGAAGCTGACAGCATGATTTGGAGGCATAGAGATTCGAAGATAGCCTAGACACGACAGTATTGCATCTCAGTCTTATTGATGTATATGTAACTTCGGAATGTATTTCATATATGTATATTGTACTCCTATAGAGATGGTATTATTCCTCTATACAGAAGTGTTTATATTCCTATAGAGATGTTATTATTCCTCTATACGGAAGTGTCGTCATTTATATTGTAAGTGTCGTAACTTATACTTGATGGGTTATTAGACCACCTTGTTGGGGTCGGCCCTGTATAAGTCATGTGGGTTGAAGGGTTATTAGACCACCCTATTGGGGGTCAACCATGTGGGTCAAAGGGTTATTAGACCACCCTATTGGGTGTCGGCCCAGTCAGCATTATGTTATGAGGTTAAGTTAAGGCCGACCTAGTAAAGGTTATTAGGCAAGTCAATTCAAGTATAAATAGAGTGCGGGAGGCACTCTATTTGATCATTCTATTCTCTCACACACACTTCGGAGAGTGGCGCACTTGTGGAGGAGGAGAAGCTGCTACTAGGAGATGTCTATCTCTTATGCTTGGGTTGTATCATTGCTTTATCTATCTCTGAGGAAGTTATTGGGGTTTTTCACCTTTATGGTTTTCCCCAACTAAACTCTATGTCTCTTGTGTGCTTGCATTATTGTGTCCATGATTGATATACTGTAGATATGTTGTACATGTTGTCCTCTCAGTTAAGATCCTAGATTATATTGAAGTAAATTTTGAAAAATTAACATGGTATCAGAGCTAGCCTGAAAGAAGGCATGGTATGGCATGCATGACACTTGTTGCACTTGCGATGCTAAGGTTTGATATAGCAAAAACCATTCATCGTATCACTTTCTCTATAAATCCATTTTGGCAAATTTTTCGGATCTGAAACATTTATAGGTCGAATATCAGATCCCCATGTACTTTGTGTCTGAAGCACAACTTCTAATTCATTGTACTTTGTGTTTTATGATTTGTACAATCTAGGGTTTCTGCCTCTTCCAGATCTGAGTCATAAACAGGTGACCTAGGAAAAAAGGTCATAAATTGGGCTAGGAAGCTCCAAATGAAATTTTTAAAAAAGTGACAGGTAGTGAACGGACTTTAATTTCTCAAGTAACTTTTTCAAAGGCCGAAATTGAACCAGTGACACGTGGCATGTCATACAAGTTCGCTCTCATGTTGTATCCCATAAACAGGTCACATTGCGACACTTGGAATAACTCTCTCTCAGAGAATTCAATTGAGGTCAGACCTGTAAGGATGGAAAGATGACAAGTCGGGATACCACAGGTAGAAGTTTCAGACCCTGTGGATTTGTAATTTTGGAGTTACACCAGAAACAATCAGGTGCATATTTCTATCAAAACAGAATTGGATTTTGAGCACCTTCATTCATGGCTCCGGGAATTAGGGTTTCAGAGAAAGTTGGAATTCTTGTAATCGAAGACCACGGATGAATGCTACTCATCAAAATCAAAATTTAGAGACCAATATCATATTTTTTGGTTGGGCAGAAGGCCGGGCTTGATTAGACCCTAGTTCGGGATTTTGATAAGAAAAGTGGAAAATTAAGGCTTCTGCAAAAATGGGAATTTTTTAAATCTGTGACCACAGCTGGAAGCTCCTCAGAAAAATAGAATCTTAGAGCTTTGGATCAAACCTTTTGATTGGGCAGAAGGGTGGGATTTATCAAACCCTAGTTCGGGGTCATGTCTAGTAAATCCAAAAGTTTCAAAGGCAATTTTGAGGGGTGAAACTTTGCAGTTTTCAAATTCTGAGTATACCGACCTGATCAGCTCATCAAGGCACATCTTTCTATCCTTTCAGAAGTTTGAAATTCAAAGTTTGAATTTTTAGGGTTTCTCTGACAAACCCTAATCCAACTCTAGATCGAGTTCCTACAAATCAAGTGGATTGGGTTAATCCTAGAAGAGAATGGATTGGTCACCTGCATAAGTGAAGAAGTTCCTGTTTCAGAGGGAGATGAGGCTAAGCCCTTACATAAGAATATTACAAGAAATCTCGACAGGTATGACTTATCCAGGTATGTTTCGAGATTCGTTCATGATTAAGTTTATGGTATGTTTGTCTTCATATTATTACGGTTAGTACAATCTTGATTAAACTTAGACTTGTCGTATCACCTTAATAAAATTATGAATGCATGATAGAAGATATTCATTGATTAGGGTGCTGACACTTATGATTGCACTAATGCATTATGGTGTTGTATGAGGTTTATGTTGTCCGCTAACATAAAAGGTACACCAAGAAAGACAAATCATGTTCTAGTTCAAGAACATATGATCATGGTGACACGAAGACAAAGATTCATACATTGTCAAGGATCACATAGAAGATCCATTTACGAGGTATGTATAACTTGGTTCTATAATGGTTAACTTATGAGATATGCAGGTTACTAGCACAAGTCATTGAAGAGAACAAGAAGACATCATGTGGGTATGTTAGACATGATTATCTAACATACTAATGTCACGTACCCTCCCATTATACTAGTGCAATGGAGAGGATCGTGAGGTTAAAGCGGGCATCCAGCCCCATAAACTCATTTCCAAAGAGGTTCCACATACTAAATGGAGATATGAAGATGCATAAATCTTTTAAAAACACAGCGGAAGTAAGTCATGTGCAGAATTAACACACATCCAACGTTCTCATGATAGCCATTAAGTGTAGACATTACAGAAATAGCAAATGAAAATACTTATCTTTAAACCAAGTAATCCCAAGCAACCAGCTACGCTTCTGCAACGTTCCACCCAACCGTAGGCCAGTGTGCTCCTTAATCTCTCAGCACCACTGCCACCCCCGAGCTGGGCACGATCTCCACAAGGAAAAGGGGAAACAAGCTCTCACATAGCCAAAGATATGCCAGAATCAGCCAAAGCAACTAGCAGTTGGGTTTCTTAGGCTGCTAAGAGGTGGGCAGAGGTGAGTTACTAGGCTAGTGGCTCAACCATGGAGCTATGGGTACACCATTGGGCTCATCAAGCCAAATCTGTCCTCTTCCACTCTTGAAGCTCCTGCTCACAGGTTCAAATCTAAAACGGGATGCACTGAACAACAAAACCACAATTACTGGGCATGAGGAAAACGATTTCCACAGTGGGATGCATGAGATGGGGTTTCAACTCACTCAGAAAAACGTGGGAACACACAAAAACGAAATGGGAAGATGGGAAACAACCCTGGGAAGCCAATCCGTTTTTAGAAAAACGCCCTTGGACATTCGGGGGCAAAAACGACCTCCATACAGTCCCCAAATCGTGGCTCTCCTCTCCCAGGCTACTGCATATGCAAAAACGAACTCCCAGGCATGGAGAAATGCAGGATTTTGATGAAAAACGTGCAGGGAAAGGCCCAGCTAACTCCAACTGCGTGAGTGAGTGAAGACTGCCTATTCCCAATGGCTTTGGGCACCATTTCGTGGGTGTTTTCTTGCCCAACAAGCAAAAACACGAATTTCCAGGTTGATGGCTTGCCCATGCACGAAAATGGCTTGCCCATACTTCATCATTTCCAAGGCATTTACTGCCTTAACCAATTTATTGGGAGAATTAAATGATTGGGTGCATGAGACCAAATGGGTAGTTGAGAGTTCATGGGTTTCCTCAATGAAATCGCTTAACACCATGGCTCAAGGGTTTGGCTATTTTTCCCTCCCTATTCCTTGTAAAGATCATGCCCCATCTCTTTGTTGCATTGCGTTGCTGGTTGTGGGTTTTTATTGAAATGGCATATTTACATGATGTCTGATTTTTACATTGTGCACAGCTAGCACAAGAACCATATGCACCTATTCTAATTGCCGATACATAAAGCGACAAATCAATGGCGGGGCCTTGGCCTTGAGCTCCTCACCATGATTAAGTTACAATATTTACATCATTTACGATCTAATGCAAAGGGGGTCAAAATGGGGACATGACAACTAATCCAGGTATGTTTTTTCCTATATCAAGTTAGAATCCTACCTTGTGATAGGATCTCTTATATAAGTATACATGGCATGATTGATAATGATTATTCATAGGTTTGAATAATCATGGGTGTATGCATATTATGTTTCTTACCTTAATTGATGATATGACTAACCAGAAGAGTCATGAAAGTATAGGTTTGAGTAATCACGGGTTTAGGCATATTATGTTTCTCACTCTAATTTATGATATGACTAACCATAAGAGTCCTTGAATATTAATACTTATTATTTCTGTTTGAAATGATCATGACTGTACATGATTAAGATTATTGTGTTTTGATAGTTCTGTATGAGATCTCGAGGATATCATAATAATGATACTTGTAAGCATGCATAGTGATCGAGGATGGATATAAGTTCAAGGACACGTAATCCAGGAAGCAAAGATCAAGAGGGAGCACACTCCAGTAGTTTCTGCAAAGATGCAGATATTCAGAGGGAGTCAACCACTTCTCACAATCCACATCAGAATGGAGTTGCAAAGATTCAGAGGGAGTCCACCCAACAACCAAACAAAGATAAGTATTTGAATTGTCATTTCTTACATATTTGTTTGTTTAAATAATGTTGTTCAAAGATGTATATGCTTATGTTCCTAGACTTAGGTTGTGTATTATGCATATTAGAATAATTGCATTAATGAACAATATACTACTAATATGCATGTGATGGGTAAGTGGCCTATGGCACTGTACAACATTCCATTGCTAGTTATCTAGAATGAAACCTCTTTGCTGACATGTTGGGAGTTCTGCACACTCTTAACAATGTTCTGGAAGAGATTGGAAGGCATCTAGAAAGTTACGGGATATGGATAAATGTTGTATTGAAGCATTGGCTAAGATAATTGCATGACTGTATGACATATTTCTTTACGTGTAAGAATTTGATCTAAAAACTATGAGATGTTTCTAATCATGCAATTTAACTTGTTTTCTAGGAAAGATCGTATACCATCACCTACAAAAGAAGGACTACAACATTTGTTCCAGCAACAAAGATATCTATTGAAGATATTGAAGTTCCCAGGATCTGGGATGAAGTAATGGAAGAATTCCATGATCCGTCGATCATGAAGAATGATGGTTGGGATGTTGTCCTAGACCAGAAGGGAAGTCTGTCGTGTCTTCCAAGTGTATCTATAAGATCAAGCATGCTGCAAATGGCAGCATAGAAAAATAAAAAGAAATATTTGTAGCTCGTTGCTTCTCCCAGAAAGAAGGAATCGACTATGAAGAAATTTTTGCTCCTGTAGCCAGGTACACTTCCATCAAATCAGTACTTGCTCTGGCTGCAGTGATGAAATGGAAGATACAACAGATGGATGTCAAGACTGCCTTCTTGAATGGTGTAGTTGAAGAGGAAGTGTATGTGGAGAAGCCACTCAGGTTTGAGACACATGACCGAGAGTCACATGTGTGCAAACTGAAGAAATCCCTGTATGGTTTGAGATAGGCACTCAGGACCTGGTATGGCAGGATAGATGGCTTTCTATCCAGTTTGGGATTTACCAAGAGTAAAGCGGATTCCAACCTCTACTACAAGGTTAAGGAAGGCAATCTAGTGATACTACTTTTGTATGTGGATGACCTGGTTGTTACAGGTGAGGATAGATTGATTGCCGACACACAGTGGAAGCTTGCTGCCGAGTTTGAGTTGAAGGAATTGGGGATGATGCACTATTTTGTAGGCATGGAGGTGTGGTAGAGTACAGATGGAATCTTCCTTGCATAAGGGAAGTATGCAGTATAGATCCTGAAGAGGTTTGGGATGATGGAATGCAAGGCCATGGCCACACCTTGGGCATCGAACCTGAAGCTTCTGTGTGATGCTTCATCTGATCCAGTTGATGTCCGATGTATCGTTAAATGATTGGGTCCCTTATGTATCTGACAAACACGAGACCAGATATTTGCTTTACGGTGAACACATTGAGCCAGTTCCTAATGAATCCGAGGAGTGTTCACCTGGTTGCTATAAATCATATTCTGAGGTACCTGAAGGGTACAGTTGATTATGGGCTCAAGTATGATGCGAATCAAAAGTTTAACCTGCAGGGTTATGTTGATTCAGATTGGGCAGGCAGTGCTGTAGATAGGAAGAGCATTTCTGGGTGTTTCTTCAGTATGGGATCAGGTGTGATCTCTTGGTTTAGCAGGAAGCAGTCCTACGTAGCACTGAGTACAGTTGAAGCAGAGTATGTTACAGCTTGTTCAGCTAGTTGTGTGGCAGTATGGCTTCGGAAGCTACTGTCTGAGTTATTTGATCTCCCGTTGGAAGCTACTGGTATCTTTTGTGACAACCAAAGTTGCGTGAAGCTGTCTGAGAATCCGGTGTTCCATGACAGGTCAAAACACATTGAGATCAAATATCACTATATCAAGGATATGGTGCAGAGAGGAGCAGTGAAGCTCCTATATGTTGCGACGGATGAGAAGATTGTAGATGTACTGATGAAGCCACTAGCCAGAGTGAAGTTCGAGTACTTTAGAGAGAGGCTTGGTGTTCTTCAAATTGACATCACTTCGAGGAAGAAGTGATGGACACATTTGTTGAAGCCATTCCAAGCTTGTTGGAAGGAGGATCCTTCACATGGCTATGGATGTAAGCGTTGGATGATGAGCATCAGGGCGATGCTCCAGTTACTACTCTGTATTTGTATGAATCATGTTGGATGCTGGATATGATTAGTTGGATCATGTATGTATGTATGCATCATGTTGATGCTGGATATGATTAGTTGGATCATTTATGTATGTATGCATCATGTTGGATGCTGGATATGATCAGTTGGATCATTTATGTATGTATGCATCATGTTGATGCTGGATATGATCAGTTGGATCATGTATGTTGATATGTATCAGGTATGATCAGGTGGATCATGTATTTGTATGTGTATCAGGTGGATACATTGTATGATCGGGTATATCATGTATGATGATATGTATCAGGCAGATGCATTGTATGATCAAGATGATCATGGATGGCGAGCTTCAGGATGTTGCTCCAGATGACATGCATGAGGACGATGCAGTGATGATGATCAGGATGATCATGTGTACATCAGGATGATGTATGGTGAGTATCATGATGATACTCTGTGGTCATGGAATAGGTTGTGCATATAAGCATATAATCCTAGCCCTGAGAGGTTTGTAAATAGTCTTTCGAGGTTTTGCTTATGGCATGTAATATTGGCCCTGGGATATCTGGAAAACGTTGTTTCGAGGTTTTTCTTTGGAGGACATATAATCCTAGCCCTAGGAGGTTTGCATATTCTCTTGCTAGGTTTTTCCGCTGGCATATAATAGCTCCCTGGGAGATCTGGAAAATGCACTTTCGAGGTTTTGTCCTATGGCATGTAATCCTAGCCCTGGGAGATCCGATAGGTTGAGCTGTGTGCTCGTAATCAATCCTAGGATGCTCTTTCGAGGTGTTGCCATGACCACATGTAATAAGTCCCGGAGATTTGGACAAGATGAAAAAGGCCTCAGATACTCTTTAGGATTCTTGCTTGGCAAGACACTCTTTTAAGGTTTTGTGGAGGGGATCACATGTAATAAGTCCTAGAGATCTGGACAGGATGAAAAAGGCCTGAGATTCTCTTTAGGGTTCTTGCTAGTCAAGATACTCTTTTAAGGTTTTGTGACAGTCACATATAATACTAGCCCTGGGAGATCCAACAGGTAGAGATGTGTGCTCCTAACAACCTGGGATGCTCTTTCAAGGTTTTGTGACGCATGTAATAAGTCTTGAGGATTCCACAGTATGGACAGTGATGATGAAGACCTCCAGGTAGTGGGCCTACATCCAGTATGAAAAAGGATTGGCTCTGTAGAACTTCCTATGACGAGTAGATTCAGAGATTGATTGAGATAGCAGCAGCAGTGATGATGACGATGACTTGATGACGATTATCCAGTGACGATGATCCAGAGAAGAAGACTTGTGCTAGAAGACCTGTGTCGAGAAATACCTTCCTAGTTAAGAGGGAGTGTTGATGTATATGTAACTTCGGAATGTATTTCATATATGTATATTGTACTCCTATAGAGATGGTATTATTCCTCTATACAAAAGTGTTTGTATTCCTATAGAGATGTTATTATTCCTCTATACGGAAGTGTCGTCATTTATATTGTAAGTGTCGTAACTTATACTTGATGAGTTATTAGACCACCTTGTTGGGGTCGGCCATGTATAAGTCATGTGGGTCGAAGGGTTATTAGACCACCCTATTAGGGGTCGGCCATGTGGGTCAAAGGGTTATTAGACCACCCTATTGGGTGTTGACCCAGTCAGCATTATGTTATGAGGTTAAGTTAAGGCCGACCTAGTAAAGGTTATTAGGCAAGTCAAGTCAGGTATAAATAGAGTGCGGGAGGCACTCTATTTGATCATTCTATTCTCTCACACACACTTCGGAGAGTGGCGCACTTCTGGAGGAGGAGAAGCTGCTGCTAGGAGATGTCTATCTCTTATGCTTGGGTTGTATCATTGCTCTATCTCTCTCTGAGGAAGTTATTAGGGTTTTTCACCTTTATGGTTTTCCCCAACTAAACTCTGTGTCTCTTGTGTGCTTTCATTATTGTGTCCATGATTGATATGTTGTAGATATGTTGTACATGTTTTTATCTTAGTTAAGATCCTAGATTAGATTGAAGTAAATTCTGAAAAATTAACAAGTCTCTCAAATACTTGCATAGAAAACAAATAACTGTTTATCACGCTGCCGTAAAAAGAAACCATTTCCAACAAATGCAAAAATAATCGTTTTATTGCAGCCAACGCGTGAGCACACATATCATCATGCACAATAAAAACAAAGAAACTAATCCTAAATTTCCAAGTGCACCATAACAGTCGGTTTGGGCATCCCGCTTGGATGGGTTAGCTCCTAACACAGTTGGTCTGGGAATCCCGCTTAGACGGGTTAGCTCCTAACACCGTAGTTAGTGGAAGCAAAGGTATTCAACCAATGAAATATACTTTGCAAATGATAAGCAAACACATAAATTAGACGCGTGTATAATAATGACTACAAAAATTATTTCTTACTGAGAAAAACCTTTTGCGGATATGTAGTCTTCCAAGGTTAGGAATTTGCTCCAATAAGTTGAGAAGAGGAAGAGGCTTCGGAATATGGATATCAAGATTCTTCAATGATTTCAAGATACCTATTATCTCCCCAAATTTCTCTATAGGAAAATGGTGCATTAGATCCATTATATGAGAACGTTTCTTCATCTACCTAGATGAGAATGTTTCTTAATCTCCCTATGTCCCCTCCTGGTTGCAGGAACATAATGACAAATCCATGCATACCTAGGGAATATAAGGCGAACAAACTGAAAAATTCCATTTCAGTTTGCTATGAGTGGCCACTATGTTGATGGATTAGCCTATATATAGTGAGTGGCCACTGTGTTGATGGATTGAATGGGATGGGAGTCTGGGACGGATGGGGAGTGGTAATTATCACAGTATGGCAGGATCATGGTGGTCAAAGATATCATCTGTAGCGACTACAGATATTGTTGGAGTAATCATACACATATCACTCGATTCCTTGAAAATCCAACGGCCAACATGCCTGCTGCTAGCGCATTAAATGGCCTGCAGCAGGCTTAATAATATTTGTAGTAAATGATGGATTGTATCACTCGTGTGAATAATCTCATCATGCTTTCAATCCACATGATGTTTATGTCTTGTCACCAACAAAGTCTCTGGAAGAGGTCAATGGTAATTATCACAGTATGGCGGGATCATGGTGGCCATTGATATCATCTGTAGCGAGTACAGATTTTGTTGGAGTAATCGTACACTTATTACTCCAATTGATTTATTGAAAATCCTACGGCCAACATGCCTGGTACCATTAATATCCTTAATATTTGTTTAAAAAATCTTTAAACTAATTTTAAAAATCAAATATGCCACGTGTCTCCAAATTTATAGAATTTTTGCTTCAAAGACCTTGCTGGAAAGTAGAAATATTCTCAGAGAAAGAATGGCTGCTCGGTCGCTCTTTCTCTAAGGCGTTCTATTTTCACCATTCACTCGTAGATGAAAGTTCGGCTGACCTATCTTATTCCCAATATTCTTTTCATAATAGTTTGACTCTGCAAGAAGGGTCAGTCGATCCTTCTTGTGTTTTGCATTATGTATATAGCTGAATTTATGGATAAAGGTTTTCACAAATAACTATGAAAAGAAGGGGCGACCGATCCTTCTTGTCGAAAAATAAGGATAAAAAACAAAATTACTCAGAAACCATTTTTATATGTTATAACTTACAAGGTGTTCTATTTTTACAATTCCCTCGTAATTGAAGGGTCCGCCCACCCATCTTATTCCCAATATTATTTTTATAATAGTTCAACACTACAAAAGGGTCAAGCGACGCTTCTTATTCCCAGTATTATTTTCAAAATAGTTCAACACTGCAAGAAGGGTCAGTCGATCCTTCTTGTGTTCTCCCTTTTATGATATTTCATTCTATTTAAAAAGAAAAAAGAAATAATGCTTCAATTTAAACAAACAAAAAGAAAGAATTAACCTATTTCTGGGCCGTAAGATTAAGACAAGTCGACGGATGAGATCTAATCTGGGGAATGTGGAAGATGAGTTGCGGGGGTTTAATTGTTTTGAAATATATACAACGTTCCTGCAATCCACAATTGCGGGTTGCGGGACTACATCTCGAAATAAAAACAAACAAAAGTTTCGCAATCCGCAATCTAAATTGCGGGTTGTGGAAACGCATGTCGCAAATTCATTGCTCAAACAGTTCCCGTAATTCACAATCATGTATAACTATATAGCCACTTCAACAAGCTATAGCATGATATGATGGTGCATTCATTTTTCTGAAACCTTGAATTATGGTGGGCATTCTCTCAGAGCATTTTTTACTACTTTTTCCATACTTTGTCAATTTCCAAAGTTTCACAAACTTGCCATACTTTTCCAAAATGATGTCACATTGCAACACTGACTTAATGATAACACCAGAACACCATCATGTGTCTTTCGATGCCATGTCATCATACATGCCATGTCATCATACATGTCATGTCATCATCACACATTCCATGTCATCATAGATGCCATGTCATCACTTCCTATGGCGTCAGTTCTCTCTTTGAGGCTCACATGTGTGAGATTTTCGCCTTCCAAAATAGAGATCAATTCATGTATAACCATAAGGGTCAAGACTGGATAAATATAAATCACAAGAAGGGTCGGTCGACCCTTCTGGTAGTCTAGAACTAGTATGAAAATAATATTGGGAAGAAGAAGGGTCGACCGCCCCTTTATTTATGAGGGAATTGTGCAAATATTCAATCTACAAAGTATAGGCTGCCAATTCATGCATATCCTGAATGTCGAAGACTACAAAAATACTAAGCACAAGATGGGTCAGTCGACCCTTCATTTAAAAGAGAAATGAAGAACAATTAATCTACGAAGGTTGGGACAACATTTCCCCACTACCGACTTCCGCATTATTTGGCAGGGATCGGGACATTGCCTATGTTATAACATGTAAACAATATTTATCCCAACTGCCAACAAGAAGGATCATCCGCCCCTTCTTTTAGTAGATAATTATGAACAACAATATTCGACAATTCACCTGTATCCAGAATGGTGAACACAAGAAGGATTGAACCACCCTTCTTGCAGTCTAGAACTATAATGAAAATAATAATGGGCAGAAGAAGGGTCGACCGCCCCTTCATTCATTTAGCTTGATCCTCATTGAAAAATGGGGTGTTGGTTAATGACATTCAACTTCAAATGACCATCATATTATACAGACACAAATATCAAAAGAAAAAGTATGGTTTTGGAACCTAGATTTTGCACTTTTGGAAACAGATTTGGCAGTTTCGGAACCGGTTTGGTCACTTTCGAAATCGGATTTTGCACTTTTGGAACCGGTTTTTGGCTATTTAGGAACCGGTTTTGTCACTTTTGGAACCTTGATTTGGCACTTTCGGAATCGGTTTTGGCAATTTTGGAATCGGTTTTGGCACTTTCAGAACCGGTTTTGGCACTTCTAGAACCAGCTTTGGCACTTTTGGAACCTGGATTTGGTGGTTTTGGAACCGGATTTTGCTTCATTTTGGAGTTTAGAAAGGTGGTTTTAGCCCCGTCTTCAAAGTGACTTGGACTGGAATAATTCCAAGTTTAATTAAATTGGCGTTATAGGTTGAGAGAAGCTGAAACTGAAAATACATTCTAAAAACTTCAGACTATATTAATGTTGAGACAGACTGATCAACAACCATTGTCAAATGTGTGGGAATTATTCAAATACAAACTAATATAAAAGAAAAACCAATCAGAAACAAAAAGAAAATAAAACACACCAAACTTATGTACAAGATGCATCAAATTGTTCAAACAAAATACTTCTTAAGTAGAGAAACATTCACTAGATAAGTGTCAATGACTCCCTCCAGTGTCTGCAACCAAACAATACTAGGACCAATCTTTTCTGCAACAATGAAAGGACCTAGCCAGAGGCGTTGAAATTTGGTATATTCATTTTTGTCCTTATGTTGTTTATCCCATCTCAAAACCAAATCTCCTACTGAAAAGTCTCTGTCAGAAGAGGATTTCTCATCGAACCATCTTTTAACCAACTGCTGATGTTGATACAATTTATTTTTTAACCTTTCCCTGTCCTCCTCCAACTTAACTAGGGTATCAATTCTCTACTGAAGTGGGGAGGAATCATCTTCCTGAATAGATTGGGATAGTTGTAATGAGGGAATGGTAAGGTTGAATGGTAGGATGGCTTCCTTACCATAGACTAGACAGTAAGGAGAGTTTCCAATAGTTGCCTTTGGGGTAACCCAGTCTGCCCAAAGAGCATTGTAAAGATGGGTGTGACAATCTTTGTGATGGGAAGCTACTGTCTTCTTCAAAATGTTTATCAATTTCTTGTTAGAAGATTCAACAAGCCCATTACCTTGTGGATAATAATTGGCAGAAAACTTGAGTTTGATCCCTTTTTCAAAGGCATAGTGTGTAAGATCAATAAAACAAAAGTAAGATGCATTGTCAAAAACTAGATATTCAGGGGCACCAAACCTAGTGACTATTTGACTTTCAAGGAAGGATATCACTTGGTTTGTATTGCATTTTCTAAGAGGGACTACCTCTACCCACTTGGTAAAGTAGTCTGTGGTTGTCAAGATATACTTGTGTTGCAGGGAGGAAACAAGATTAATGGGTCCAACAAAATCCAGTCCCCATTGTTGAAATGGAAACTGAATTGTTACTGGCTACAAAGGAAAGGCAGGTTTTTTAAATTTCCCAGCACACTTCTGACAAGGTTCACATTTCCTGACATGAGCATAGGCATCCTTGAATAGAGTAGGCTAGTAATATCTTGCCCTGAGAATCTTGTGAGCTGTGGTTTCTCCTGAGAAGTGCCCTCCCGCAGGTCTTGCATGAAATTGAAAAAGAATATCATTAGTTTCATTCTTCTCCAAACATCTGAGAAAAACTCCATCTTAGTTCTTCCTAAACAAAACGCCATCTATAAATTGATATGGAGCAGCTTTTAACCTTAGACCTCTACTTTTTTTAAAGTCAAGGGTTTTAGGAGCAAACCCATCGTTTAGGAAAAACTTAATGGGTGATTCTGTTGAAATATTGTAACTTATAAGAATATTATATTTGTAATTTATTATTCCGGAGATGTTTCCTTCCTCCGAGGTGACCCTATTGTATATCCAGAGATGTTTATTCCTCCCATGTGGGGGTCGGCCCTGTGTTAATTTATTAGGGGTTATTAGACTCTCTTAGGAGAGGTCGGCCCCATAGGGTAAAAAGTCAGTCGGGAAACAAGTATAAGTAGAGGAGGATATTCCTCACTTATCTCACTCTTCCATCACTCAGAAAGTAGTGCACAAGTGAGAGAGAGGTCTGCATAGGAGGTAGAGAAGGAGCTCTAGTCTTGGACTACATATTGTATTTGGTTGATCATCTTTATTGAGGAAAGCTTTGTTGGGTTTTCTACCCCATGAGGGTTTCCCAGGGTAAAATATTTGTCTATCTTGTGATTGTGTTTCTTTCAGTGATCTTGCTAGTCAAATTAGTATAAAATTAACATGGTATCAGAGCTAACCTAAATAGGACATCTTTCACAAGGTGAAAATCTCTCTTTCTCCTCCTCTGGTGAAAATTAGGGTTTCTGTAAAGGTTGGTATTTTTGGATTCTGATTGCATGGCTGGATAGCCCTCCTCAAAATCGAAGTTTTGAGCCCTGGATCGAGGTTTTTGGTTGGGTAGAAATCCGAGAAAGTCAAACCCTAGTTTAACAAAAAGTGCGGAAAACCAGAACGAGATTTCTACAGCAGGTCCGAAATTCGCTGGTCAAGTTTGGAGGCTGAAAATTGAAGTTTCTAGAAAGTAAGTACATCAGTCACCTCGCCTCAGTCAAGCCAATCTCCTGGTAAGGTCAGTTTTTCATTGTTGGAATTTTCAATTTTTGGTGACCCCCTGGGTATGATGGCCCCAAGTACTAAGCTTGAAGACAAGCTAGAGGGTATGGAGAATTTCCGGGCATGGAAATATAGAATTGGTCTCATTCTTGAAGAGAATGATCTTGCCCAATATATCAAAGATGAGGTTGCAGAACCTACAAAAGATGAAGCCAAAGAGAAGTATAGGAAGGACTTGACTAGGGCAAAGAGAATCATTGTTGATTCCATTAGGGACCACTTGATTCCCTAAGTGGCATCCAAGAAGACCCCAAAGGAAATGTATGATTCCCTTTCCAGAATGTATGAAGGAAAGAACATCAATAGGAAGATGAACCTGAGAGCTCAATTGAAGAGCACCAAGATGAATACAGGAGAATCTATTCAAGACTATTTCTCAAGGGTTTCTCAATTCAAAGAACAACTAGATGCTATTGGAGATACCCTTGATGAAAATGAACTAGTCATGACTGCTCTAAATGGTCTCACTAGACCTTGGGATTCATTCATCCAAACCATGTGTGCCAAAAAAGAAAGTATGAAATTTGATGTGGTTTGGGAGGATTGCATTCAAGAAGAAGCTAGGGTTGCAAACAGAGAAGCCTTGCTCAAAGAAGATGGCCAAGCCTTGCCCACCCACACAAAAAGAAGAAGGAATCAATCCTACTTCAAGAAGGATAGTCACAAGGAGTCTCATCCTCCACAAAGATTTCAAAAGAAAAGAGAAACTAATCAAAGAAGAGATTACTCCTCATTCCAATGTTTTACTTGTCACAAAATAGGGCACATTGCTAAGGATTGTCCTCTAAAGAAGAAAAAGGGTTCTCACCACAAAACACATCAAGCACATCTTGCAGAAGATGATAGTGAAGAAGAAGTAGAAGAGGAAGAAAGGCCTCACAAGAAAATCCCTAGAAGAGAAGAAGAAGAGGAAGAAAGGACCTTCTTAAAGAGAAGATCTAGAAGAAATGAAGAAGAATATGCATAAGAGTATGTTCTATTCTCTGCACTCTCTAGATCTATAACACCTGGAGAAGATACATGGCTTATTGACAGTGGTGCTTCAAAGCACATGATAGGTCAGAAGAAGTCTCTCTCAAGACTTGTAGAAAAGACCTCTCCACAAAAGGTATCTCTAGGAGATGACTATCAATATCCCATCAAGGGAAGTGGTGAAACAAGATACAAGCCTGATTCTGGAACCCCCATGAAGATGAAAGAAATATTGTACGTACCAGGATTAAAGAAGAACTTGCTTTCCATCTCAGCATTGGATAACAAAGGTTATAGGGTTGCATTTATTGATGGACAAGTATTAATGTGGTCCAAAGGTAAATCTATCAAGGATGCAATTATCATTGGTGAAGAGGAAGGAGGTCTGTACAAGCTCAAGGGCCATCCAGAAGCTGCCATTGTACATGAAGCCATTATCCCAAATGAGCTATGGCATAGGAGACTTGCTCACATTAACTACAAGGCACTACCTCATGTAAGCAAGGTAGTTATAGGTCTGCCAGACTTAAAGATTGTTCATGATGGAACATGCAAATGATGTGCAAAAGGGAAGAATATCAAGAACCCATTTCCAAAGAGTGAAACAAAGACTAAAAGTACCTTGTAGTTAATTCACTCCGATGTATGTGGACCAATGCCCTCCACATCTTTGAGTGGATATCTCACATTTATTGATGACTATTCAAGGAAGAATTGGATATACTTTCTAAAAGGAAAGAATGAAGTCTTTGGAAAGTTCAAGGAGTTCAAAGCCCTGATAGATAATCATTCAGAAAATAAAATAAAAATACTCAGGATAGATAATGGTGGAGAATATACTTCAAAAGACTTTGAATATTTCTATAAGGAAGCTGGAATCAAGAGGGAGCTAACCACTCCCTACAATCCTGAACAAAATGGTGTTGCGGAAACAAAGAATAGAACCATCATGGAAGCTGTAAAGACAATGATACATGATCAAGACCTACCTATGTATCTATGGGTTGAAGCAGCTAGGACAACAGTCTATGTACAAAATAGACTATCTCATAGTGCTCTTGATTTCAAGAATCCAGAGGAAATGTTCATAGGAAAGAAGCCTGAAGTAAGTCACCTCAAAATATTTGGATGTCCAGTATACATTCATATTCCAAAAGAAAAGAGGACCAAGTAAGATCCTTCTGGGAAGAAGGGAATATTTGTTGGATATTGTGAAGCATCCAAAGCATTCAGAATTTACATCCCATGTTTTCATCATATGGAAATAAGTAGGGATGTGACATTTGATGAAGAAGTAGCTCTCAAGAGATCTAGGAAGTGCCAGTATGAAGAAGTATATGAAGAAGATGCACCTCCCAGAATCGTAGAGTCTGTTCCCATCCCTGAAGATGTAACACCTGAAGACCATGATATGATACAACCATAAGAACCCCCCATTTCAAATATTTCAAGGAAAAGAAAGCCAGCATGGGTAGGAGGTATTATATTAGGACCAGAAAAGTATGGAGCTCCTGAAGGATCTACAAGAGTAAGTAAGAAACCAAAGCCCTTGTCCAACTATATGGATTTGATGTGTGATCTTGTAGACCAAGAACCCACTAGTTATGAAGATGCAGTTCATAAGAAAGAGTGGGTAGAGGCAATGACAGAGGAATACCAATCAATAACGAAGAATGATGTTTGGGATATAGTTCCTAAACCTAAAGAGAAAAGTGTGGTATCGTCCAAATGGATATACAAAATAAGGCATACTGCGGATGGTAGCATTGAAAAATATAAAGCAAGATTTGTGGCCAGAGGATTCTCTCAGAAAGAGGGAATTGACTATGAAGAGACATTTGCACCAGTTGCAAGGTACACTTCTATTAGAACCATCATGGCACTTGCATCCATGATGAAGTGGGACTTACACCAGATGGATGTGAAGATAGCCTTCCTGAATGGTGTGATTGAGGAAGAAGTGTACATAGAACAACCACAAGGCTTTGAGGTGGAAGATGGAAGAACCCATGTATGCAAACTAAAGAAGGCTTTGTATGGGTTGAAGCAAGCTCCCAGAGCTTGGTATGGAAGAATTGACAGTTTCTTGACAAACTTGGGCTTTACCAAAAGTAAAGTTTATCCTAATCTTTATCTCAAGGTTATGAATGATGAACCTGTCATATTGTTGTTATATATGGATGATCTATTTCTAACTGGAAATGAGAAACAGATTATTGAGTGCAAGAAGAAGATCTCATCAGAGTTTGAGATGAAAGATCTCGGATTGATGCACTACTTCCTAGGTCTGGAAGTATGGCAAGGACCAAATGGAATCTTTCTCAACAAGGTAAGTATGCTGTGGGAATCCTGAAAAGATTCGATATGTTGGAATGCAAAGCCATGGCCACTCCCATGGATTCCAACTTAAAGCTATTAGTTAATGACTCTTCAGAATTAGTGGATGTGACTCTGTACAGACAGATTATTGGGTCACTAATGTATCTGACAAATACCAGACCGGATATATGCTTTTCGGAACACCCTAAGTCAGTATCTAGTGGAACCTAGATGATTTCACCTGATTGCTGCAAAGCATGTGATGAGGTACCTAAAGGGTACGGTAGCTTTTGGTTTATATTATCGTGGAGATCATGACTTTAGATTGTATGGCTACACTACTGTTGATTGGGAAGGAAGCGTACCAGACAGGAAGAGTACATCGGGTGGATGTTATTGTATGGGATCTGCCATGATCTCATGGTTTAGCAAGAAGCAGTCTAGTGTGGCTCTCAGCACAACTGAAGCGGAATATATAGCTGCCTTCTCTGCCAATTGTGAAGCAGTATGGATTCGAAAGTTGCTATCAGGTTTGTTTGACTTAGAGATGGAACCCACTGTGATCCTATGTGACAACCAGAGTTGTATCAAGATGACAGAAAATACAGTGTTCCATGATAAGTCAAAGCACATAGAGATCCGATATTTTTATATACGGGATATGGTGCAGAAAGGAGCTATCAAGCTCGAATATGTAGGCACTGATGAACAAGTTGCCGATGTATTGACCAAACCCCTGTCTCAAGTAAAGTTTGAGTATTTTCGAGACAAGCTTGGTGTAGTTCAGAAGGACCCTCCTCGAAAGGGGGAGTGATATGGTCAATGATAATATTTGGATACTGGTATCGATGTGGATACCTGTATCGATGATTAGATTGCCTATATTGATGATATGTATACTTGTATTGATGATTAGATTGCCTATATTGATGATATGTATACTTGTATTGATGAGGATACTGTATCAATAATGTGGCTACCTGTTCCAACGATGAGGTTGATGATGAGGTTGCCTGTTCCGACGATGAGGTCGATGAAGTGGTGCTTAGACTTTGTCTAAGAGGGTTATTATGATTGCATCATCCTTGGACTTATGTCCTAAAGTGATAGGGATTGATCATCCCGTAAGTGGATCAAGATTGCATCATCCTTGGACTTATGTCCTAAAGTGATAGGGATTGATCATCCCGTAAGTGGATCAGGATTGCATCATCCTTGGACTTATGTCCTAAAGTGATAGGGATTGATCATCCCATAAGTGGATCAGGATTGCATCGTCCTTGGACTTATGTCCTAAATTGATAAGGATTAATCATCCTATAAGTAGATTGGGATTGCATCGTACCTAAACATGGTGAGGTGTCTTAAAGTGATAAGGACTAATCATCCTGTAAGCTGATTGGGATTGCATCGTCCCTAGACATGGTGAGGTGTCTTAAAGTGATAAGGACTAATCATCCTGTAAGCTGATTGGGATTGCATCATCCCTAGACATGGTGAGATGTCTTAAAGTGATAAGGACTAATCATCCTGTAAGCTGATTGGGATTGCATCGTCCCTAGACATGATGAGGTGTCTTAAAAGGATAAGGATTGATCATCCTGTAAGTTGATCTGGATTGTATCGTCCATAGACATGAGAGATGTCTTAAATTGAGAGGGATTGATCATCCCGTAAGCATATCAGGATTGTATCATCCTTGGACCTATGTCCTAAAGTGAGAGGGATTGATCATCCCGTAATTGGATCATGTGTATTGCAGGGTATGCTGTTGTGAGGCTGTTGATCGTGAGGATCCAGATGCTGCTCGTGATGATCTAGATGACGATGCTGCTACTCGTGATTGTCTAGATGACGATGATGCTGCTCATGATGGTCTAGATGATGATGCTACTACTCGTGATGGTCTAGATGACGATGTTGATGATCGTGAGGTTCCAGATATTGATGTTGTTGTAGCTGTTCGAGTGCTACAGAAGATGAAGACTCAATACTGATGATATTGATGTTCCAGTAACTGCTTGAGTTACTGATGATGATGTATAAAGAAAGCTTCCAATGATTTATAGATGTATCATGTATGATGTAGTCGATGACTCCTTGCTCCTGCAGATGTTGTTATAATATCCTTCTCGTTAAGGGGGAGTGATGAAATATTGTAACTTCTAAGAATATTATATTTGTACTTTATTATTCCGAAGATGTTTCCTTCCTCCGAGGTGACCCTATTGTATATCCGGAGATGTTTATTCCTCCAATGGATTGTGGTAACTAGGGTTATTAGATCTCCCGTGTGGGGATCAGCCCTGAGTTAATTTATTAGGGGTTACTAGACTCTCTTAGGAGAGGTCGGCCCCATAGGGTAAAAAGTCAATCGGGAAACAAGTATAAGTAGAGGAGGATGTTCCTCACTTATCTCACTCTTCCATCACTCGAAAAGTAGTGCACAAGTGAGAGAAAGGTATGCATAGGAGGTAGAGAAGGAGCTCTAGTCTTGGACTACATCTTGTATTTGGTTGATCATCTTTATTGAGGAAAGCTTTGCTGGGTTTTCTACCCCATGAGGGTTTCCCAGGGTAAAATATCTGTCTATCTTGTGATTGTGTTTCTTTCAGTGATCTTGCTAGTCAAATTAGTATAAACTTAACAGATTCCATGAAGATGGGTAACTCTTTTTGGCCAAATATGACGGTGAAAAATAGAAATTTTACCCATGTATTAAATTGAATCCCTCAAAACTCATATTTTCCACATGAATTTTGACATGCGGTTGAAAAACAAAATGTAGAGAATTATGTTGGCTTTCCAATGATATTTTTTTCGAAATATACCAATGTCATTTATCATGTTGAATTTCCATTTAATGAATCGTTTGTACTTAAAAATTTGAAGAGCAATTAACAAGTAGTTTGTGTGTGCACAATAATTTAATGTTAAAGTAATAATTTTAAAAAATGAAACATGTGAACACAATCTAGACAAAATGCACTAGTGCTTACATATTTTTCTTTTAATTTTTCTCGAAAAATTATATTTATTATTATTTTTTGAAACTGACCAATGAATATTTCAGTTGCATTTTGCACACATGTGTGTGTGTGCACGAAATATTTTGATTGTTTACATAATTTGCAAAACTAAAAATACCCTTTTGAAGAGGACGCATTTATCTAGTGCTTGCGTATATTTTCAATTTTTTTGGATGTGTATTTTGAATGTTGTGGATTTATCTTTGAGCTCAATCGAAGTTGTCGGCAGGGTTTTTTAAGGCAAGTTTTTAATAGAAATTTAAAAACAAAAGACATACGAAGATAAAAATTCGTAAATTTTATGTATCTGGATAGAGGATTCATTTACGAATCCAATGGTATCAAGTCCGCCCATTCATGTGCATTTAATGACATGGTTTAACCCTCTGGAAGGAAGACAAAAATTTCATTTTGCAATGAAAAGGGCTCTCGGCCTGTTTTTTAGGCCCTCGATCGAGGTATTTAAAATACCTCAATCGAGGGTTAAATATGACCTCGATTGAGGTTTTTACGTAGACCTCGATCGAGGTATGTTTAAGCCCTCGATCGAGCTAATACCTTGATCGAGGGCCTAAAAAACAAGCTGCGGGCCTTTTTTTATTATTTTCAAAAGCTAGATCGAGCTTTTCAAAAGCTAGATCGAGCTTTTCAAAAGCTAGATCGAGCTTTTCAAAATCTAGATCGAGCTTTTGAAAAGATAGATCTAGGTCTTATTTAAACCCTCGATCGAGGTTTTAATAGCTCGACCAAGTTCTTGTTTCAACCCTCAATCGAGGTCTTTTAAATCCCTCAATCGAGGTCTTTTAAAACCCTCGATTGAGGTTTTAATACCTCGATCGAGGGTCCGCAACACAAATTTTTGCCACTTCACTCACCAAAAATGATGAACGCGCTTCATGGATAAACCCTAATATGATCGTACCATTCAGATGTTGGAGTTTCTATGGCATTAACAGAACCTGTAGGCATACTTTCCTCCTATTCCCACTCAATTTGTTGTTGTACAGGATCGTTTGATTGAGCAGTGAGAAGACACAAACCTTGGCCTTTAACAATCTTTGCTGGTATGATATCCAAGTCATATTCTTGCAACGCTGTCATCCAATGGGATCTTTTCTCACCTAGCTCCTTCTGAACCAAAACATTTCTGATGGCTGCATAAGGAACAATGAATTTCGTTCGAGATTTCAATAGGTACGGTCTATAATGTTTCACCGATTTGCAGATAGCGTAAGCTTTCTTATCGATCTGGGAGTAGTTGAGTTGTGCTCCCTTGAACGTTGAGCTCATGAATGAAATAGGGATTTCAGCATCATTATCATGTTTCTGTGTCAAGACAACTGCGTAGGAGAAATCAATAGCAAAGATGTACAGAATAAAATCTTTGTTGAAATCTGGAGATATCAGAGCAGGGGCTTCCGCAATGGCTCTCCGGATTTTGAAAAAGGCATTTCTTTGTTCCTTAGACCACCTAAACTGTGCATCTTTCTTAACTAACTGTTGCAATGGCTTAACAATTTGAGCAAAATTTGGTACAAATCTACGAACAAAATTAATCTTACCAAGAAATGATTGCATGGATTTTTCGTGAACCAGGCAGGCATATATTTGAAATGGATTCAGTGCGTTCTAGATCGATAATCATGCCTTCTTTAGAAACAATAAAACCTAAAAGCTTACCTTATGTAACTAGAAATATGGACTTCTTGGGGTTCAATGAAATTCTGTACTTCCTGTACCGTTCAAACACTTGTTTCAGAGCAGAAAAATGTTCATGTCGTTTTTTAGAATAGATAGTAATATCATCTAATTATGCAATGACAAAATTTTGCATCAAACCTTTGAAATCTATATCCATATCTCTTTGGAATGTAGCTACTGCATTTATCATCCCAAAAGGAATTCGCCTGTAGGCAAAGGTTCCCCAAGGGGTCCTAAAAGTTGTTTTTAGTTTATCATCGAGGCCAACTAGGACTTGGTTATATCATGAGAAGCCATCAAGGAGAGAAAACATCTCAGAACCTGCTACTTTTTGTAGAATCTGCTCCATAAGAGGAACATGGTAGTTATCCTTTTCGGAAGCTCTGTTTAAGTTCCTGAAATCGACACAGAGTTTGATTTTCCCATTCTTCTTCTGAACAGGTACCAGGCTAGCAATCCACTGTGTATGCTTGACAGGGAATATAATTCAAGTTGTTAGTAATTTCTCAAGCTCTTTCTTGACATAGGGTTCCAGACTGGGATGCATCTTCCTTAACTTCTGCTGATAAGGTTTCACTTCTGGTTTCATCGGTAAATTATGGTGCATGACAGTGGTGTCAAAAGTATTGATTTCATCGTATGTCCATGCAAAAACATCTTTGAACTCCTTGCACAACTTAATAAAATCTCTCTTCTCTTCAATAGAGCAATCAACCCCAAGATTGATGAAACGAGGATTTTGTTCAGTGCCTAGGTTGACAGGCTCATGGTTGAGAGATGAACTCTGGGTCTTAGAGTTGGTCTTTTGTTTGAACTTATCTTGCAAGTCATAAAATTTCTCTAGGTTGATGACTGATTTTGGGATGAGGTTGGAAGGATCAAACAAGGATTTATCATGTTCAACCTCATCAATTTCCATCTCTTGAAAGGTATCCTAGGCTGTGAGAAAGTCTAGTATTTGTTGGTCATCATCAAATAATTTCCAATTTGTCACATTATCGGGAATAGAAGGCATGTACATTGTTATTTTTTCATCATTTAATTCAATATGATCTAGGATCTTAACTAAGAGAACAACATGTACAGCGTATCAAACACAAGTGACAAGAGACACAAAGCATTTCAGCGAGAAAAACCAAGAAAGTGAAAAACCCCGCAACTTCCTTAGAGATAGAATGAGCACCAATACAAAGATCACAAAGATGAAACCCCAAAACAAGAGATAGTCTCCTAGAAGCTTCTCCTCCTCCACTTGTGCGCACTCCTCCTCTCTCTCACTAATACGAAGTGAGTGAGTGAGTGAATGAATACAATGAGAGAGTCACACTCTCTATTTATAAAATGACTTGACTTTCCTTTAACCCTAATTGGGCCGACCTCCCTTAGGAGAGTCTAATAACCCATTACCACTTGTCACTTGGTCGACCCCACTAGGGTGGTCTAATAACCCTTTAACTCATATAGGGCCGATCCCACCAAGGCGGTCTAATAACCCATCAAGTATAAGTTACGACACTTACAATATGACTTGCAACACTTGCAAATACAAATGACGACACTTCCAAACGGAGGAATAATACATCTCCGTTGGGGATACAATAAAGTACAAATGTAATACATACAATATACAAGTGAATATCTTCCGAAGTTACAAATACATTAACACTCCCTCTTAACTAGGAAGGTATTCTCTTGACACAAGTCATCAATACATATAGGCACAAGTCTTCAATACTGGAGCTGGATCATCATCACTGGATCACGAAGCATCATCGTCACTGCTGCTATACTTGTCATCTCAATCACTAGTGCTATCTCTCAATTCTTCTCGTCATAGGAATTTCTACAGAGCCAACCCTTTTTCATGTTGGATGCAGGCCTAGCCTCCTGTAGTTCTTCATCATCTCTGCAAGCGGCAACTGGTGGAATCTCAGGACTGATTATGTGCATCTTTGCAAAACCTGACAAGAGCATCCCAGGATCCTTTATGTGCCCAACATGACCAGCAATATCTCCCAGGACTGATTACATGAAACCTTCACAAAACCTTAAAAGATCATCTTGCAACAGGCAAGATCTCTAAAGAGAAACCCAGGATTCATTACGTTCCCAGCACAACCTATCGGATCTCCAGGAGTGATTACATGTGAACTTCACAAAACCTTAAAAGAGAATCTTGCAACCGGAAAGATCTCTAAAGAGCATCCCAGGACTCATTACGTGCCTGGCACAACCTATCGTATCTCCGGGACTGATTACATGTGAACAGGAAAAACCTTAAAAGAGCATCTTGCGACTGGCAAGATCTCTAAATAGCATCCCCATGACTCATTACGTGCCCAACACAACCTATGGGATCTCCAGGACTGATTACATGCCTACGGACAAGACCTCGCAAGAGCATCCCAGGACTTATTACGTGCCCAACACAACCTATGCGATCTCTTAGGATCCATTACATGTCCAACCAGCACAACCTGCAACATATCCACGGCCACGGAGCATCATCTGGATGCTCATGATCATATGGATCACCGCTACTCATGATCATATGGATCATCATCATATGGGAATCACCCAGATGCACATCATCATCTCATGATCTTACGGATCATCATCTGGAACATTGTATCATGCAGCACTTATATCCTCAGCGATGAGAGGACCCGCCTGCCACCATGTTAGGAATGGGTTCAGCATCTGTGTCCCATCACTCATCTGGATGTTCATCATGCAGAGCATCACCTGGATGCTCATCACTCGGCACTTACATCCACATCCATGGGAGGACCCGCCTTCCACCATGCTAGGAATGGTTTCCAGCATCTATGTCTCGTCACTTCCTCCTTGAAGTATCTTGAATCTGTAGGACACAAGGCCTCTCTCTGAAGTACTCGAACTTAACTCTGGCTAGTGGCTTAGTCAACACATCTGCTATCTGCTCGTCTGTCGCAACATACAGGAGCTTCACTACTCCTTCTACACCATATCCCGGATATAGTGATATTTGATCTCGATATGCTTCGACTTGTCATGGAACACTGAGTTCTCTAACAACTTGAAACAACTCTGGTTTTCAAAATAGATACAAGTAGCATCCAACTAGATATCAAATAAATCAGACAGTAGCTTCCTAAGCCATACTACCTCACAACTAGCCGAACAAGATGCGACATACTCTGCCTCGGCTGTAGTCAGTGCTATGCAGGATTGCAGCACCCCGAAGTGCTCTTCCTATCTACAGTAGTGCCTTCCCAATCTGAATCAACATAACCCTCAAGGTTAAACTTTTGATTCACATCATACCTGAGCCCATAATCAATCGTATCCTTTAGGTACCTCAGAATATGCTTTACAACAATCAGGTGAACATGTCTAGGATCCATCAGGAACTGGCTCAAAGTGTTCACCGCAAAGCAAATATCTGGTCTCGTGTATGTTAGGTACATCAAGGACCCAATCATCTAACGATACATCATGGCATCAACCGACTCTGATGAATCATCACTGAATAGCTTTAGGTTTGATGCCATAGGTGTGGTCATGGCCTTGCAGTCCATCATCCCAAACCGCTTCAGGATCTCTACTACATACTTCCCTTGTCCAAGGAATATTCCATCTGCACTCTGCCACACCTCCATATCTAGAAAGTAATGCATCATACCCAAGTACTTCATCTCGAACTCGGTAGCAAGCTTCCTCATCATGTCGGTCAATCAATCTATCCTCACCTGTCACAAACAGGTCATCCACATATAGTAGGAGTATCACTGGATTGCCTTCCTCAACCTTGTAGTAAAGGTTGGAATCCGCTTTACTCTTGGTAAATCTCAAACTGGACAGGAAGCTGTCTATCCTTCCATACCATGTCCTGGGTGCCTGTTTAAAACCGTACAAGGCCTTCTTCAATTTGCACACATATAAATCCCTGTCATGTGTCTCAAAACCGAGTGGCTGCTCCACATACACTGGGCCTCTTCGACTACACCATTCAAGAAAGCTGTATTGACATCCATCTGGTGTATCTTCTATTTCATCACTGCACCCAGAGCAAGTACTGTTCTTATGGAAGTGTATCCAGCTACACATGCAAAAGTCTCTTCATAATCTATCCCTTCTTTCTGGGAGAAACCACGAGCCACAAACCTTGCCTTGTATTTCTCTATGCTGCCATCTGTAGCATGCTTGATCTTGTAGATCCACTTGGAAGTTACAACAAACTTCCCTTTTGGTCTCGGGACAACATCCTAGACATCATTCTTCATGATCAACTGGTACTCCTCGATCATGGCATCCTTCCATTACTGCATCCTGGATCCTGGGAACTTCAGATTCTTCAATATCTTCAATAGGTAGTTTTCTGGATTTGTTGAGTCTTTGTCACTTGTTCTTCGAAACAAGTTTCTATTGTAGGTGATGGTACACGTTCTTTCCTACAAGACAAGTTCAATTGCAAGATTTCAGATCAATTCTTACACATAAAGACATATGTCATATAGTCATGCAATTATCTTAGCCAATGCTTCAATACAACATTTATCCATATCCCGTAACTTTCTAGATGCCTTCCATCTCTACCAGAACATTGTTAAGAGTGTGCACAACTCCCAACATGTTAGCAAAGAGGTTTCATTCTAGATAAGTAGCAATGGCATGTTGTATAGTACCATAGGCCAGTTACCCATTACTTGCATATTAGTAGTATCTTGTTCATTAATGCAAATTTTCTAAAATGCATAATATACATCCTAAATCTAGGAGCATAAGTATGTACATGACTAAACAACACCATTTAAGCAATCATATATACAAGAAATGACAATTCAAATACTTATCTTTGTTTGGTTGTTGGGTGGACTCCCTCTCAATATTTGCTTCCTTGCGAGAACTACTGGAGTGTGCTCCTTCTTGATCTTTGCTTCTTTGTAGGAACTACTGGAGTGTTCTCCCTCTTGATCTTTGTTTCCTTGCAGGAACTACTAGAGTGTTCTCCCTCTTGATCTTTGCTTCCTTGATTATCTGTCTTTGAACTTATATCCATCCTAGACCATTATGCATGCTTAAGTGTGCACTAGTGTCATCATTGTGTCATCCTCAAGATCTCATACATAATCATACATGCATTAGTATAATCTCAATACTATCAAAACATTATGATTCTAAATATGTATGGTCATGATCATTTCATACACAGGTAATTTATCACAAGCGTTAGTATTTCAAGTTTTCAGGGAGTACTTCTTTTACTCATGCATATTCTTATTTGACCATAGGACTCTTCTGGTTTTTTATATCATTAATCAAACTAAGAAGCATAATATGCATAAACCCACGATTATTCAAACCTATAACTTCATGAATAATCATAATCAATCATACAAAAGGTATTCTTATATAAGATCCTAACACAAGGTAGGATTCTAACTTGATACAGGAAAAAACATACCTGGATTATCATGTTTGCTAGTTATGTCTAACATACCCAAACAATGTCTTCTTTGTTCTCTTCAATGATTTAGAAACCTTGTGCTAGTAACCTGCATATCTCATAAGTTAAGCATTGTACAACCAAATTATACATACCTCATAAGTAGATCTTTTATGTGATCAATGGCTATGGATGAGTATTTGTCTTCATGTCACCATGGTCATATGTTCTTGATCTAGAACTTGATTTGTCTTTCTTGATGTACCTTTCATGTTAGCGAACAACATCATCCTCCTACAACACCACAGTCCATTAGTACAATCATAAGTTTCATAACCCTAATCAATGAATGTCTTCTATCATTCACATGCATTCATACTTTTACTAGGGTGATAAGACAAGTCTAAAATTAATCAAGATTGTACTAACCTCAGTAATATGAAGACAAACATATCATAAACTCAATCATGAACATATTTCAAAACATACCTGTATCTCCTCAACTCATACCTGTCGGGATTGCTTTTAGTCTTCTTTTGTAAGGCCTTAGCCTCATCTCCCTCTGGAATTGGAACTTCTTCACTTATGTAGGTTTCCAAATCATTCTCTTATAGGATTAACCCAATCCACTTTGATTTGCTGAAACTGGATTTGGAGTTGGCTAGGGTTTGACATAGAAACCCTAAAAATCCAAACTGGGAATTTCAAACTTCTGTCTGGAAAGGGAGATGCAGATGACTGAGGCGAGCAAGATGGTGTGCTCATATTTTGAAAACTCTAAAAATTGACCCCTCAAAATTGACCTGCGAGTTTCGGATCTGCAGCTTCTATCAAATTCTGGTTTTCTGGTTTTTTTGGTTTTCTCGTCAAAATCCCGAACTAGGGTTTGATAGAGCCCGGGGTTCTACCCAACCAAAAACTTCGATCTTGGTCTCTAAATTTTGATTTTTATGAGGAGCATCCAGTCGTGGTCTCAGATTCCAAAAATTCCAACTTTTGCAGAAACCCTAATTTCCCGTAGCAGTGACAAACTAAAAATGAAAGTGCTCAGAATCCAATTTTGTTTGGACAGAAATATATGTCATATTGTTTTTTATGTATCTCTGAAATTTTGGATCCTCATGTTCTGAAACTTTGTCCTGTGGTAGACTGACCTGTCATATTTCCAACCCCACGGATCTTAGCTTTAATGGATTCTCTGAGAAAGAGATATGCCAAGTGTCACAACGTGACCTGTTTATGGGATGAAACAACATAGCAAACTTGTACGGAGTGCCACGTGTGACTGTTTCAACATAGGCCTCTGAAACCCAGACCTAGGAAACTACAGTCTGTTTCCTAAATTCCACCTTTTACGAAATTCCATTTGGAGCTTCCTAGCGCGAGATATGACCTTTGTGCCTGGGTCACTTGTTTAGGGCTGCATTCTGGAAGAGGCAAAAACCCTAACTTGTACGAATCATATCTCACAAAGTACAATGAATCTAAGGCTGATATTCAGACACAAGGTACATGGACATTTCATATTTGTTCTGTAACATTTTCATATCCTGAACCTTCGCCAAAACGGATTTATAGTGAAAGTTCCACAATGAATGGTTTTTACTATACCAAGCCCTAGCTTCCAATTTGTCGCAAGTGCAACAAGTGCCGTAAATGCCATACAATGCCTTCCTTCAAGTTAGCTCTGATACCATGTTAGTTTTTCATCATTTAATTCAATATGACATAGGATATTAACTGAGAGAACAACATGTACAGCATATCCAACACAAGAGACAAGAGACACAAAGCATTTCACCGGGGAAACCCAAGAAGGTGAAAACCCCGCAACTTCCTCAGAGATAGAATGAGCACCAATACAAAGATCACAAATATGAAACCCCAAAACAAGAGATAGTCTCCTAGAAAATGCTCCTCCTCCACTTGAGCGCACTCCTCTCTCTCACTAATGTGAAGTGAGTGAATGAGTGAATGAATAGAATGAGAGAGTCACACTCTCTATTTATACAATGACTTGACTTGCCTTTAAACCTAACTGGGCTGACCTCCCTTAGGAGAGTCTAATAACCCATTACCACTTGTCATTGGGCCGACCCCACTAGGGTGTTCGAATAACCCTTTAACTCAGATAGGGACGACCCCACCAAGGTGGTCTAATAACCCATCAAGTATAAGTTACGACACTTACAATATGACTTGTGACACTTGCAAATACAAATTACGACACTTCCAATCAGAGGAATAATACATCTCTGTTGGGGATACAATAAAGTACAAATGTAATACATATAATATACAAGTGAATATCTTCCAAAGTTACAAATACATCAACATACATAAGTTCAATTGAAAACGTTTCAGGGGACAAACCTTCTGGTGGTATCAACCTAGATTCAGTATTAGCAAAGAGATCAGCATCAAAGTTCTGTGATCTAGGCACTGACTTGATGTTGAATGCAGATAAAGAGTTAGTGAGATCTCTTACCAACTTTTGATAGTTAATTAAATGAGGAGAAAAGCAATGTATCTTGTTTCTTACATGTTTCACTATGATCTCTGAGTCTCCAAAGCATTCGATTACTTGTGCACCCATATCAATGGCCTTGTTGAGTCCCTGGACTAGGAACTCATACTCAGCTATATTATTGGTACATTCAAACTCAAGTCTGCAAGCAATCATAGTTTTGGTCCCTTTTGGATCAATTAGGACACACCCTGCACCACCTCCATCTTTAGATCTAGAGCCATCAAAAAATAAAGTCCATGCAATGGGATCAATCCTAAAATTTGTATTGACATTATATACATTGTGTACAATAGTGCTAGAGAATGGTACAAAAGTAACATTGGTAATTTGTGACAGGTTCTGTGCATTCTCAATTGGTGAGGAATCAACAGGCAGATCCCCAAAGAATGTGTCAAATGTGAAATGCTCAATGTGTGAACTGAAATAAGAGGCAGGTTCACTTGAGACATTAAGGTTAGTGATTGTTTGATTCATAAATGGTTCCCTACTGATCTCAATCTTATTTGGTTTCCCATTGTAGGGTAGCCATAGGTGAGACCAATCAGTGGCAAAGTATCCTTTCATCTTTTCTGACCAGTCTCTGCTCAGCCACATTTCATAAGCTTCAGGCATGTCAGCTAGAACGATATCTATGGTCTAGTGGATCCTGGGATCAGCAAACAAAGTCAACAAGACATTTCTTAATCTTCTTACTACTCTTACTTTGGATATGTCAAGCTGGACAATTTGAGTAGGACAAGGTTCCCAAGTTGCATTTAATTTTCTGCAGATAGAAAGGGGCATCATGTTGGATGAGGCACCTGAATCTATCATATAATTGTGTACATTCCTATTGAAGATTTCAAATGTAAGAAAAAAAGGAGGTGTCCTCTTGCTTCCAGGTTTTTGATCATCTGGTTTGGTAAAAGAGTCAAAGTTATTGTTTTGAGTTTTCCTTGGTTGTTTGATTATCATACTTTTAGGTAGAGAGTCTCTCATAGAAGGGATTTTAAAGAGTTCGAATAAAGAAATATTAGCTTTGACTCTTTTCAAATCTTCAGCCAAATTGTACTCCTTTCAAGTATGACTATATCCTTTGTTGGGACCTGCTGTTGAAGATGGAGGTTCCTAAGAGGATTGTCCTTTTGATCTAGTGTTGTAGGGGTGTTGAACAATGAATATTGTCTCAGGTTCTTCTCCCTCTTCATTCATTGGGAGTTCATAAAAGTAACTTACAGTATTAATCTGCTGGTCTTCTTCTTCTTCTTCTTCTTCTTCTTCTTCTTCTAGTAATTGTGAGTATTGATTTGTTTGATCATCAGAGGGTTCAGGGACACTCTATGTTTCAGTGGCCAAAGATTTAAAAATAGAGTAAATCTCTTCAGAAGTCAATCCTTCATTAGGATTTGGAGGTGGTGGATTTAGAGGAGGGTCATAAGGTATCCTAAAAGGCGGCCTTGCAAAACCTCTGTTATTAGATTTATTTTCATTATTATTCTTCTTTAAATCAACTATCTCATTGGAAATTTTATGGAGAAACTTTTTCATGTCAGTCATGTCAAAAGGATCTGGCTTTGTTCCAGTGCTTCTTGGAGGATTCTCATTTTTCTTGCGGGAGGTAGATGCTTGGTCAGTTGATATGTCAGGATTGTCTTTCAGACCAAACATATCCTTCTCAACTTGCATAGCTTCAGCAAAAGCCTCCTGCAAACTTTCTTTATGAGCTCTTTTAACCCACATAGCTATTTGAATTGGAAGTCCCTTGATGTAGTATGCTACCAATAAATCTTCAACAGGAAGAACATTGGTAGGAATTCTGTTTTTGAGGTATGAAAATCTATGATTAAAGTCTTTTACCCTTTCTTTCCCTTTGATTTTCATGGAGGAAAGATCTAAAACCAAATCTTTTGGGGTCTTGTCATCCCCAAATTTCTGAATGAAAAGTGCTGCAAAATAATCCCATGATGAGATAGATCTAGCTTCTAAAGCAAAGTACCATGTGGAAGCTCTACCTTCAAAGGTATAAGGAAACAGTCTGCAGACTACTTCCTCATGTATTACACTTTTGAGTCTGATTGCCTACATGAATGTTTTAATGTGATCTTCTACAGGGATTTTATCATCAGGATTATATTTTGGAAGCCATTTTTCAGGATTCTTAGGTAATCTATGTTGATCACTTGGGACAAACACAACATCTTGATCTAACCATGGTCTATTGGGTCGTTTGTAAGCCATTGGGATGTCTTCTTCTGAAGAACTAGAAGATTCAGAGTCTGATGATTCGTCTGAGGAAGATGAAGAAGAAGGGGGTGAAGGTGGAGGTCCACTTGTTGTGGTGTTTTGCTGAGGAGTGTTTTGTTCTCCAAATAATGAATCAAGGTTAAATTAGGGAGTCAATGGGTCTCTTGAAGAATTGTTATGTTCCTCAATGTTTTGGTCACTTGAATTTTGGTTATCTTGATTATTTTGATTATTTTCCTGTGGATCAGTGTTCTCGTGATGAATTGATGCTAACCCCTGATTACATTCTTCAACGATCCTTCACTGTAACCTAGCAACACTATCAGAAGAACTTTTAAGTATATGTTCAAGTGTAAGGGGTCCCCTAGTGTGTGATACGAGAATAATGTCTCCCCTTCTGGTTTCCTGTTCAATTACAGGGGTAGCAGGAATAGTGTTTGGATCTTGCACCGGTTGTTCAACAGAGGTTGATACCTGCGTGTGAATACGGGTGACAATTGGTATTCTTGATGTAGGAGGCTTACTGGTATTCTGTTTAGGCATATCTTACTTCTGGCCCTCCTTCTAGTGCCATTTGTTGATGCCTCGGATGTGTAGGTTGTTGGAATGGCTTCCAAGGCTCACAACAGAGGGGGGAAACCCAGACTGAAAGGCTTCAAAAGGTCCTACGTAAGGACAATTCTATCCCCAGCCTGTTTGGAATAGTAATCTCCCACGGATACAAAGGCCTCCACTGGCACTTATGGTTTTGATCCTAAATGGATCTGTCTTCCTGTGAAGGAAAACAAAGTGTCTTGAGTCTATAGAATCTACCTAGAAGGAAACCTCATCTAAATTAATTCTATTCTGAGAAGGTATTTTGTTTAAGTGCAGATTAACTTGTTGTGAAAATAGATAAGCATGCTTACCAACTTAACAGAAATGTGAAGGAGATTAGTTACTTATCTACTCAAGTTACAACCAACCAATTAAAATTAAATGATGGCAAATTAAGGGTTTAGGTACATTCAAGATCAACTTGTGACTGATATGTCAATTGAAAAATTAACATAAATTATGAGTTTCTGTGAACCATTTGCAGAAATATATAAACATTTTAATTGAATAAATTCTCTTAAAACATTTAAAGATACACATATCTTAAGCAGAGAGAAATCAAAACTATAGATCAATGTTTTATAAATTGCAAAGAGTAAACAGTATTGATAAGGAACCTGAAGTGAAAATCAACATTTATCAAAGAAATTTGATTAATAGACAAAAGAGGATCCAAGAGAATAACATTACTGTATCACTAAAAGTTTGCAAGAAATTACAAGCTCTGCATTAACCAGAGTATCCCCAGTCTCTTTTGCTGATTTTCTCCTCCAAATTCCCTCCTCCCAGCCTACGAGAGATCTACCCTTTAAATAATAATTACAAAATGATACAAAGAGTAAATTCCCATAAAACATGGATTACAAAATTCGAACTAGACTAATGGCCAAGAAAGTCTTGCCACTTGGCCCAAATTTCTAACAATTCATCTATATTTAGATAAATCGTTGACTGAAGCCCCAGTTGGGCATCACACGTAAAACTTTGAATCTCGTTTTTAGCCAACTTATGCCAAACACGGATGAAAATGTGGATCTTTCCCTCCATGGAAACATGTTTCCTGATTAACTGATCCACATCTTCAATTTTGATATGCTCGAGTTGCTGAATCTTCTCTTTGGCCTCCCCGCATTGGTGATCAACCTGTTCAATCACCAATTTAGGTGGACAAGCACTTTCAATAAGATCCATGGTTGGGAATTGCAATGTTTCCATGCTGTTGTCAACAACATACCACCTTCTTCCACAAATAGCTTGTGCTTTCTGAATAGTATCTTCAACCATATCATTGAAATCATTCCAATCACGCAACACAGTCCTAATTTTCTTGATTTGAAGACTACTAAGGACAGGGATTTCCTCTAGTCTACCTTTACATACCTCTACCATTCCACAATATCATCTTTGGCCTTAGCGGCTTGCTGTCTCTTAGCTATCTTCCCATCAAGAATAACAGACATCTTGCCAAAATCAATATGAGTCTCTCGAATTTCATCCAGAGTGCCAAACAGTTCAGTTATCAATTTGTAGTGTTCTTCATTGAACTGGATGGCCAAGTCTTTAAACTCTAGCTGGGAAAACCTAGAGAAGGCAAAGGAGGCTCCACTTGCAGTTGCATCCTCACATTGTTTCTCAAGCACAACTATCCTTTGTGTATTGGTAGCATTTACAACCTGTGCATCATGTAATTGAGCCTGGAGAGAGGTATTCTTCAGCTACAAATCTTCAAACCTATCTTCAAACACCTTTCTGAGATCACTAACATAAGCTTCATGCTCCTCATTGGTTTTTTCCAATTGCTCTTCAAGCTTCTTCAACTCTTCTTTGTTCAAATCAATCTCCCTATTCAGTGTTGTCACTAAATCAAAGTTTGCACCTGCAAATGCACCCATAGCTGCAATTGTATCCAATGCTTCCTTTTGGACATCATTAGATTGCTTAGCCCAAATTATTTGATTAGGGGTGTGTGCCTCTAATCCATCTTGATCCCTACATCTCTTCTTACCTTTTCTCATCACTGCCTTAGATGCCTTGCTGTAGAAATAATCCCCAAGAGGGACTGCAATATCTTCTTCAAACTCAGCTACCAATTCAGTAAATGATGTAGTCACATTTATTGTTGAAACAAATGGGGATGCCTTAGTGACAGTGGAACTGGGCATAGACATAGTGACTTGGGAAGTAGTTGGGGAGGAAGGGATATTTTGAATGGCTGGTGGTATAGAGATTGGGGAAGGAACTGAAGTGAAGGCTTCAGAAAGTGGAATATGGATGTCATCAGTTGGTGATGGAAAAGGAGGAACTGGAGTTTGTTCATCAGTATTTGGTGGTGATAAAATGGATGGAGGTGATTGCAGAGGGATAGTCGAAGACTGGATCTCTGCGATAGTAGATGGAAAAATGGGAAGTGGAACTGAGCTAACTGGAATTGGGGCAGTGATGGAAGTAACTATATGAAATAACTGGGATAGGGTAGGTGGTATTGTTTCCCCAGATGATAAGGATGAAAGAATTTGAATAGATGAAAGAAGAAGTCCTGAGGTTGTGGTATCAGCATCATAAGTGGTTTCAAGGATATGTTGGTCTGGGATATAATCATCCATTTCAATAGCATTCAATAAATCTGTAACTGTTTGAGAATTTTCAGTTACTTCTTCAATCACGGGAACATAAAGGTGCACCTCATCTTCAACATCACTGTCAATAATGTCTAAGGTAGGGATTTGAGATGCAGAAGCCTGAGTTTTCTACCTTATAGTTGATTTAGTCTCGGCCATCATTTGATCATCACTAATCTGGGTAACTGTAGGAGTGACTTGAATATCAACAATAGGATTAGCAGCTGCAACTACTTGGGTGTCCAACACCGAAGTCATATTTGCTAGTTCCTACTTTAATTGTTGAGATGCTTGCGTTAATTCTTTAACTTCATCAACAGCTTTAAGCTTACGAGGATCTCCCATAAGGAATTTTCCTTTCTCTTCTTCACTACAGGTTAGAATTAGTGGAACAACTGCTTTCTAAGCTTCCTTCTCCTCTCTATCCTTTCTTGTTTGCTCAGCGAGTTTTAGTTCCATTGCCCTGTAACTCAAAAATCTGTTTTTGAGTTCCTGTTGATAATGCATGATTTGGTTCTACTCATATCTACTCTTATCCCTAGCCAGGACTTCAGAAAAGGTGTTTACTCCCTCATAGATGGAATCATCAGGAAATTATTCATGAACATAACCCATCTTCACATGATTTTGCTTGAAATGAGCATCAAGAAATCCCTTAGGATCATGTCTTCTTTTGGCAGCATGGCCCAATTTCAAAGAAGCCATTTTGTCACCCAACACTGTAGCCCAAGTTGAAGTTGGGATAGCCAATGGCCCAAGATTCAAGGGGAACTTAGGCCATCCCCTCCTTTTAGGATTGATGAGCCTTTTATACACACCATCAATAACAGTTTGATAGGAAACTTCTTCAATAACCAACTTGTCTGGAACTATCCTGGGTAGCAGATGGACAGTTCCGCTTCCCCAAACTCTAACATATGAGAATGATTCACCCACATACCAATCGCCAATTGTAGTAATGAAGGTTCTGGCATCATCTGAGAAAGCAAGAGCCTGTTCTTTGAATATTTTAAGATAAATACTTCCAAGGAAGTGGTCACAAATGTCATATATCAAAGGTATGTAATTGCTTTCCCAGAATGCATAAGGATAAATATGGACAAGAGGGTCTGATGGAGTCCAAAGCTATCCCATGTTGGGATATTTAAATTCTGTGCAAAATACATCAATGACAAAAGATGAAAAGAAGAAATGTGGCTTCCTTAGAGCCGGTGCTTGCTGATATGTTTGAATGGCTGTCTTGAGTTCAAATGACAAGATAGATTCCCAAGGGAAAGACTCACCAGTTGTTAGTACATGATGGGCTACATGAGCCCATTCAGCTTTAAATACCGAACAATTTGGGAGACCATACAGTCTGCATAGCATGGCTTCCAATAGGGAGTAAGGTTCTCTAAACCAGGTAACCAGGTATAAGTTATCATCCCCAGGCATGAAACCGTTAGGTTTAATCATCCATGACTTTAGCATTTCGTTAAAATTATACCTGGTCTTAGAAGATTCTACGAATTCAATGTTAAGGGGTTGCACAGCCGGTTTAAGAGCATAGGCTGTAATGAAAACCTCAGGGCGGAAAGTAGCCAATTGTGACCCTGCGCTGTCATTGAAAGACTGGTCTTTAGGGTTAGCGTGGTCCACAATCCATTTAACCTCATCAGTATAAGTAAGGATAGCGGGTCTGGCAGCAATGGCATGAAGCTAGGAATCCCTAATTCGTTCATATGCAAGTTGGTCATTCTAGATGTCCGATAGGTCATCATTATAAAAAATTGAGTAGATTTTGGACCAATCGATTTGGTAGGTTTCAGTAATCTTATCACTGGTGTCTGAGAAGATACCAAAGTTTAGGTCTTTGGTCAGCAGGTCTTTGTGAGCAGTCTTGGATTGAGTATTCCGCGACATTTTGAAAGACTGTATAATTTTGATAAATAGAAAAACACAAAATCAAAACCAATTCACAAACTGCGAAAACCCTAAACAACAGAATGCGAAAATGACAGAAAAACCAACCTGAATTAACTGAAAATGGTGAAAATGACCCCTAGTAAAACTCGCAGTGAAAATCCACTCAACAAGGTAATTTTTTGAAAATGAAAATGATAAGGAAAAATAGAAAAAACCGTATATTTATCAATTTTCGGGGAGTAAAATCTAGGTCGTAGGATTGAGACGAATGAACGACTGAGATCAAATCTTGTGGGATGCAGGGTCAAGTTGTGGGGGTTTATTTTTCAACTATGTACATTCTTCCCGCAATCTGCAATCTGCAATTGCGGGCTACGGGTTGCGGGATTGTAACTTTAGAAAACCAACGAACAAAAGAGTTTCTACAATCCGCAATCCGCAATCTGCAATTGCAGGTTGCGGGAACGCAAACAACTTTTTTTTTTAAATAAAATAATCTTTCCACAATCCGCAATTGCGGAAACACACAACGCAATTTTATTATTCAATCCACTTTTCCTCAATCCGCAATCTGCAATTGCGAGTTGTGGGTTGCGGAATTAAAAGTTAAAAAACTATTTACAAGGCCTTCTCGCAATCCACAATTTGTGGGTTGCGGGATGACAACATTCAAAAAAATGAAAAACAAAACTCCCGCAGTCAGCAATTGCGGGATAGCAGGATTGCGGGATGAACATAACTTTGTAAGAAAAATCAGAGCTTCCCGCAACTCAGAAAAATAGTGAAAAACAATGAATAGGGAATAAAGTCATAATAAAATAGACGGAAAACCCCATAATGATAAAGGAATTTAACGTATTACCTTTGCATTAAGAATCTTGGGGCTCCCATGTTCAAATAGAACATGGGATCTGTTGTACCTATGCCAGTAGGTTACCTCGTTTAAACATGAAGCTTATTGATGTTGTTAAAGAACTAGTGCAAACGTTTTGGCATGATAAGACTAGACCGTCATCAAATCAAAGATATGTGTTAAAGTTGAGAAAATGTGTTAAGGGGTGTGAACTCCATGTCAAGCACACACAATTGAACTTGGGCCAAAGGTCCTTCCTTGACATGACACAAACGAAACTCTATGAGAGGTTCAAGAATGAGCACACACAATTGAACTTGGTCCAAAGGTCCTTTGAAAAATGCAAACCTTGGTATGCTAGAATTTGCATTGATCGCAACACATGTTGTTGTAGATACCATGCAGAATTTGAGTACTACTATGATACATATAGACATATATTTTGTGATTTACATACTAACATTGTGGAGGACTGCCCATCGTTACAACCACCAAATGCATCTAGAGAATTTATACATATCATAATGTGTCCAAGACCTGAAGGACAAAAATATGATAAAATATCATGTTTATATGGGACATGTTCCAGGTGCAATGGATTTGCATTATTGAGCCATTACATCCATGAAATCGAGGAGCACGAATTTGGGAGGATGTTAGTACAAATGCAAAACTTCAAGTACATAACATATCAAGTAGATACTACGAAGGAAAGCAAAAAAATTGCATTGGTGAAGTCACAGGTAATCTAAGTTTGCATACTTTCATACTATACATGTTGAGTTTATACATATATATTCAGATTGCAAATGTCCCGTTGTATTAATGCCCTTGGTTTTGTGGCACCAGTTACATATTTTCATTTTCATGAAGGAATTCTACAAAAGGACTAAACAGTATGTAAAACATGGCCATGTAGCACGATGGAAGGATGAACAGTACAGACAGTGCAGGGACACCTTTCCCAATGGCACACTAGTGTCGGTTGTGGACTTTGCTGAAAACTACACCCTGCAGCCACATAATGAGATTCAAAGTCAATACTACCATTCATACCAAGTTAGCATAATGGTCCATATCACATATAGGCACACGTCAGAGAGTAGCAATGACATGAGGATAATATTGAAAGAGACCAAATTATACATCGGTGATGACCAGTGCCACGACCTGCATTATGTGCAGCATTGCTTCATAATTTTATATGATTAGTTGAAGGAGAGAGGTATACATATGGATCAGCATCGGATATGGTCAGATGGTTGTGCAGGCCAGTTCAAAAATGCACGTGTATTCCAGTGGTTGAGTATTTTGCACAAGACTTATGACGTGTTGCATATATCGAACTATTTTGAGAACGAGCATGGAAAGGGAGAGCATGATGGGGATGGAACATGTATCAAAACTTCCCTTCGAAGGGAGGATATGAGGCACATGACAAAACCACGTATCCGGGATGCAAAATCCATAGTTCAATGGTGCTCTGCAAAAATTTCAGATCTAACCACGGAGCAGTACAGACCAACAGGTAGAGGACATGTTTTTAGAAATTTATGGCATGTGGTTGATATAGATCTATCACGTTCTTATAGTTGTATTACTATACAAGGCACTCGTGGATTTCATTCAGTTTGAAGTTCAAACAAACCCTTATTTGAAATATGGATGGAGAAACTTACTTGATTTTGAATCAACGGATTGGGTTGATGAATGGGATCATGTATCACTTGCAGTGGACCCACATGCAGTTGTTGAAACAATCCAGTTGGAGCAAGGCCAGTCTTCTATTTCGAATGAATATGATCATATATCTGATCTTGTACTGTTAAATTTCATACATTCATAGCATAATAATTCAATTGCATAAACAATATCACTAGAAGAAAGACAAAGCACAAAACAATAACAACATAGTTTATCCTGGGAAACCCAAACGGGAGAAAACCCAGCAACCTTCGTATAGAGATGATAATTTCGAGAACAAAGTACAATCATAAAAGATAAAAGATAAAATGATTCCCAAAACGTAGAAACCCCAAAATAGTCTTCTTCTCCAGCAGATCCGAGCTTCTCTCTCTCCAAGTGATGCAAAATTGAGTGAATGAGTGAGTGAGATAATGAGGTGTACTTTACCTCTATTTATACAAGTGTCAAAACTGACTTTTACCCTAGCTGAACCGACTTCTCTATTTGACTGGGATGACTTCACTTGGGGGGAATTAATAATTTAATTTTAATATTTTCTTTTGCTTCTTTTAACCCCAAGGTTTAGATTGATTCTTTCAATGGTTTACATAGTTTATTACATCAAGTTCATCTCCCTTAGGAGGTAAAATCAAGTCCAATAGAAATACAGTAAATAATATATTCCGAAGTTGCACAAAATCCAACACTCCCTCTCAACGAGGAAGGTACTCTTCGGTCTTCATCAGCATCATGGTCATCTGTGTTTCATTTGTACATCTATACTGTCTCTATAATCTTTATACATACTGAAGGTTGTCATCACAGTCTCAGTCCTTCGAGAAGTGTCTTCATGCATCAACTTCACCATTCCTTCAGTGGGTCCAGGGGAATCACTAAATCCTGGATATCTAAGATATCAGCTATACCATTTTCTACCTACCTGTCTCATCTGCTGATGGGACTTCTCCCATACATGGTTGATATCCCAGATGAACAAATGGGAATGATCATCTACTACCTGTTTGTATCATCTGTCGATGGGGTCCTCCCATACCTAACTTGGAACCTGAACGAGTAGAGGTACCTATGCAATCACACGGTCATCTACTACCTGTCTATCTCATCTGTCGATGGGATTTATCCCATTCCTGGATGAGAACCTGGATGAGGAGAGGCACCTGTGTGAACCCAACCATCCACTACCTGTCCAACTCATCTACCAATGGGATTTATCCCATACCTGCTTGAGCACCTGGACGAGTGAAGGTACCTGGGTGAACCCAACCATCTACTGCCTGTCTGACTCATCTGTCGATGGGATTTCTCCCATACCTGGACGAGTAGAGGCACCTGGGAGAAAGTAGTGGAACCATCTCGATGTCATATTTCCCTCTGAAGGAGGGACACGTTCTCTTCTACACCAAGTCTCCCGCGATATTATTTGAACTTCACCCTGGAAAGAGCCTTGGTGAGAACATATGCAGTATGGTCGTCTCTCGGCATGTACTGTAACTCAACCGCACCTTTCTACACCATATCACATACGAAGTGATACCGAATCTCTGTATGCTTCGAACTATCATGAAATATAGGATTCAATTACATTTTCACATAGCTCTGGTTATCACAGTGAATCACGGTCGGCTCTAGAATCTAGCCAAACAACCCTACCAGGAATTTACGAAGCCAAACTTTTTCTCGAGCTACTGTACTAGCAGCCATGTACTCGGTCTATGCAGTACTGAGTGCTATCGAGTTTTGCTTCCTGTTGCACTAGGAAATAAATGCAGAACCCAAACTGAAGCAACATAACATTCTAACCATAACTAGCACGTATGTTATTTCATTAGTAATAATGCCAAAAGATGCTTTCTTTGTAAAAAGATCCTTTTTTTAATTGGATAAAATTCTCCACATGGTTGAGGAAATAATATTTTTTATTGTGAAGACAATGAGTGAGTCAACTAATCGCAAAAGTATGTGGCCAAATATTTTTTAATGGGCACCATTTCCGGGCAAATCGGGACATTTTCCGGAAAATAGAAGAGTTAACGCAGGTTCAACATGAGTTAGGAAGCTACGAAGGTGGGTGTAAGAGTCTTGAAACTCTAAATCGCATTCAATAACCAGCGTAATCCATGAGTGAAACCTGGAAGTAAAATAGTTTTTAATGTCTAAGTATTTAAGAAAACGATGGCGCAATTATGTGATAGGAGTGGTGGAGCATCCATTCCTGAGCATGATCTGACTGGTAATAAACTGAGAAACTTATCCTAAATTGAAATTGGTTGAGCATTCACACCCGATCACCCATTTGGCGGGGAACCGAAAAATAATCCAAGGAAGAAATTAAACCGATAATGATTTAAAAATAATAATTCATGGAAGAAATAATATTGGGAATGTTTTTCGAAAATCATTTTTTTGGGCGGTGATATTTGGCATGGTGATGAAAGAAAAAAAAACATGCCATTGTATCAGTCCTTACCTTTGGCCATCAAGACGACTCACAGCAAAGACAATTCCTGAAAAATCATCGAAGAAAAAACTTCGTTTGAAAACTTCATTGGGTTGAAGGTATGTCGTGCAGGCTAGAAAATTCATCTGAAAATCAGCCCTTAAAATAGGGTTCAATTTTTGGCCAATTTGAGTGATTCAAATTTGAAAATTTGAGTTTTATTATTCTCTGTTTTTTTACAGTTTCATATTTTCATTTCATATTTGCAAATACTAGGGAATTCTGATAAGTTATTGTCATTGACAACAATGGCTAAGTACCAAGGAATTTTTGCTGAGTTATTCATTGTTTTTTTACAGTTTCATATTTTCATTTCATTTTTTTTCCTTGGAAAAAAAGCGTAATTTTATTTCATCCGATGAGAAAAAAATTACCTTCTGTAGATCCATTTTCGGATAAGTGCATTTCTGATATTCAAGTCATTTAGTAAGACCTATTGTCTTCTTCTGAACTTCTAAAGCTTTAATATTTTTACATATCAAGTTCTGAAACTGAAATATAATAACAAGTGTCTATTGGATTACATTACATAGAGAAAATTAACAAAAAAGCCCTCGGTAGAGGAACCACTGTTATGAGAATAGAGCCTCAAAACGACTGTGAACTAAGGAGAAAAATGCAAGGAAAAAGAGAGACATCCTGAACCCTCGTAACCTTGTGATTTTAACACCTAGCCTAATTTCACTTGTTCTTAATATGCAAAAAAAGTTTTTTCTCACTTTGGCAGGTTAATTTCTTGAACATGTGACCATCATAAGGAAAACTGAAAGCATGGCTAGATAACCACTTCAACAAGGAACAAATCCATGTCAACCTTTAAATTTGTTGATACACACACACCATCTGGCGGGCATTTGAAACTACCTTTTTAAACTACTAATTCAACACTTAGACAAAAAATTGTCAAACCTTAGGGTAACATGAGATTTTTATTTTCATCAAATTGGAAGTGTGAGACACCAAATGGATAGAGGCCAACAAGGTGATTCCATCCAGACCAATTTCATCCTATGAAACTTCTTTCTCTCTCCTCCGCGGGCATTTTTCTGGAGCAGTGCAAATCAAGCTAGGATGCACTTTTGGCAGATCAATATCTTCACCTACAAAGACTCTGGACAAACCAATGATATGTTTGGATGCAACAACCAATAGTCTAGAGACTCATACCCTTAAAATATTTTAAGACATCAACCACAGTAAATGGAGGGGATTTTACTGAGGTCACTCAGGCATTTTTACCAGTAATTTTATACTTAGACAATTTTTTGCATTTTCCTAGACTGGAGCAATATGCATAAAACATTGTTTTTTCAGACCCATAACTTCCTTTTCAGACACTCTCAAGACAAGATGAGACCATGGTAAGGTAGAAAAATAAACAAGCTACAGCCTGACACTATGGGGCGGGAATTTACCTTAACATATTAATTATGGCGGTCATTTTCCTGAGGCCAATTGGGCAGTTTTACTACCACTGGTGCAAAAACAGTCGGAAACCCTGTTTTGGTAGGCCTTTAACTTTGTCATCAAACACCCTCTTTAATAAATGATACCATGGTAAGATAGCCTCTTCAACAAGATATATCAAGATAGTTTTAGATAATTTTTATCATTCTCCTATGAGGTACGACGAGCAATTTCCCAATGCCACTTGGAATAATTTTCCAACACTGAGACATTTTTCAGAATTTCTCCAAACTGACAAATCTCTATATAACTAGGTCAAATTGTAATAATGACATGATGAATGTACTAAAGCACCATTAAGTGGATTTGCATCCTCAGCAACTATGCCACATCATCATACATGCCATGTCATCATATCTTTTGTCATTAATGAATACTTTTGTCATCAATGACAATTATACTCAACAGTGTTCATGTTCATAACTCATCCACCTCCAATAAGATGCTTTCATAAAAACATTATCCCTCATAGGTGGGAAATGGTGGGAATTTTTTGAAGCCTACTTAAGCCCATGCCAGCTGATCAATTTATCAGCACAAGGACACCTCCTGGCGGGCATTTCCAAATGGCCCCTTAGCCTTGTGATTTTAACACTAAGCCAAATTTCTTTTGTTCTTAATATGCAAAAAAATATTTTTCCTACTTTGGCAGGTTGATTTCTTACACATGTGACTATCAGGAAGTAAACTGAAACCATCAATGGATATATACTTCACAAGGAACAAGTTCAGATCAACTGATAAATTTATCCCCCCAAGGACAGTTCCTGGTGCGCATTTCCAAATATCCCCTTAACCTTGTGATTTTAACACAGCCAAATTTCATTTGTTCTTAATATACAAAAGAATTTTTTTATCACTTTGGAAGGTTAATTTCTTGCAGATGTGACCATCATAAGGAAAACTAAAAGCATGGATGGATAACCACTTAAACAAGGAACATATCCATGTCACCCTTTAAATTTGTTGATACACACACATCATTTGGTGGGTATTTGAAACTAGCCTTTTAGACTACTAATTCAACACTTAGACAAAAAAATTGTCAAACCCTAAGGTAACATGAGATTTTTATTTTCAGAAAATTGGAAGTGTGAGACACCCAATGGATAGAGGCCAACAAGGTGATTCCATCCAGACCAATTTCATCCTTTGAAACTTCTTTCTCTATCCTCGGCGGGCATTTTTCTGGAGCAATGCAAATCAAGCTCGGAGGCACTTTTGGAAGATCAATATCTTGACCTACAGAGACTCGTTGGACAAACCAATGATATGGTTGGATGCACCAATAAACATTCTAGAGGCCTATACCCTCAAAGTATTTTAAGACGTAAACAACAAGAAATGGTGGGCATTTTACTAAGGTCACTTAGGCATTTTTACCAGTAATTTTATACTTGGACAATTTTTGCATTTTCGTAGACTGGAGCAATCTTCCTGAAACAATGTTTTGGAAGACCCATAACTTCCTCCTCATACACTCTCAAGACAAGATGATACCATGGTTAGGTATACAAATAAAAAAGCTACATCCTGAAACTATGGGGCGAGCATTTACCTTAACCTATGAATTATGGCGGGCATTTCCATGAGGCCACTTGGGCAATTTTACTACCACTAGTGCAAAAACAGACTGAAACCTTGTTTTGGAAGGCCTTTAACTATGTCATCAAACACCCTATTTGATAACTAAGACCATGGTAAGATAGCCTCTTCAACAAGATATATCATGATATTTTTAGATAATTTTTATCATTCTCCTATAAGGTACGGCGGGCAATTTCCCAAGCCCTCTTGGACCAATTTTCCAACACTTTGCCATTTTTCAGAATTTCTCTAAACTGACAAATCTCTATATAACTACGTCAAATTGTAATAATGACATCATGAAGGTACTAGAGCACCATTAGGTGGGTTTTCATCCTCATCAACCATGCCACATCATCATACATGCCATGCCATCATATCTTTTGTCATTAATGAATACTTTTGTCATCAATGACAATTATACTCTACAATTTTCATGTTCATAAGTCATCCACCTCCAATACGATGCTTTCCTAAAAACATTATCCCTCATAGGTGGGAAATGGTGGGAATTTTTCCAAGCCTACTTAATCCCATGCCAACTGATGAACTTATCAGCACAAGGACACCTCCTGGCGGGAATTTCCAAATGGACCCTTAGCCTTGTGATTTTAAGACTTAGCCAAATTTGTTTTGTTCTTAATATGCAAAACAATATTTTTCCTACTTTGGCAAGTTGATTTCTTGCACATGTGACTATCATGAAGTAAACTGAAACCATGACTGGATATTTAATTCAACAACGAACAAGTTCATGTCAACTGATGAATTTATCCCCACAAGGACAGTTCCTGGCGGGCATTTCCAAATAGCCCCTTAACCTTGTGATTTTAACACCTATCCAAATTTCACTTGTTCTTAATATGCAAAACAAGTTTCTTCTCACTTTGGCAGGTTAATTTCTTGCACATGTGACCATCATAAGGAAAACTGAAAGCATGGATGGCTAACCATTTCAACAAGGCACAGATCCATGCCACCCTTTAAATTTTTTGATACACACACATCATCTAGGGGGAATTTGAAACTATGCTTTTAGACTACTAATTTAACACTTGACAAAAAATTGTCAAACCCTAGGGTAACATGATATTTTTATTTTCATCAAATTGGAAGTGTGAGACACCCAAAGGATAGAGGAAACAAGATGATTCCATCTAGACCAATTTCATCCTTTGAAACTTCTTTCTCTCTCCTCGGTGGGCATTTTTCTGGAGCAGTGCAAATCAAGCTAGGAGTCTCTTTTGGCAGATCAATATCTTGACCTACAGTGACTCTTTGGACAAACCAATGATATGGTTGGATGAACCAAGCAAAATTCTAGAGACCCATACCCTCAAAATATTTTAAGACATCAATCACAGGAAATGGCGAGAATTTTACTGGGGTCACTCATGAAGTTTTACCAGTAATTTTATACTTAAACAATTTTTGCATTTTCTCAGACTAGAGCAATCTGCTTGAAACACTGTTTTGGCAGACCCATAACTTCCAACTCAGACACTCTCAAGACAAGATGATACCATGGTCAGGTAGACAAATCAACAAGATACAACCTGAAACTATGGGTCGGGCATTTACCTTAACCTATGAATTATGGTGGGCATTTTCCTGAGGCCACTTGGGAAGTTTTACTACCACTGGTGCAAAAAAAGCATGAAACCCTAGTTTGGTAGGCCTTTAACTTTGTCATCAAACACCCTATTTGAGAACTGAGACCATGGTAAGATATCCTCTTCAACAAGCTATAGCATGATAGTTTTAGATAATTTTTATCATTCTCCTATGAGGTACGGCGGGCAATTTCCCAAGGCCACTTGGACCAATTTTCCAACATAGCCATTTTGAGTGTAAAATTACAAGTGTTAAATTACAAGTTAAATCTGAGTGTAAAATTACATTTTTTTTTCCTGGGAAAAAAAGTAATTTTATTTCATCCAATGAGAACAAAATTACATTATGTAGCCAAACTTTGTAAGTAGTGTATTTATGATATTTCTTGCCTTTTGGATAGACCTGTAGTCTTCTTTTATGCTTCTGATGCATTTAGCTTTTTACGTTTCTGATACTGATCCTTAAAACACTATCATCTTGTTTAACAGACATAATAACATATTATGACAAAATTGTCCTCTGAGAAGGACTCTGAGTTCTGAAAAAAGAGCCAAAAACTAGGTGAGACAAATTTCTGAGAAATAACAGAAAGGGAAAAAAAAGAAAGATCCTGAAGTTGTTTAAGAGCCTCTGTCAGATCTGGTCATTCTATGAACGGTATGTGGTAAAATTCATGAACTTTGCAATTGATATTTTCCTTTATCTTCCATATTCCCAAAGCCATGTCCGCCTCTTAGTGTAAAATTACATTTATGATATATTTCAGTTTTTTTAATGAGAGAAATTATGTCTGAAATCTAATGCCAATATTGATTGTTTTTGTTTATTTTGCAGATTATCTCATCAATGGATCATTCAAATGATCCATCTCAACAAAATATTCCTCGAAAAAGAGGTCGACGTAAGAGTCTAGATTACTCAAAACTTCCCACTTTGGAACCACGTGACATTGTCCTTCAATTCACTCATGGTAGAGGTAAAAAGACAATGCAATATGTTGCTCATGGACAATGTAAAGGATTTCAAGATCAAAATTCCATACCATAGAATGAGTCCACAAGTTTCCCTCAAACAACAAGCAATCATCCAGCCATTCTTCAAATTCAATGTCCTCAATGTAAGCAACCAATGACAAACAACAATTTTGCTAGACAACAGAGGCAATGTTTGTCTCCAATTGCAGTTGAAGGGAATCTTAACGCACAAAGTGGAAATATTTATGAAAGAATGAACTCTGTTCCAGAGAATGTGAGGGTCCCATTACATGCTTCCATTTCATTAACAAACAACAATGTTTCTAGACAACAGAGGCAACCTTTGTCTCCAATTGCAGTTGAAGGGAATGTTAATGCACAAAGTGGAAATATTTATGAAAGAATGAACTACTCTGTTCCAGAGAATGTGAGGGTCCCATTACATGTTTCCATTTCATTGACAAACAACAATGTTGTTGGACAACAGAGGAAACCTTTGTCTCCAATTGCAGTTGAAGGGAATGTTAATGCACAAAGTGGAAATATTTATGAAAGAATGAACTCTATTCTAGAGAATGTGAGGGTCCCATTACATGCTGTCATTTCATTGACAAACAACAATGTTGCTGGACAACAGAAGCAACCTTTGCCTCCATTTGCAGTTGAAGGGAATGTTAATGCACAAAATGGAAATATTTATGAAAGAATGAACTCTGTTCCAGAGAATGTGAGGGTCCCATTACATGTTGTCATTTCATTGACAAACAACAATGTTGCTGGACAAGAAAGGAAACCTTTGTCTCCAATTGCAGTTGAAGGGAATGTTAATGCACAAAGTGGAAATATTTATGAAAGAATGAACTCTGTTCTAGAGAATGTGAGGATCCCATTACATGCTGTCATTTCATTGACAAACAACAATGTTGCTGGACAATAGAGGCAACCTTTGTCTCCAATTGCAGTTGAAGGGAATGTTAATGCACAAAGTGGAAATATTTATGAAAGAATGAACTATGTTCTAGAGAATGTGAGGGTACCATTACATGCTTCCATTTCATTAAACGTTGAGTTGGAAAATAAAAATATGTACCAAAGAATGAACCCAGCTTTGCAGAATGAAGAAGGGAATCAAAGTGTAGATCCCAATGGGAAACAATTGGAAAATGAACCTCTTATGAACTTGGATGCAAGTGGAAGACATGAAACAACTGAAATAATTGCATTTCATGAACAAATGGATAGAAATGCAACTACAGAAAATCAAAATTCTACAATTGGTCAAGTTGTAGCAGAAATGCCAGAAGGGTTTGCAGCAAATGAAACTAGGAATGCTAAGAGAAGGTCACTAGGAAACCGATCAAGGACATCCTTATTGCATCTTAAGAAGCGGTCGGGATGGTATAACCACAGACTAAATGAGGGGAAGACAAAATTTAAAGAAATTGGGAGATGGTTTTCTGGAAAATCGCTTGAAGATGTAGATGAGAATGACATTATTGTTGGAATCGGCTACTTCATGAGCAAAAACTATAATGAAGAATCTAAAATTGAGGATGTTATTGAACATCTAGATGGATTCCTTGATAAACTTAGATCAATTGTTGTGGTAGAGATTCGTAAGGATTTTATGCCGAGGAACATGGATTCAGTATTTATCGAATCAAGCATGACTCATAAGGCTTTGCAATGTCTTAAGAGAATTGATGATCATGGTGTACTAAAGGGGGTTAATCCAATATCAGTTTGTAGAAAAATAAAAAAGTGTAGCAAAGAAGCTGAGGATATTGATATGGGTTGGGAGAGAACTAATGGTTTCACATATGGAGTTAGGGTCAAGCAAGTGAAGTCATATGCCTCCTTTATTGTTGAATCGTTTGAAAAGCGGTTCGGAACTATAGTCAATTTAGTTTCTTTCCAACTTGGTATTGATTCTCGCGTACATTATGATCGAGGTGGGAAGGTGTGTGAGATATTATTCGAGTTACTAGAAAACAATGGCTTGATGTCTTGTGTAAGCCTTGGAAAATGGGATGGAAAATAAGAATATAGACAAGTTTTAGCACATGTTGTTGATCCTGAAAATGAGGAGAAATTAATGAAATAGATAAATAAGCTTTCAAAAGATGGCATCACTATGGTAGATGGAAGGGTTGTGAAAATTAATTTTTTTGAGTGTCATGATCTAGTGGCCATATGTAGTTTAGTATGCAATAATAGTGTTTCTCCAATGGGAAATATTTTTTGTCCTTGGTGCACATGCCATAAAAAAGCGATACACATGGTTATAGATGAAATCAACATTGGAGAAGGAGATACTATCCATAGTGTTTCTGAATTATGAAATGTCAACAGAATTGCTCCTTGTAAGCTATGCAAATTTATTACAAGTTTTGAAATTAATGTTTATATCTTGCCAAAACATTCCTAATCTAACTATGTTCTTGAACTTTACTATAGGAGTTGAATCCCACTTTGGAACCAAGCAAAGGACGGGAAGAAAAGTTAGATGAGCATATTACAAGCATTCAACCAACCTTATCTGGTAGAAAGATGACTATTGTGAAGAACTATCCCATTGATAGAAGAAATGATGAAAAGCTAAACACTTTAATGATTGGATCTTGACTACAAATTAAGCTTCTTAGTATTTCAATAATTCCTAACCTCAAAAACTGTTGGTGCCAATTACAGTTGACTCCTAGCTCAATGGCCAAGCTTGTATATTGTTCTCGCCATGCTGGGATCAGAACAATTTTGAAGATGTTTCATGAAATTCAAAAAATTGCACAAGATTATGACAAGGTACATCCAAATAGAGCCATGGAGAAAAAAAATTGTTCAAATTTGGGAGGAGATGGAGAAAATTGGTGTTCCATGTAAGCCAGGAGAACCACGCCATCAAAAAATCCAACAATACAATGATCTTAACTATGGGAAATCAGATGGATCAACATCAGACAAGATCCTCATTCGACATGGGGGAATTTTAAAGGTTTAAGAATTATGTTAACATATAAATTATTTTTTATGTGGGCCTCGACTAACAATAAATGATGTTGTTATTATGTTTTGACTATTGTTGAATGGCTCTCAATGTTATTTACTTTGAAAATAATGTTGGGACAATTATTTATGTTGAAAATTATGTTGTCCTTATTTATTAGCACAATGACACTTTATGGCGGGAATTTCCAAATTCCTCTCAACCTTCATTTAGACATCAAGACAAAAAATTTAATCCATACCAATTTCATCCTTTGAAACCTCTTTCTCCCTCCTCGACGGGCATTTTTCTGGAGAAGTGCAAATCAAGCTAGGAGGCACTTTTGGCAAATCAATATATTCACCTACAGAGACTTTTTGGACAAACCAATGATATGGTTGGATGCAAAAATCAACATTATAGAGACCCATACCCTCAAAATACTTTAATACATAAACCACAAGAAATGGCCGACATTTTACTGGGGCCACTTAGGTATTTTCACCAGTATTTTTATACTTAGACAATTTGTGCAATCTCCAGGGTGGATTTTTTTATTTCACCAAAATCCTGAACCAATGATACCAGATGATGTAATACATCTTACTCAACACAACCATACTGATTTCACCTTTAAACTCATCTTTCTCTGACCTAAGCGGACATTTACTGGACTAGTGCAAACTTCCTAAAACCTTGTTTTGACAGACTTATAACTTTGTCATAGAACACTCTTTTGGAGAAATGAGACCATGGTCAGATAGCCTATTCAACAAGGTATAGCCTGATATTTTCATATACTTTTTATCATTCTATTATGATGTACGGCGGGCATTTTCCTGAGGCCACTTGGACCAATTTTCCAATACTTAGTCAATTTCTAGAATTTCTTAAAACTGTCTGGCCCCTTGTTTTGGCAGATCTATAACTTTGTCGTGAATCACTCTTTTGGAGAAATGAGACTATGGTCAGATAGCCACTTCAATAAAATATATCCTGACAGGATGGGGTGGGCATTTAATTTAACCTATGAATTATGGTGGGCATTTTCTTAGAGCAGTTTGGACTAATTTTTCCATACTTGGTCAATTTCTAAAGTTTCACAAAATTTCCAACTTTCCCAGAATGATGTCAGATTGAAACACTGACTTCATGATAGCACCAGAACATGATCATGTGTCTTTCCAACCTCATTAGATATGCCACATCATCATACATGCCATGTCATCACTTCCTTTTCATAATTTCTCCAAACTAACAAATCTCTATATAATTAGGTCAAATTGTAATAATGATATCACCATATATTTCATATCATCATATCCTTTGTCTTTATTTCTTTGTCATTACTAAACTCCTTTGAAATCTATGAAAACCACATTCAACAAATAAAACTTAGTATTTATTCATATGCATTGAAACTTATGTATTGTTTCTAGGTTATTGAAGGCCTACTAGATGAAGAGAAGAAAAAAAAAATTCGAGGATGTGGAAGTGTTATAAAGAATTCCACATGTTGCAACTGTAAGGGTGTAGGGGGGATGATGTATATGAATATGTGAAAAGGTACGCCAGTTTCATCATATTATCTAGTTTGCATGGTGGTATGATTTCATTCATGACAAACATTTTTATCCACTATCATTGCAGGATTGGATTCCTTGCAAGTGAGTTGATGTGGTTGTGTTCTTGTTGTTTAGGAGATGAGATGGTTCCTTATATGCATGTCCAAGGGGCCCATGCTCTTGAGATGACACATTCTATTCGTCCTTATACGTTGGGACATTTAAGGAATGAAGTAATGGAGAGTAAGCCTAGAGAAATGAAAATTTTGAATAACAACCAAGGAGGAGGAAGAGGAGTCCATAAGGAAAATAGAGGCACATTTGAACATGATAGAATGTGTCTTGTAAATGAGATGAGAGCATAATTTTCAAGCTTGTTATGAGATCAGAAGGCACTTTCCAAAAGTTTAGACAAAGAAGATTCTTGCCTTCAAATATTAGAAGTCAACTTCGTGTTGAATATGATAAGTCAAGGAATCAATCATATAAGGAAACTGCAACACAATTGGCATCATGTTTCCCTGATGTCACTTGTCAACAAGTGGAACAACTATTTAAATCAAGGGAAAAACAGTCTAATAAATCATATTGCAACACCAATAGTAAGTTTTTCCTAATTTTATATGTTATCTCGTTCGATTTTCACTTTATACTATGAGGAGTCATAATGTGTGTGTTTAATTATTAATATGTCCTCCCAGTTCAATAACTATCTTCTGAGATCAAAACCAATCAACAAATTTGGAGAAGAGGCCTATCGTGAATCACATCGCTTTGGAAAGCAGAAGGCAAAAATGGTGTTAAAAAAAACAAAAAAAACAATCTGACTTTCCCTCCAATAGTGAGTATTGGAATTAGTTCAATTCATTACATATCAGCATGTCTATATCAATCTAGTTTATTTGTGGTTGAAGATACAACTTTTTCTCGAACTCTGACTTTGTCCACCTCTCTAATCGTAGGAAATGAGCCAGTCCGGTGTGATCAAACACAACAAATTCAAGGGGAACTTGGTTATAATACCCTAATGATGGCTGATGACAATAACAATAAAACTTTGGGTCTTTCATCATCGACAAAAGAGGCATTGGAGACCAGTCAAATACAAGAATTGAATGGAGAAACTATTGTTGATATGCCATTGATGGAATCTATGATTCACAATAGAAGGTGTCTTTCATCCTCAATAAATGGGGCAGCGCGGAGTGTCGATGAACAAGAAATTCAAGGGACAACTCTTGGCATCCAAGTATTGGAAGCTAACAATCATATTAAAACCGGTCTTGATAAACCAAGTATGAGACAACCAAAAAAGAGAAAAGTCCAAAATGATCATAAAGTAACATTGTATGCAAAGTGGTGAAGAACATAACATTCGTAATGAAATGGAATTCATATAGTCTTAATATATTAAGGACCTGTTTTGTTGATATTTTGGTGATATTTATGGCATTTTTGTATTAAGAGACATGTTTTGTTGAAAAGTCCAAAATGATCATAAAGCAACATTGTATGCAAAGTGGTGAAGAATATAACATTCTTAATGAAATGGAATTCATATGTTCTTAATGTATTAAGAGACCTATTTTGTTGATATTTTGGTGATATTTATGGCCTTAATGTATTAAGAGGCATGTTGTGTTGAAAAGTCCAAAATAGTCATAAAGCAACATTATATGCAAAGTGGTGAAGAACATTACATTCGTAATGAAATGGAATTCATATGGTCTTAATGTATTAAGAGACCTATTTTTTTGATATTTTGGTGATATTTAAGGCCTTAATGTACTAAGAGACCTGTTTTGTTGAAAAGTCCAAAATGATCATAAAGCAACATTATATGCAAAGTGGTGAAGAACATAACATTTGTAATGACATGGAATTCATATGGTCTTAATGTATTAAGAGACCTATTTTGTTGATATTTTGGTGATATTTATGGCCTTAATGTATTAAGAGACCTGTCTTGGTGAAAATTCCAAAATGATCATAAAGCAACATTGTATGCAAAGTGGTGAAGAACATAACATTCATAATGAAATGGCATTCACATGTTCTTAATGTACTAAGAGACTGATTATTGTTGGATATAGTTATGAATAAATTCTATTATTATGCTATTAGAAGGCTAAAACATGCACAGGTTGAAGGATATTGGGGCTGCCATGACTGCTGGGTGCTTTCAGAATCCAAAATCAAAGAGAAAATTCCATAATAACAAGCTATTATGCCGAGAACATGCCCAGATTTATAAACGATGAGGTTTACTGCTTCTTTGAGGTCCGAATCGTGCATAGATTGCCCAGAATTAACCCAGAAATGACTCTCAATGCTATTTGGAGGTTAGGAACGGGTCTGAGAATTTATTTTAAAACCCAGAATGTGCCCAGATTTGAGAAAATGTTGCGTACTGTCATTGTATGGACCTGTGCATATAAACTCCATCAAAGAAGGTGAGGAAGCACTTGGCTCCATGAAAAAAAGTGGTCATAGGTGAAAAAATGTCACTATGAAATTGTTGAGAATCATGCCTCACATTACAATAAAGTATAAACCAAAGCATTGACTATAGATCCACTAAATCCTGGACATAAATAAGATCTCAATAAAAAAATGAGGACTTCATAAACATCAATACCATACGAATGAGGACTGAATAAACATGAAACCATACTTCATAAGCATTGACTGTAGAACCACTAACTCATGGACATAAAAAGTAAGACAACTAAAAAGCATTTTTCATTATATGCCGATAAAAGCAAAAATTCATTTTTCATTATCTGTCGATAAATACAAGACTCCATCACACAAAAATGCATTTTGCGTTGTCTGTCGATAAATACAAAACACCATTATAAAAAAATGGGTTTTTCGTTTTCTATAGATAAATACATATATACATTGATTTATACATGTCTAACATGTTTCTGAGATGGCTGCAATCCCTCCTCTTGAGAAGAAGACAAATATGAATGGTCTCTCTTGCCTTTCGTAGAAGTCTGTAATTGGTCTGGAGTTGTACAAGGCACATTTTGCAATTTGTTTTCAAGCTCTTTACTCTCTGTGTAACTTTTTTTAAATTTCCAAGAAAAACATTTTTTCCTCCATCAGTTTGTTCAACATTTCCACATTTTTCTTATACTTCGTTGATTCTTTTTTTTCCTTGACCTCCAATTGTTGTCTAGTATTTTTCAACTGATCTTTAACTTCAGTCAATTCACATTTTAGATTTTGTATTTCTTTCTCATGCTCTTTTTCCCTCAAACTTGTCTCGTTGGGAACGACAGGAATTTCCATCATCGCAGCAGCTGGACCTTGTAATTCCTTCTGCAAATCAGCAATTGTGGATTTAAATTTTTTAATTTCCATATCACATCCCAAATGCTGAACTTTTCGGTCGTCGATGAGTCTTGATTCCAACTCTCTTATTTTTGCATATTTTCCAGCCATCGTCTCTTTCATTTCTTTATATAATGGTGATGTGCCAAACACATCACCTATTGCAATGTTGCTTGACAAGCATTCTTGTAGCATCTTCTCTCGATTTGCTAAGGACCTCTCTCGCTCTTCTAAGGACGTTGTACCTGTCTGTTTTTTTCCTTCTACCCTTACCCTCATCTCCTTTTCTACCCTTACCTTCACCCTCACCACCTTCCTCACTGTAATTTTGTTTTTGTCTCCTTTGGTTTTTAAGTTGAAAAGATTTAGAGATCCTTTCGAACCTTTTTCCTCTCATGTTATTAGCTTGCTTAGAAATGGTTTTTCTCAAACCGTAAATTATTGATTCTAATTCTCCAACATTTTGTCCATGGCTTCCCTTCCACTCTTTCATCTTCAAATGATATTGTTGTATTAATTGTTCATTTTCTTTAATTTTCATCTCCAATACCCATAACTGACTCATTTATGTCCTTATTTGTGGTACATTGAAAATAGTTGGTCTTTTCTTCAACTCTTCTTTGAGTTCACACACTTCTTCATTAGCTTTTTCCAAAGCCTCTTTATACGCAACCCTCATTGACTCAATTTCATTTTCAACATCATCAATGATTTTTTCTACTTCTTTGGATAATAGTTCAACCATTTCTTCTTTCCCTTTTATAATTATGTTCGCTTTGAATTGATTATTGAAAATAGTTGGTCTCTTCTTCGACTCTTCTTTGAGTTCACACACTTCAGCATTAGCTTTTTCCAAATCCTCTTTATACGCAACCCTCATTGACTCAATTTCATTTTCGACATCATCAATGATTTTTTCTACTTTTTTGGATAATAGTTCAACCATTTCTTCTTTCCCTTTTATAATTATGTTCGCTTTGAATTGATTATCCGCAACTGTCTTTTGCAACACTGCTATTTGTTTGAGGCATTCTATAATATTATTATCTTTTCTCAAGCCCTCCTCCGCCCAATTGTATATATAGTAAGCTTGTTCCTTGAAATGCTCCATTTTATCATATAGGATAAACACGTATATACTATCAAACTTATATGATGGAATGTATAAATGCATAGCGGAATCCCTTGAATCAGATTTGGAAAAACAATCATACTCAATTGCCAACTGTTTAGGAGGAATTCTATCAAGAACCTCTTGAGGAATGGAAAAGTGAGCAATAATTTGTTCCATTTCATTGCCTGTCACCTCCTCCAAATAACCTCTATCTACATGTACATGTAACTCTTTCAAAGTTGTGGCAGCATGAACTACATCAATTGTGAAAAAATCAGGAGACTGTACTCCTAATTCGTCATGGTGCTCAGGACTTTGTGCTGGCGATTCCTCATTTTGTTCAAGAGGCTCTAATGGTAATTCCCCATGGTGATCAGGAGATTGTACTAATTCCTCATTCTGCTGAGGAGACTCTACTGGAAATTCCTCATTATGTTCCCAGCTATTACGTTTCCTAACGTATGTTTTATGAACAAGTGGTTTTGGCAAATATATGTATTCGTGCTGGTTAAAATCACCAATCTCTGTTTCAGTAGCATGGGGTCGACATAAATCAATAACTTTTTGAATTGTGCCCGGGAAACTAAATTTAACCTTCCTTAATTGGATCTCTTGCAGGGAAAAGTGGATTTTCTTATCCAATAGATAAGGAATATCTACAGGTATATCTTCCACCCAATGTATCAATACCCACATACATTCACCCGAAATGTCCCGCCTGTGATGATTCAGAATCGTCCTAAGGGCAATCTGAATCAATTTTTTGTATATTCTAGGAGGGACATCTTGCATTCTTAAACCATTCCTTGGAACACACATTTCTCGCCCACAAATTTTATTAGCCATCTGGTTCTTCTCCTCTCTAGGGGTTTTCCAAGAGCTAAAAATCGCTCCCCCTCTGCATGGAATATTTGTAGCTCGGGAAACCAAATCAGGGTTGAGGTTTACCCGCTTCCCAAAAATTCTAAGTTCCATATTATCAGCATCATATTTCAAAATTTCCTCATCTATCTCATCATCAACATAATTGAACATTCCAAACAAAAAGTTGAACACTTCTGCTTTCCTCAGGATAGTTTCCATACCTGGTGGCCAAATATTTGCATCTCTCCATGCATCATAATACTCCTGGAATTTTTTATTGATACCCTATCATATGTGTACGCCTATGTTTCAACTACGGTTGCAGAGGAGGATGCCCGCGTTTCAACTGCGCCCGTGGTAGAGGACGACCCTGTTTCAAGTTCGGCCATGGTTGTCTAGGTTCGAAGCGGAGGTGAGGTGATGCACGCAAAGTGTATTTCAGGCTCACAAATTATGCCCACAAAGAGTATTTCAGCAACAAAATTCTTTGCTTGAGTGTATTTCCACTTCAAAATTCATGACTAGGGCATGCACTTTTCCCTATGCTACATCCTACTTTTAATATTTTTTCAGGCCTTGTCATCGGAGGCAATTTTATAAATTGGTTGTACTTTGACATAAAAAGGTGCACAAACATAAGCTTTCATTTTTTATAAATGGGTTGTACTTTGGGATTTTATAAAGTGGTTGTACTTTGACATAAAAAATGCGCATAAACATAAGCTATCACTTTTCAGTACTTGGCCATTTTTTCCAAAGCGGAGCATTATCTGGCATTGTGCAAATTAGGTTGACTGGTTTTTTTGGAAGGCCATTATCTTCTTGGACAATGAATTTTTATCACGAATGAGTCGATGGTCAAGTGCATAAATCATCCACCTGAAATATTATGCTATCCAAATTTTCTTGTCCCTCATTTTCCGTACTTAGCCATTTTTTCCCATGGCGAGCATTTTCTGGAATGGTGCAAAAGAGGTTGATTGGATATTTTGGAAGGCCATTATCTTCTTGGCCATAGACCTTTTACCGAGAAGGAGTAAATGGTCAAGTGTGTAAATCCTCCACCTGAAAGTTTATGTTGTTAGATAAATTTAATCCCTCATTGGTGAGAACCGGTGGGAATTTTTTTTACCTAGTTATATAGAGATTTGTCAGTTTAGAGAAATTATGAAAAATGGCTAAGTGTTGGAAAATTGGTCCAAGAGGCCTTGGGAAATTTCCCGCCGTACCTCATAGGAGAAAGATAAAAATTATCTAAAACTATCATGCTATAGCTTGTTGAAGAGGCTATCTTACCATGGTCTCAGTTCTCAAATAGGGTATTTAATAACAAATTTAAAGGCCTACCAAAACATGGTTTCGGGTTGTTTTTGCACCAGTGGTAGTAAAACTGCCCAAGTGGCCTCAGGAAAATGCCCGCTTTAATTCATAGGTTAAGGTAAATGCCTGCCCCATAGTGTCAAGCTATAGCTTGTTCATTTGTCTACCTAAAAATGGTCTCAGCAAGTCTTGAGAGTGTATGAAAAGGAAGTTATGGGTCTACCAAAACAGTGTTTCAGGAAGATTGCTCTAGTCTAGGAAAATGCAAAATTGTCTAAATATAAAATTACTAGTAAAAATGCCTGGGTGACTTCAGTAAAATGCCCGCCATTTCCTGTGTTTGATGTCTTAAAATATTTTGAGGGTATGGGACTCTAGACTGTTGATTGTTGCATCCAACCATATCATTGGTTTGTCCAAAGAGTCTCTGTAGGTCAAGATATTGATCTGCCAAAAGTGCCTCCTAGCTTGATTTGCACTGCTCCAGAAAAATGCCCGCCGAGGAGAGAGAAAGAAGTTTCAAAGGATGAAATTGGTCTGGATGGAATCACCTTGTTGGCATATATCCATTGGGTGTCTCACACTTCCAATTTGATGAAAATAAAAATCTCATGTTACCCTAGGGTTTGACAATTTTTTGTTTAAGTGTTGAATTAGTACTCTAAAAGGCTAGTTTCAAATGCTTGTCAGATGATGTGTGTGTATCAAAAAAATTAAAGGGTGACATGGATTTGTTCCTTGTTGAAGTGGTTATTCAACCATGCTTTCATTTTCCCTTATGATGGTCACATGTGCAAGAAATTAACTTTCCAAAGTGAGAAAAACTTGTTTTGCATATTAAGAACAAGTGAAATTTGCTAAGTGTTAAAATCACAAGGTTAAGGGGATATTTGGAAATGCTCACCAGGAACTGTCATTGTGGGGATAAACTCATCAGTTGACATGAAATTGTTCCTTGTTGAAGTAGCTATCCAATCATGGTTTCAGTTTACTTCCTGATAGTCACATGTGCAAGAAATCAACCTGCCAAAGTAGGAAAAATATTGTTTTGCATATTAAGAACAAAACAAATTTGGCTAAGTGTTAAAATCACAAGGCTAAGTGGCCATTTGGAAATGCCCACCGGGAGGTGTCCTTGTGTTGATAAATTCATGATTTGGCATGGGCTTAAGTAGGCTTCGAAAAATTCCCACCATTTCCCACCTATGAGGGATAATTTTTTTAGGAAAGCATCTTATTCGAGGTGGATGAATTATGAACATGAACACTGTTGAGTATAATTGCCATTGATGACAAACTTATTCATTAATGAAAAAAGATATGATGACATGGCATGTATGATGATGTGGCATGGTTGATGAGGATGAAAATCTACCTAATGGTGCTCTAGTACCTTCATCATGTCATTATTACAATTTGACCTAGTTATATAGAGATTTGTCAGTTTGGAGAAACTCTGAAAAATTTCTAAGTGTTGGAAAATTGGTCCAAGTGGCCTTGGGAAATTGCCCGTCGTACCTCATAAGAGAATGATAAAAATTATCTAAAACTAGCATGTGATATCTTGTTGAAGAGGCTATATTACCATGGTCTCAGTTCTCAAAGAGGGTGTTTTATGACAAATTTAAAGGCCTTCCAAAACAAAGTTTCAGGCTGTTTTTGCACCAGTGGTAGTAAAACTGGGCAACTGGCCTCGGGAAAATGCCCGCCATAGTTAATAGGTTAAGGTAAATGCCCACCCCATAGTTTCAGGTTGTAGCTTGTTGATTTGTCTACCTGACCATGGCCTCATCTTGTCTTGAGAGTGTCTTAAAAGGAAGTTATGGGTTTGCCAAAACAGTGTTTCAGGCAGAATGCTCCTGTCTAGGAAAATGCAAAAATTGTCCAAAGTATAAGATTACTGGTAAAAATGCCTAAGTGACCTCCGTAAAATGCCCACCATTTCTGTGGTTGATATCTTAAAATATTTTGAGGGTATGGGTCTCTAGACTATTGATTGGTGCATCCAACCATATCATTGGTTTGTCTAAAGAGTCTTTGTAGGTGAAGATATTGATATGCCAAAAGTGCCTCCTTGCTTGATTTGCACTGCTCCAGAAAAATTCCCGCCGAGGAGAGAGAAAGAAGTTTCAAAGGATGAAATGGGTCTGGATGGAATCACCTTGTTGGACTCTATTCATTGGGTGTCTCATACTTCCAATTTGATGAAAATAAAAATCTCATGTTACCCTAGGGTTTGACATTTTTTTGTGTAAGTGTTGAATTAGTAGTTTAAAAAGCTAGTTTCAAATGCTTGTCAGATGATGTGTGTGTATCAAAAAATTTAAAGGGTGACATGAATTTGTTCCTTGTTGAAGTGGTTATCCATCCACGCTTTCAGTTTTCCTTATGATGGTCACATGTGCAAGAAATTAACCTGCCAAAGTGAGAAAAAACTTGTTTTGCATATTAAGAACAAGTGAAATTAGGCTAGGTGTTAAAATCACAAGGTTATGAGGGTTCATGATGCTCTATTTTTTGTTGCAGTTTTCTCCTTAGTTCTCAGTCGTTTTGAGGCTCTGTACTTAGAACAGTGGTTCCTCTGCCAAGGGATTTTTTGTTAATTTTCTTTATTTAATGTAATCGACCAAACACTTGTTATTATCTTTCAGTTTCATAACTTGATATGTAAAGAGATTAAAGCTTTAGAAGTTCAGAAGAAGACAACAGATCTTACTAAATGACTTCAATATCAACAATGCACTTCTCCAAAAGTGTATCTACAGAATATAATTTTCTTCTCATTGGATGAAATAAAATTACGCTTTTTTTCCAAGGAAAAAAAATATGAAACTAAAAAAAAATAGAGAATAACTCAGCAAAAATTCCCTAGTACTTAGGCATTGTTGTCAATGAAAATAAATCCTCAAAATTCCCTGGTATTTGCAAATATGAAATGAAAATATGAAACTGTAAACAAATAGAGAATAATAAAACTCACATTTTCCAATTTGAATCACTCAAACAAGCCAAAAATTGAACCCTATTTTCAAGGCTGATTTTCAGTATTTTTACACAATAGCAATTTTTAGGATAAAATTGAAAATATTGAATAGTGTAGTGGTGCCTTTTAATACACATCATGTTCAACTCGTATCATTCAATTTGGCTATGTAACGTTCTTACTAGCACATGAAGAATGTTTTTATTTCTGTGTTAGATTAAATAATTTGAATTTAGTCCTTGGTTAAAAAAGGTAAAACACCACTCATTTTTTCGTCAGAAATAAGCCTATTATATTTCAAGTCGAAATATAGTACATTATTCAACAATATATAAATTTTTCTATCAAAAGACCCCAAGCTTCTTCAGCAGACTGAAAGTCCAAAATGATCAACACATATAATCCTGGAGCAGCTACTATAGAACTAGAGTGCATGTACATATAAAACAATTTAATGCAATAAATAAATAATTCATATATACTAAATAATATAATTCACCATACATATTACACCAAACAGTATAAAAATTTATTAATGAAAGGAAAAATGTTTACAAATCCAAATGGGGTACACCAGTCCTCATCCCTAATCCATGACACTGATGGGCAGGGTTCCATTGGTGTGAATCCCATGAAAAGTGTACTTGTACACAAGGTTGTAGGCTATTATACAAATAGCGAAATCTAAATTTTGTTCCCACTCTCCATTTACCAAGAGGCTGAGTCTGGTCACTTGAGCCTAAAGTTGGCTAATATATATCAGGAAAGGTTGGCCATGTATAGAAAAATGCCTCCTTAAGAATCCCATAGCCTTCTATGCTGAAATCCAGTGAATTATTCTTCTTTACAATCCCGAGAGGTACATAATGCATTGCAATTAGTTCAAAAGTAACCATGAAACTTTCATCTGAATAAGGAATTTCCACATAAGATTCACTGGGTATAATGTGTCGAGACCTTATGTGATTGAAAACTTTGTAGGAAAGAAGATAAATATTGTGACAATGTACTCGATTGGGTTGCAATACTCTGATATATGATGGCAATAAATTGTGTGTTCCATATTCTGTAGATGTAGCTAATCTAGTAGTCACAACTTCATTGTCACCTTTTGTTGCAAGAAGTTGAAAACCGATGTGCTTATCATCATTCGTAGCAATAAACCGACAACAAAAAAGATTCTTCTTTTCGACTGCTAGTGCCCCATCTTTTGATAGAGCTCACAATAAAGAAAACATCAACAATGCCTACAACACAACAGAATATAACATTAGAGACTATAAATAAATTTTCCATATATGAGTTGAAGAATATATATTATAAGATACACATGTATACTCACCATCAATTATTTCAATTGGTATCAACATAGCTTGTTTTGTGTAAAACACCTCATTTGGATGCAAATTCACACCTTCAGGAATATAGTGGCCTCTACCAAAAACATCTACATTATTTTCAAATACTCTTACCCAACAAAATGTTCCACCAATTGAAACATCTACTAGAGAATCCAACACTTCTACAGGATATGGAATTTTCAAAGACTCATCTTTAGACATACCAAGCAATTTTTCATAATAAATATAGACATACATGACTGCCTATATGGTAAAATCAAATTGATTTGTGTCGCGCACCAATAGCCCATACATTTGAATGAATTTTTATCTACCAATCTTCACAAAACGACCATTTTGATTCAACAGGGGAGTCACATCTGAACAAGATCCCATATAAAACCCTCGCTTGATGACTGCAGTGGAATGTTTTTTATGATTTTCATTTGGACCACTTGAAGATAATTGTGATTTTATTTCAGAAATTGAAGGATGCTTCAACATAAGCTTGCCACTTTCATATGCATACACCATTTGAACAGGCAGAACATCATAGCATGTGTCTATGTGTCATTGGTACTATTAGTGCAAAGAATTGGATCATCACCACAAGGATCCAACATTGTCAACTCTACATTTCTTGTATGCCACTCATCTATAAATTTGCAGATAACGAATTGTTCTAAACCCTTTTATTCTTTAAGAACAACAACTGTATCAAAGTTTAGATCATTTCCCTTAATATACTACAGAGTTGAACGAAATCGGAGTTTAGTTGAAGCCCCTGATGTGATGCTGGAATATTTTCCAAGGCAATCAACAGAAGGTGACATCCCAATCTGAAAGTCTTCAAACAACCCTACGCAAGAGTGGTTCTATCACCAAATTGTTTGGTGTGACTGACTCCTACGGATCTCAGGCCCCCGCTGGCACTTATGTGAGTGGATCCGAATGGATCTATCTTCCTGGCAGGGAAAAATGGGAAGAGTTTTATGTATAAGGGGTAAGTAGTATTAGCTTTAGGAAATATCTAATTAGGTTAGATCAGAATTAGAAAATGTGATTTGAGTTTGCAGAACAATCAGACCTTATTTAATAAGTATATCACCAATTAATAAACATATGAATTGGATATGTGCTTATCGGCTTTAGACAAAACCAGACAATGACAATTGAATAATTTTACCCAAAGAATTAAGACATTTATAAGACTATTATGTTGTGATATGTTAATTGAAAAATTAGCATCAATATAATTATGACTGTTTATCAATTGCAGAATAAGATAACATGAGTTAAACAAAGAAATTCATTTAACACAAAATAACACATGGATCGTATGTTAAGAGAAATCCAACCTACAGATCGACGTATTCATAAAAATTGCAACATAAAACCGAATTCATCCAATGATTGAAGTGAGAAATAAAAACATATCAAAGAAATTTGACAAATGTGCAAAAGAGATGGCCAAGAGAAACTGACTGGATTTCATTAAGCCTACAAAAAATTACAACTCCTCAAGGAAACAAAGCATCTCGAGTTCTCCTTTGGTGATTTTATCCCCCCCCCACTTTCTATGATATCTCTATCCCCTTAAATAATAATCACATCAAATAACAAAGGAAAGTTTTCCCATAAAAATAGGGATTACAAAATATTACTAAGATAAGACTTGCCAAGGGAAATTTGCCACTTGGCCCATACATATAACAAATCATCAACATCCTGATATTTAGCAAGCTCAAGCGCCAGCTAGGTCTTGCAAGTGAAATATTCAACTTCTCTTTTCACCAGCTTATGCCATTCACACAGAAAAAGGTTGATCTTCATTACTAAACTGATGGGTGCCTCAATTAATTCTTTAATATCAGAAATGTGAATATAATTCAGCTGTTTAATTTTCTCTTTGGATTTTGAACATCCCTCATCACCTTGCTCAATAGTAATCCTAGGTGGACAAGCCTTTTCAATAAGGTCCAAGGTTGGAAATTCCAACATGATCATTAAATTGTCAGCTGCATACCACCTCCTGCCACAAACTCCTTGTGCTTCTTGAATGGTGGACTCAACTGTTTCACATGCGTGTTCCCATGACTCCAAAGAGATTATGATCCTTCTAAAATTGATGTTGTCCAGAACAGGGATATCTTCGGGTTTATCTTTAATGTACTTCTGCCAATATACCACATCTTCAATATCCCTAGTTGCTTCTCCTGTCCTCTCATTATGTTCTTCAAGGATATCAAAATGATGCTCAAAGACATTATATGTCTCCTGAATATCATTCAGGCATTCAAATAGCTGGACCAAAATATTCTTATGATCTTCATTTATTTTAAGAGCTAGATCCTTAAATTCTTCCTTAGAAAATTTAGAAAAAGAAGAGGTAGCTACCATGGCCATTGAGTCTTTCAATTATTGCTCAAGCAGTGTGATATTTTCAACATAGACTATATTTAGCACTTGTGCTTCCTGTAACTGTTGCTGAAGAGATGCATTGTGTACCTATAGGTATTTCAAATGATTGTCATGCTCACTTTCCAACTCTTGTAGTTGAGCTTTATGTTGTTCATTAATTTCAGTCTGCTCCTTCCTGAGCTTCTGCAATTCCTATTGCTTAGCCTCAATCTCCTTGTTCAATGAAGTGACAGAGTCATAATTGGACCCTACAAAGGATCCCATTGCTGCAGCAGTTTCAAGTGCTTCTTGTTGTACATCAATTGATGTTTTCTTCCAAATGACCTGGTTGGGAACAGGGCCCTGCATAATAGTCCCTTCCCTCTGTATTTTAGTACCCCTTTTCACTATTGATTTCTATGATTTGCTGTAAAAAATATTCTCCCAAAAAAACCACAACATCTTCTCCAAAATATGCCACTATGTCCACTATGGAAGAAGACACATCAGATGTTGTGACCAAAGGTGCAGTTTGGGATACAACAGAAGTTGGAATAGGCATGGTGATTTGGGTGGTGGAGATGGAAGGAGAAATGAGATTGGATACTATTGGTAAAGACGAGGAAGTAGAGGATAAAGCAATGATCTCTGGGAGTGAGATAGAAATTGGGATCAAAGGTGCTTCTACAGGTATAGTAGGTACTTGGGTTTCAGCAGCCTGTGTGAGTGGAACAAGGGTTGGAGCCATGACTGACTCTTGGGAAGTCACCATAGGGATGACCAATGGCTCAGTTGATGTGAGTGCAGGAGTTATGATATCAGGTGATGATATGGGGGGTGAAACAATTGGAATGTCGGATGGTATGAAAGAGGTTATAACTGTGGCAATGGTGACCTCTGGGAATTTAAAGTCAGGAAGAGAGTCATCAATCACTATGCTCTCCAAAGGATCAAAAGAGGTAGGGGTACTAGAAATAACTTCTTGCAGGGTGACAGGAATGGAAATTGGGCATGAAAATTTAGAAGGAAGGGTTTCGTCATCCACATCACTATCTTCTATATGCAACATTGTTACCTTTGGTACTGTAACTTCAATCTTTTTATTTTTGGCTGGGGTTGTTGCAGCAACAGCCTGAGTTTCCACCTCCAAGGACAGCACTTCCCACTCCCTTTTCATCTCAACGGCGGACTGGATCAAGGCATTGAGTTTATCCAAAGGTTTGGACTATGCCAGTATGTCCTCAATAGGGGCCTTACCCTTATCATCAACATTGTAGGTCAACAAGAGAGGGGTGCTTTCTTTCTGAGCTTCCTTTTCTGCCTTGTCTTTCTAAACCTTTTCATCAAGTGACAACTCAAATTTTTTGTATTGCAAGACCTTAGTCTTGAGCTCATGTTGATACTGAAATATAAAATTATTTTCTTCCAGGGAAGAAGTCTTGTTCAGGACCTCAGGAAATGAGTCAACTCCTTGAAAGATTGAGTCATCTGGGTCAATCTGATGAGAATAAACACTCTTCATGTACTCTTGTGCAAAATGATTTGCCAAAAATGATTTAGGATCATGCATTCTCTTTGGAGATTTCCCAAGTTTCAAGGTAGAAATATTATTTCCAAGTAATCCAGTATGGGTTCAATTTTGAATTACCAGAGGTCCAAGATGGAGTGGGAACTTAGGCCACCCTCTTCTTTTGGCTCCATTCAATTTAGGGAACACACCATCAGTGACTGTCTGGAAGGATATTTCCTCTAGTAGCAACCTATCTGGTACAATTATGGGCAGTAGATGGGCTTTGTTGCTGCCCCAAATTCTGACATAAGAGAAGTATTCCCCCACATACTAGTCACCCATGGTAGAGACAAGTTCCTTGGCATGTTCGGAGAAGGTGCGAGCATTCTCGTTGAAGATCATCAGATGAATTGAGCCAACAAAATGGTCAAAAATATCATATATGAGAGGCATAAAATTGCCCTTCCACAATGCAGAGCAATGAATATGAACAGGTGGTGTAGACAGGCAAACAAAAGACATCCATCACATAAGCTGAGTAGAAGAAAGTAGGTTTTCTGGAAGCTGGGGTCTTCTGATATTTCTCAATTGTGGTCTTGAGTTCTACTGATAGAATTTGAGCCCAATTGAAGGACTCGCCTGTAGTGAGGACGTGATGGGAAAGGGGTTCCCATTCATCCTTGAACACTAAACAGTATGGTAAATCGTATAATCTGCAAAGCATGGTTGCCAATATAGTGAATGGCTCTTTAAACCAGGAGATGGGATATGATTAGTCGGCCTTTGGCATGAAGGTTGCAGGGTTATGCATCCATGACCTAATCATTTCCTCAAAGTTGAATTGGTTTGCAGTGGAATCTAGGAATTTCTTATTTAGCATATGGTCAGGTTGCCTTAGGGCATAAGCTCTAGCAAACACTTCAGGCTGGAAAGAAGTTAATTGAGCCCTAGCCTTATCATTGAAAGAGAGGTCTAGCAGGTGGGCGTGATCAATTATCCATTTGACAACATTGGTGTAGGGAATGAGCGTAGGTATGGCCGCAATGGCATGTAATTGGGATTTGCTAATGTTCAGGTAGGAGGACTGGTTGTGTTGAATTTCAGAAAGGTCGTCGTTGTCAAAAATGGAGTAAATGCATGACCAATCCAAGTGATAGGTCTCAGATACCTTGTCATTTGTATCAGAGAGGATTCCACTATTTGGGTCTTTGTTCTTAAGTTCCTTTAGGGTCGTTTTGGAGCGGGTGTTTTTTCGACATGGTCGGAAAACTTGAAAATATGATGAAACGAGAAAAACAAATCAATAAAACTAGTTTTAACTCTGAATTATCACAAAATGAGGATGAAAGTACCGGAAAACCAACCTACCTTGAAGAAGGGAGTAAAATGGTAAATCTGGTAAAAAATCCGTAGTGAAATATTTCACCCAAGTGAAATTTGCAAGTTGAAAAACGGTAGACAAATCATGGAAATTCGAAATATTTAAGCGACAATGGGATAAATCTAGATCGTGAAATTTAAAAGAATTGACGGCTCAGATTCAAATTGCGAAAAAGCGGAAAAGAAATGCGGGGAGCGATTTTTTTGTAAATTTTATTTTAGGTTTCCGCAATCCGTAATGCGGGTTGTGGCTTGCGGAAGTACAAGTTTGAACTTTAAGTATTTCAATGTTTTCACAGTCCGCAATCTGAAATGAAAAAAAGGAGCGGCAAAAAGATTATGGGAAAAATCAATCTTTCCGCAATCCGCAATCCTCAATTTGCGAGCTGCGGTTGTATATTTCGCTTTCGGTTATTGTGATTTGCGATTTCCGCAATCCGCAATTGTGATTTGAACAACTAAGTGCTTTTTGCATTCTGCAATTTGCAGGTTGCGGAATGCGGAACCAAAATTCGATTTTATAAATTGGATTTTCCAACATCGGCAATCCGAATTTACGGGTTGCGGATTGCGGAAAGTAGAAATATATTATTCAAAAATTCTCAACATCCGCATTGCGGATTGCGGATCAAGGGTTGTGGAAACAACATAATTTGAAGAAAAAGTAAGTTTTCCGCAACTCTCAAAACGCACAAAAAGAAAGGTTTTTAATCAGACTTCATTAAATCCAAGGCATGGAAACAAGAAAAGCATAAGTACAACAATCAAAACACCCCAAAAACAGATAAAGCAATTCTGAGTTACCTTCAAAAATAATACTGGGGCTCCCATTTTCATTGATAAAAATGGGATCTGTTGTGCCTACAACAAGTTGATAAGGTATATCCCTATCATTAGGTTGGATCTCAACATCATTACCGTTGGATACATCATCATCACTCCAACAATCAGTTTTTGCAAGTCTATATAATTTATGTGACTTTTGTCGTTGTATAGACAATTGTTGCTTCATTTTTCGTCTCTTTTCTCGTTCAACAAGTATTCAAAAAGCTTCTTCCAAAAACTATGTAGGCAATGACTTTCGTTCTTTATGTGGCAACGGATAAGGGTCTGTATTGAACATGATCAAATTTATAAGAATTAAAATTCTGCAATCACGACATGGAGCCAAAATGGCCTACACAGGTTACACGTGATCTCTTAATTGGAAAGCAAGACTGAAAAAATAGAGTATTTATAAAGGCATAATATTAATACTACATAAATTCTAACCTTTGGTAAAAACCTTCGATTTCTTTTCCCCTTCCAACCAAGATTTTAGATTCGCATCCAAATGGTCCAAACTCATATCTGCATCAAATAATAAAGGGTGAATTTAATTACTCTACATATACAGTATCTGATAAATCATTTTATAGAATGCTTAAATACAAAAATTGCAGGGTAAAAATGTAAATTATTTTAAGCACAAGAAACTGAAAAAAAATATTCTTACCAGTCATATCACTACACCATCGATTTTGTTTGATCAGATAGCTGACGGGTTTAATCAATTGGTTGATAAGAAGTCCATCACTACACCAGTCGATCAACAGAAAAAGTAAAAAAAAGTATTGTCAGTCGGTCACTAAAGCATCAATTTTTTAATCATATTTCAATGCAATCAATTTTGGTTTGATCGCAGACCTGTTGATGGGTTCGTATATTTTGTTCAAGCAGGGTAAGAATGTAAAAAAAGTTAAGCACAAAAAAACTGAAAAACAAAAATACTTACCAGTCGTATCACCACGCAAACAATTTTTCTCAGAGGATATCAACAAGGTACGATTTGGTTTGATCAGAGAGCTGGTGCGTTGACAGTTCGAGCAGGGTTAGAGGGTTCCTCTGCAATGCATTTTCTATAAGCAATAGAATGTTTCTCTTTACTTACAATAGGCTCTGAAAAAAAAAACATCTTAAAAAATATACAACCTAGGGCACAAAAAACTGGAAAAAACATACTCTTACCAATCGATCACGATAGCATAACTTGTCTTCAGATGGTTTTAACACGATCTAGTTTGGTTAGATCATAGACTGAGTGTGTTGAAAAGCACATGGATTTTGTTCAAGCAGGGTAGATTCAATACAGACGCAGATTTGGTTTCCGAACATATTTTGGGTCTGGGTAAACCAGATATTTTGGGGCAAATCGAAAAATATGAAATTGGAGGGATTTTTCCATTGATACCCGGTTTTGAAAATTTTGAATTAACCCCACATCATAATGTGTGCCAAACTCCACATTGTTTCTTGTGCAACTGGAAAAAAATTCAGGGGAAATAGGGGTTTGAAAAAATACTTGATTAGTGGTGTTAATTAACTTTTAATTAATTTTTAATCAATTTCTTATTTAGGATATATTTTGGGGGTGTTAATATCTTATGAACATCCGGAAGTACTCTACATATCTGCAACGTATCCCGCCCAATCTAAGTCTATCAACCCCTGCAATCTCAGGTCACAATCTGAAGCATATTTCAAACCATATCCCACAGTGCCACGCAAGTATCTGAGCACATGTTTTGCATCAATCCAGTGAATCTTCCTCAGTTCGCACATGAACTGATTGAGAGTATTCACAGCAAAACATATATCTGGTCTGGTGTTTTTCAGATACAGTAATGATCCAATCGGCTGGAGATACATGGTGGGATCAATCAAATCTAAGTCTGAAGCAGAATCTCTCAGCTTCTTCCAATTCGCATCCATCGTAGTGGCCATGGACTTGCAGTCCAACATTCTGAATCTCTTCAATATATCTATGGTGTACTTTCCTTGTCCTAGGAAAATCTATTTCTGCCTCTGCCATACTTCTAATCCTAAGAAGTAGTGCATCAATCCAAGATCCTTCATTTCAAACTCAGAGGCAAGATTCTTCTTACACCATACGATACGTTTCTCATTTCCTGTGAGAAACAGGTCATCAACATATAGCACCACAATCAGTGGCTCGTCATCTACAACCTTGTAGTAAAGGTTGGGGCTACATCACTCTTGGTAAATCCCAAGCTCACCAGGAATCCGTCTATCCATCCATACCAAGCATGGGGTGCTTGCTTGAGTCCATATAGTGCCTTTAATATGCATACATGAGACTGCTTTCCGTGGACAATAAACCCATTTGGATGCTCGATGTAAACTTCTTCCTCAATAACACCATTGAGAAAGGATGCCTCACATCCATCTGATGCAACTTCCATCCTATAGCTGAAGCAATAGCAATGATCGATCCGATGGAAGTATATCGAGACACAAGAGAAAATGTCTCATCATAATCGACTCCCTCTTTTTGAGAGAATCCTATGGCAACAAATCTAACCTTGTATTTTTCAACACTTCCATCTGCTCCATGCTTGATCTTGTATAACCATTTAGAAGTCACTATTGACTTCCCCTCAGGTCTCGGCACAACCTCCCACACATCATTCTTCATGATGTATTGATATTCTTCCATCATGGCATCCTTCCAACTTGATGTTTGGATGCTTCTTCATAAGTGGTTGGTTCTGAATCAATGATGTTACTCATCAGTGCCACATAACTGGAGAACCTATGAGGTCTTTTGCTTTCTCTCGAAGCACCATGTGGAGATTCATGTACCTCTGCATCGCACATAATCTTTTTTTCCCATCTAGGTCTTTTCTGACCTGCAACATTTCTGGGGATATCAGCTGGATCAATGGAATAGATAGGTTCATCCTTTTCAGCTAACTCCCTCTGAAATGGAGGGGGAGATGATCTCATCTCCTTTGGCTCTATCATTTCTTCATCATCGATTTCCACGTCTGATCCTCTTCCTTTATTGATAGCCATTTCTTCTTCAAAGGTCACATCCCTACTAACTTCAATCTATCTAGATCCCGGAATGTAAATTCTATAAGCCTTCGAAGACTCACTGTATCCCAAAAAGGTTCCCTTCTTTCTTGAAGGTTCTAACTTTGATCTTTTCTCCTTGGGCACATGTATATAAACTGGACATCCAAATATCCGGAGATGGCCCAATTCTGGTTTCACTCCTGTGAAAGATTCTTCGAGAGTCATATTCTTTAATATCTTATGTGGACATCTACTTTGTACATATACAGCTATTATTGATTCTTCATCCCACAAGAACATTTGAAGACTCTGGTCATGTATCATAGCTTTGGCTGCCTCCACAATTGTTCTATTCTTTCTTTCTGCAACCCCATTTTGATGAGAGTTGTAGGGAACTGTGAACTCCCTCTTAATTCCTGCTTCCTTTCAGAAATCATTAAATTATGCAGAGGTGTATTCTCCACCATTATTGGATCTCAAAATCTTGATCCTCTTTCCTGACAGATTCTCCACTTGAGCTTTAAATTCTTTGAACTTGCTGAGTACTTCCTCAGATTCCTTAGACTTGAGGAATTATATCCAAGTCTTTCGTGACTAATAATCAATGAATGTTATATAGTAATGATATCCACCCAATGACGCAACTGTCATGGGTCTGCACAAGTTAGAGTGTACTAGATCCAAAATCCCTTTGGATCTACTCTCACTATCTGGAAAAGATCTCTTGGCAGTCTTTCCAAGTGCACATCCTCTTCATGTTCCATCATGGTCTACATGAAGCCCTGGTAAACCTGTCACTATATTCTTCAGTGATAGGAGAGCTCGATAGTTTAGATGAGCTAGTCTTTTGTGCCATAACTCTCCCATACTTGCAGCATCATATACTAGAGCTTGGACTGGTGGAGTGTTTAGTCTATACAAGCTCTCTTATCTTATACCAATAAATTTGGTTGTGTTCATGCTTGAGTTCTTGTGCCAAGCAAGTACTTTCCCTTCAGATAAATATACTTTATATCCTTTTTCTTCCAAGGCTGAGATGGAGACAAGGTTTCTTTTCATACCAGGTACATAGAGCACATCACTCAGGCGCAATGTATCATTTGATTCTAGTTCAAGGGAGGTGGCTCAAGATCCCTTCATAGTGTAGTTAGCATCATCTCCAAGTACAACATGGAGATGTGAATATTTCTCAACTAATTCTGAAATATTTTCTTTATAACCTGTCATGTGTCTAGAAGCACCACTATCTATGAGCCAACTGTCACTAGTGGTGGGAATAGTACCTGATAAAGCTAATATGAGTAGAAATTATGTATGATATTCATTCCTTTTCTTCTTGTGATGATGATCTTCTTCTACATCAGCGGTGGATTCTTCATGCTTCCTTTTACTTGAACTTTGAAAGCTACTAAAGTAGTGTCCATATTTTCTGCACCTATAGCATTGAACTTGAGATATGTCCTTCTTCTTTTGATCTGTGCGAGGACTTGATCTCCTATCTTGGTGCTTGTGTTTATGGAACTTCCTTCCTTTTCCCTTACCTTTCTTGGCATGGGATACAAATGATTGATTCTCCTCAGGTTGAGTACCATGGAGTCCTTGTCGTGCTACAATCCTTGTCTCCTCCTGAGTGCAATCTTCCCATAGCTTATCAAACTTGGGTAGTTTAGATCTACCACTTATGCTTTGAATAAAGGAATCCCAAGATGTTGGAAGACCATTCAGAGTGGTGATAACAAGATGTTGGAATATTTAAATCCATTGTCTATGTCATATTAATACATTAGTAGCATTAATTAATCATTCTATGATTAATTACTATGTATTAGACTAGATAGTTGGCATATGAGTCATTGTGTGGACCACAAGTTTCCTCAAACCACTAGAGACTATTTTTGGATGTCCTAAAGTAGATTCTAGCTATTTCTAGACAATTCTGAGTTAGATTGGCGCACTAGCTGCTTTTACTGCTTTTTAGCACTTTTTGGCTGAAAGGTAAAAGCTAGTTGACTAGGGAAACTGTTTTTTGGACCACTCATCCTCCATGATGTTTCTTCTTTCCATTTTTTGGATTCGGCATTTTTTTTCATCATACATCACTATCTGATCACTAAATCATAAATTCGTGAGCCTTTGGTGTGACTTGGAGAACACACTTTCCACCTAGGGGGGATTTGCATTATTTTAGTAAGTCAGCTTTTGTGTGAATTCGAATGGCATCTTTATGTATTTAAATCTCTGATGTAAAGTTATATATTGAAAACCATTTAATTTCCCAAGGTTGGCTGATGTAATATTATTCATTTGAGTAATTCAGTTTGCATCTTATGTGAGTGAATTTCAGTGTTCTTGACTAGTTGTGTGAGATATTTTGTGAGAGTGTATAATTTATTGATTAGATATTGGTGTGAAATAAATTTCACACAATATCCTTATCTCAATGGGATCTCCACTGGTGCTAAGATTGTCCCTTAGTTCTATGATCCTCATGAAGTATGAGACACTGGATTCTGATTTGGATATCTTCATATTTGAAAGTTGGTTCCTCAATGTAATGGATACATTGATGCTAGTTTGTTCAAAAAAATTATTTATGGTCTTGAACATTTTCCTAGCAGTCTTCTTCCCTGAGATTTGTGGAACCAAATGATCTCTTACTGAGTCCACCAGAATCCTTCTTGCTCTAGCATCATTCTTCCTCCATCGGGATTTGTCTTCTTCGGCTTCTTATTCAAGGAGCTTCTCATTTACATATTGTAATAGGTCATTTTATTCTAGAATTAGAAGAACCCTATACTTCCAAGAGATAAAGTTGGAATCTCCTTCCAGACGATCTTCAACCTTCATACCAATCATCTTGTCTGCAGATCTGGTCCAGAAACCCTAGCAGGAGCTAGGTCAAAAATGAAAGTTGGAATTTTGGAAAACTGATTCCAATGGGTAGATGCGCCCTAGCAAGGCGATTTGAGATGTGGTAGGTCTTATCCAAATCTGTGGAGAAAAGTGGGTCAAAACTGAAACCCTAATTTATGTTGTAGTTGTAGAATTAGGTCAAAAACTAAAAATTCTCAGAATTGAATTTCGTCTTCACCAAAAGATGTGCCTCCCTAAAAGAGAAATTCCCAAGGCTCTTTTTCTCCAAAAGGTTGGGTGAAGACTTCAAAAGATGAAACCCTAGTTCTGGCAATGGCTTCTTCTAGAAGTGCTCTGATACCATGTTAAATTTCATACATTCATAGCATAATAATTCAATTGCATAAACATGATCACTAGAAGAAAGACAAAGCATAAAACAATAACAATATAGTTTATCCTGGGAAACCCAAATGGCAGAAAACTCAACAACCTTCATATAGAGATGATAATTCTAAGAACATAGTACAATCATAAAAGAGAAAAGATGGAAATGCTTTCCAAAAAGTAGAAACCCCAAAATAGTCTTCTTCTCCAGCAGATGCGAACTTCTCTCTCTCCAAGTGATGCGAACTTGAGTGAATGAGTGAGGGAGATAATGAGGTGTACTTTACCTCTATTTATACAAGTGTCAAAACTGACTTTTACCCTAGCTGAGTTGACCTCTCTATTTGACTGGGCCAACTTCACTTGGGGGGGGATTAATAATTTAATTTTGCTTCTTTTCACCCCAAGGTTTACATTGATTCTTTCAAGGGTTTACATAGTTAATTACATCAAGTTCATCTCCCTTAGGAGGTACAATCAAGTACAATAGAAATACAATAAATAATATCTTTCGAAGTTGCACAAAATCCAACATGTACAACCAGGTAAACATTTCTACATTCATATCCCGGTTCCCTCCTTCTTTTTTTAATTATCCAAGTTATCAAACCACTACTTGTTGGAATATGACCGTAAAATGCATTTTTGCAGGACACATCTACGCATTTGTTATCTTGACAGACAGTGCAATTGGCACGAATTATTGGTTGGCACGATGCATCCAGGGGAAGCAAACCCTACTCGCATCATTAACCGATAGTGAAGAAATTACCTTTCCGACTGGCTCGATGGTTGTTCAGGGAGAATATCTTTAGATGGAAAGGGACCAAAGAGAAATGGCTACACATACATGGATTATAGACTAGGTTCACAGATGTATCACTTTACGCACTTGATTGTTGGTACACACATCCAACTACAAACAATGTCAACGAAGTCATCAAATAAGGTACGCTACTTACTACCTCATGCATAGCAAGAGAGGTTGTTTGAGACAATAAAAAACAGAGAGGATCCAAAAGGCTTAATTGGTTGAGGTACATAGTATAGTCATGTGATTGTTTATTCATGCATGTCTAATGTTATTCATGTTAGATAGTTTATTTCTTGTAGATCATGTTATCTTATATCGTTTATTTGATGTTTGAGTTATGTTTGAGTTACTATTACAATACATTGATGTTTTACACCATTATATGTTTATACCAATCACTCCAATTCAAGTTTCCATCCCTTTAGGAAAACTTCACATGCATAAACAAGATTGAAAACTCATCTTATATAGCATATATATAACGGATGATAGCACTCCAGATAAGAAGCATAAGTGATCCACGCACTAGCGAAGTGCTCCACTTGTAGAGTACATATGTACATATGTAAGGAAAGACCATCTATCCATATCTAATCCTCCAATTCTCCTACCAAGTGAATACTCCATGTGGCCACCATGCAAGCTAAGTCACCTGACACGAGGACACATGACACGAAGGACACAAAAATATGAGTGTCTAACATGGACACGGTGACCCCCGAAATCAAGACACGAAGGACACATTTTATATATATATATATATTTAAAATATATTAAAATTTAAAAATATAGACATATAGATCCAAATTTTTTTAGAAACTAGAACATTTACAAATATTCAATAGAAATTAGAATCAATACACATTAATGATTATACATTTGTCATTCACAAATCACAATGAGACACATAGATGCATTGAAATTTGATAGGCATTGGGAAATAGCTCAAGATGTTGGAACCATGATTCTCATTAAGTCATCAAAATCAAAATGTATTACATAGATGTCGGAATGCCACTGGGCATTGGAAAATTCAAAATAGACTAATAGTAAATACAAAAAGGGGTGGATCAAGATGGAATAATCTCATATGTCAATAGTCCTCCTCCATGCCTGAATCAACAAACTCATCACTACCTTGATCCTCCTCCTCCTCCTCCTCCTCCTCTCTGCCCATCTAACAATCTGCATCTGATGGTGTGGAGGATTACCCCTCCATATGATCACCATCATCAAAAGTGACAGGCTCTAGCACTGGATCATTAAGGTCCATGTTGGTTAATTCCAACTCAGTACTGTTGTCCAAACCCATATCATCAGGAAAGACATCCCAAATCTTTTTCTTTCCCTTCAACCACTCCTCCCTCTTCCTGTAAATAATACGAAGGTTGGAGTGCACATACACCATTGTCTCTGCCCTAAACTACTCAAGCTGAATCTTCTTCACACTATACAAGTTCCCATATGTGCTCCAATTCCTCTCCCAACAAGAGGATGATGTAACTTGAGAGATACCCTCAAGGATAACTTCTGTAGAATAGGGCATGTTGCCCCAAGAGTTTCTCACCAAACATAGGTGCATCACACAGGCCAATAGATAGGCATTTGACCATTAATTAGTGTATTACTTAAGATTTGGCAATTTTACTAGCACATCAGACACCATAGACAAAATAGAGAGATAGAATGGAATCAACTACAACTTTATTATTACTGAGTGTCATAATGGACCATGTACATCATACAAGTGTGCTAAGAGCAGCAATGATAGAAGCAACAATGAAATAGAGAAATATAAGGAGAGAGACGATGAGAGGTCTCAAGAATAATGACCCCCTACAACAAAATGAGATCCAAACTGAATGTAGCTCCAACAAACCCGTGAAAACACTAGGGAATGTGGACTTTGATAAATGAGGCTCCTGCTTATGCTAGAAAAAGCAACATGAATGCACAAAGGTAAAACCTCCAACTGGAACGATCACTGGATGCACAGGAGCTGACTAGAATATCAATGATCATATAAATATCCAACATCAGTACTTGATCAATACAACACCATGAGAAGAGCAGGATGCTCAACTCCACTTCACCAATGCCTTGGTTACTTAGATGTAGAAGGGGGACATCACCCAACTGTTTTCAAGGGGAGCATCACCCAAGACTAGGTAGCACTAAGATTCCCATCAAAATGACCAATATCCAAATGCATGCACAATCCTTGTACCTTTCCTCCTTTTATACTTGAGAGATCTCCAATACCATGGTCCAATACCATGGGTGAGTGAAAACCATGTTTCATAATCACTTTTAGCCAATACCATGGAACACTCCAAAACCATGCATTGAGTGATTAGTAGTCCATAATTGTTCCACTACCTCCATAAGTGTGCCCTCTAACCTACTGGACCATTTCCTTGAGCACCCTTTGACCCAATTGCTCATTAAATGCCTAATTATTTCCATAATTACCTATTTGACTTAATTAAGTGGGAAAACATTCTTCAATTAATCCCCCATTAGCTATTTTTACTTGCAAATTTGAATTAGGGTTCTCATGTGGTCAAATTATCCCATAATAATTATTTTTGAGAACCTTAGGATAATTTTACTTAGGCAATTTGATTATTTTAGCCATCATATTAATGTTTATGAATTTTGCCTAGGTGACCTTGGCCAATTTTCCACAGGCCAAAACTGGTGACATGACATATAGGATCGATAAAGGGGTGGTGGAAAAGGAACCAAAAGGGTATAAGCAATGAAAATAGCATTTTCAACAATTACAAGGGATGAAAGGCACGTCTTTAATGCTCAACAAATGTACTAGAGTTGGAATATGGGAGAAGATAGAGATAGAATTGAATTTTGTTATTTTCCCTTGCGAGTAAAATTGTAAATTCTTCATCCCAATCTAGCAGAATTAGTGGAGCTAAGAAAATTAAGGAATGGACTGATGCAATATATGGAGAGGTTTTGTCGTTATCTCCTAACTGGAACAACAGGATGGAAACTGTCCCTCTTCTTCTGGCTGGACTCTTGAGAGTAGAGTTGAAGGTCAAGATATGAATAGTCGAGTTAAAGAATGTCCATTATCTGTTGTAAATATAACCCAAAACTATGTTGGTAGCATGGAAAATTTTACTTCCTCATCTTCTTCAAATATAGCTTCAAATCAGATTAATATGTAAAGGCCTTTTCCAAATGACTATACATTCACTTTTACAGGAGCAATACCCTTAAGGAATCTGAGGCTAAAGGAAGAGCATGACACCACTGTGGTTACAATTGGTTTTTACCATATTGTTGGCCAATGATTTTAGAAGAGTCGGATCAAAGTGCATTATCGTGAATTTCAAGGTTTGAATGTAGTCATTACGCAATAGCAGTTGAAAGTAAGGAGGAGTTGCGTTGGAAAGTTGAAACTCTCGACGTTTTGACCCCTACTATGGGATCATCATCAGGCTTCAATGGTCTCCTGATGATGATCCCAGAGTAGGGGTCGAAACGTCAAGATTTTCAACTTTCCAATGCAGCTCCTCCTTACTTTCAATTTCAAGGTTACTGGAGGATATATTGTATGGTGCACCTATGCTCTGCACAAGGTTATTGTGCTGCTAATGTCCTACTTGTAACAAGCATTGAGATATCATCATTTGTAAACTGCTCAAGGCTTGCCACTACAATGAGATGATGTAGTGCTTCGTGTAATGTTCCCAATGCAATTATAGGAAAAAATGGTTATTGTGGTTATGTGATTTTGTCAACAATTTGCATGTATATTCATTTAGGGTTTTCTTCAAACATTTTGCATAAATTCTCAAGAAGACATTCCATCACACACATAAATACGAGAGAGAGAGAGAGAGAGAGAGAGAGAGAGAGAGAGATAGAGAGAGAATATGGATATTTATTATGGATGGAACAACACTAGTTTCTAATGGCTATTGTAGGCTTGTAGCATCTACAATGCAAACAACTAAACCACACCAATTGAAAAACACTAGGAATAATGCCATGGCTCATGTACTAGATGATGCATCCCTTCTGAAAACTCTCCAATGTCACAAAAACCCCCTGCAAGATGCTACTACTCTACTCTAAGGGATATATGTCCATTATAGAGCCTCTTGACCTCCTCCAAGCGAGTCGCACACCACCCTCCAACAACTCTTGGTTCATTCCAGGGATCACGACTCCTCCTAAGGGTGACTCAGCTTACCTCCTAAGCCACGAATTTACCAAGGAAAAGGGGATTGACCCATTAGCAACCCTCTAATCAATACCCATGAGTCATGCTCATCCACAGGCCCTTGCAGCCTCTCTGGATTCAACCTCCTCCAAAAATATGTTGTGGCCCCCTCTTAATCTCATAGATCAACCAAACAAGGGATCAGCCCCTTATGTATCCATCCTACCATCTCCACAAACCATGACTCACATGGGAATGTCTCAATCTTCCCTCTTAAATGTCTAGGGTCTAGTCAAATGAGAAATATGCCCCTAAAAGGGTGCCACAATCCTCTCTCGTCAAGCTATGGCCTTGCCGAGTGAATTTTACCTCCCTCCACAATGCCACGAATTCCTCTAAGTGCCAACAGTGGTGTAACAAAGATGATTCGTCCCTCTTCCAACCAGCTCGACCTCCACAACAAAATCGATTTCCTCCTTTGGAATCGGCTACCATAATGGGATCTAGCCCTTAAGGAAGAGATTCGTCCTCCTTAAGGAAACTGGCCTCTATAAGAGAATTTAGTTTCCACAAATGAATTTCATCCAATCAAGCTTGAGACCACACAAGGAGTAGAAATCTTCAGTTGAAGCTCAACCGAAAATCCCGAATGGATTCCCCATAGTTTAACTAGGGTGGATCTTGCACTACCCAAACCAAACAACTATGGAGGGTTTTTTTCAAATCCCAATGAAAACTATGGTTCGCTAGAAACGTCTCTAAGAGATCAAATCAATTCAACATATCCCCAGGTGAAGCATTTCCTTTCCTTTTATTCTTTCATTGGAGCTTCATACCATGGGCAATACCATGTATTGCTCAATGCCATCTAGAACGCTCATGACCTTCTTTTAATAAAGTGACTTTTTTCAATAGTCGTTTTATGAGTTGGTGACATTAATAATTAAAGAATATCCTAGAATTAGGCTGACGCAAACCCCCAAGGCCATCTCCTCTTTGCCGAACAAGGAAATCCAAAAATGGGGACATCACACTTTGAGAAAAAATTAATTGGATTATTGTATAACTCAAAAAGTCGATTTCTCTCTTGCACGGATTTTTTGAATTACTTTCATAATTTTTTATTTTATGAGTCGACATGAAATTTTTTAATTACTTTTCATAATTTTTTATTTTATGAGCACAACAATTGAATTTTTTTAATTACTTTTTATTTTTTGTAATGTTATGTTACATTACCTTACTTGACAACATCTCCCCCATAATGGGTTGTAGAGCACCTCACTCCTATCGGTGCAAAGAAGGCCATTCATGGATTTTTATTTGTCACATAAAATAGTTAGGCAACTGAACAAAGACCTCTAACATCATTGGTTTAAGTTTGTTAAGGGCCTGAAAAATAAATATGCTTGGATAATTTATGGGTCATGATTGATGTTAACACCCAAAAATTACACACCATGCTCATTCCCTAGGGATATTATCCAATTATCCATTTTTTCTCCATATTTTACTTCACCAACCCAAAATCGTAAAGTTTGAAACTAAATTGGCCCATAATTATTATTTCCCTCTCCAAATATATCAAAATTAAGCGTATTCCCTTCCAAAATAGGGATAAAATCCTTAAAAAAAATACAAAAAAGAAAATAAAAAGGGAAAAAACATTCAAAAATTCAAAAAAAAAAGAGAAAACCCCTAATACCATGAGTCAATACCAAGGTTTGCCCAAAACCATGGGCCAAACAGGTGGGGTAAATATTTCTATAAATAAATGGTGTAAGCCCCCATTTTACATAGATTTCTCCATTTGCTACCTCACTATCCATTTGTGTTCGAGTTTCATCCCACTTTGAGTTTGGCACGGAGATTTGCAGCATTCCGTGCTGCAAGGGCCCATTTGCCTCCATTATTTCGAGGTAACTTCAATAAAAAACCATATGTTACATTAGATTTGCTTTGTATGCATTTGTTGCACATGGTTCAAATTTCTTTTAGTGTTCCTTAAAATGATATTATTGTAGTAAGTTTCTTTATAGTTTTGTTTATTTACATTACTATGGGCATTGTTGCATTGTTACTGAAACTTTCATAAATCTTAGTAAGTATATTTTTTTAGCATGAGTTCACACTAGCTATAGTTTTGGCAACTCCAACATAGGAGATGTGGTTTATGGTTTTGGCCACTCCAACCGAGGAGACGTGGTTTAGTTAACTAATTGTTTTTGTTTTTCAAAGTTTTTGGACGAACATTCTATTTCTGGGTGGCATACCATGCTTTATAATAGATTTTATTAGAGGGAACAACTGGAGCTTTCTAGTTGGGTTCGAGCCTAGAAGTACCTGAAAGTTTCCATAAGATCCGTCGGCAGTGACTGTCAGTTTAGCATTTATTTCAGAGAGTAGCAGTGAATGGATGCATAAGTAGTAGACGCTTTTTCTCTGGAAGGACAATTTTGGATTTTTGTTTTATTTTTGACAATTTTACGAGGTCGGACTTGATTGTTAATTACAGTTATTAGTGTGTCAATATCGCCACGCCACTTTATATAGATTTTTCAGTTACAGTTTCTATCAAGTTAGTCTGAGATATTGAAGAAGTTACTTTGAGATATTAAAGAGAAGAACTTTGTTGGATTTGCATTCAGGGTCACGTTCTTGGTTATCATCTAAGTGATTAGATAGAACAGTTAGCCCAGTAAAGTAGCGTTTTGCAGTGGTCGGTGTTTCCAAAGTTGTAAATGAAATTTTCTTTTAGATTCCGTTAGTGCAGTGGCTGGGGTTTACAGAGTTGTAAAAGAAAAATTCTTTTGGATTAGGTTGATGCAGTCCTGCCGTGGCTGAGGTTTCCAGAGTTGTAAAAGAAAAAATTTCCAGAGTTGTAAAAGAATTTTTTTTTGGATTCGGTTAGTGCAGTCGTGCCGTGGCTTGAAAAATTCTTTTGGATTCGGTTCGTTTCAACTCCCTTGGTTTGAAATAAATATTAAATGATTAGGAAAAATAAATGATCGGTTCAGTTCATCTCATTTCAGATCAAAAAAGCAATCTATCAATATGTTTTCTCTACGCCTGTATGTTCACAGTTCGTTTCATATAACTTCATATATCGTTTACATTGTGATTGTCTTAGTGTATTGTTTTCTTCTGCATGCGAGTCTGAATCTCAGGGGTTTCGTTGGTTTGTTTATAATTAAATGCCGCACTGCACAGTTTTCCTTTGAGGGCTTTGTTATGCCAATGATTTGAGACCTTTTTTGCGAGGCAGTGTTACTTTTTCTTGCGATTCTACAATGATTATTTGTTATTTTATTGCCAGACAGACAAACGCCATGGGCACAACGAGTAAAGGAAAGGTAATCGGCATAGATCTTGGGACAACTTACAGCTGCGTCGCAGTTTGGCAACATGATACAGTCGAAGTTATTGTTAATGATCAAGGCAACCGAACCACTCCTTCCATCGTTGCTTTCACTCCCTCTGAGAGATTCGTTGGAGATGCTGCCAAAAATCAGATCGCAACTAATCCCCACAATACCGTCTTCGATGTCAAGAGACTCATCGGAAGGAGATTCACTGATCCCTCTGTGCAGAGTGATATTAAACTATGGCCCTTTACTGTTGTTGCCGGGGACAATGAAAAGCCTATGATTCAAGTTGATTACAAGGGCAAGACGAAGATGTTTGCTGCGGAAGAGATCTCTTCCATGGTATTAATGAAAATGAAGACGACGGCCAAAGCATACCTCAAGTCTGATGTCAAAAATGCCGTGATCACAGTGCCAGCCTATTTTAGCGATTCTCAGAGGAAGGCTACTAGAGACGCGGCTACCGTTGCCGGTCTTAACGCCATGAAAATTATTAATGAACCCACTGCTGCAGCTATAGCTTATGGGTTTGGGAAAGAGGTTTATTCCTCTCATGGAAAGAAGAATGTCTTGATTTTCGATCTGGGCGGAGGTACCTTTGATGTATCCATTGTGGTTGTTGAGAGAGGTAAGTTTGAGGTAAAGGTTGTCGGAGGGGACACGCATTTGGGTGGCGAAGATTTTGACAACAGGATGCTTATTCACTGTGTTCAACATTTCAACAGAAAAAATAAAACGGAAATAAACACGAGTGCTAAAGCTCTCCGGAGACTCCGATCAGAGTGTGAAAGGGCAAAAAGAAATCTATCTTCGGTGGCAGAGAGTCTGATTGACATCGACTCTCTCTATGAAGGTCTGGATTTTCACATGAAGATTACGAGAGCTAAGTTCGAAGACCTCAATGCCGATTTCTTCGACAAGTGCATGCAAGTTGTCATCCAATGTCTGGAAGACGCGAGGATGAGCAAAGACCAAATTAACGAAGTTGTATTGGTAGGAGGTTCCACACGCATTCCAAAGGTGCAGGGACTCCTTCGACAATTCTTCGATGGAAAGAAACTCTGCCAAAGTATAAATCCCGATGAAGCTGTTGCATATGGTGCTGCTCTTCAGGCGGCAGCCTTGAACAATGAAGGCCTCCACTTCGTCCTCATGGAGGTCACGCCTTTGAGTCTTGGAGTTTCAATTGACAATGGTGTTATGTCTGTAGTCATTCCCAGGAATACTCCCATTCCCACTCAAAGAGAGGGATCTTACACTACAAAGATTGACAATCAGACAACAGTGTCTTTTCCAGTGTACGAAGGTGAAAGAGCAATGACTGCGGACAACAATTTGCTGGGTGAATTTGATTTGACTGGAATTCCTGCAGCTCGTTGTAGAGTGCCAAAACTTAAAGCCGTGTTTGAAGTGGACGCAGATGGAATTCTGAAGGTGTCAGCCCGGGACGAGGGAAGCGGGGTAAGCAAGTGTATTACTATTACTAACGACGGTGGTCGGCTGAGCAAAGAGGAGATCGAGAGAATGATGGTTGATACAGAGAGATTCAGAAGGGAGGATGAAGAGGTAAAGAAGAAGCATATTGCAAGAGCCGATTTGGAGAATTACGTCTACAACATGAGAAGCAGAGTGAAAGAAGCCAAAACGAAGGGCAAGATGAATGCTGGAGTGGCAGAAGATATTCTCCAAACGATGAATGGCGTGGAGGAATGGTTGGAAGAGAACGAGTGTGCACAGCATTACGAGTTGGAAGAGAAATTGAAAAGTTTGGAAATGAAATACAACCTTTGATCTGCTAAAAAAATTACTGAATTTTCTGCAATTTAGGTATTATGTGCCCTAGTTTATGTAGAGTGTAGATATGGCATCCTATAGAGGAAGTCTGGTCGTCTGCAAACAATATAGGCAATGGTTTTCCATTTTATATTTAGAGGCTGTTACTTCTCCAAATGAAAGATGGTTTTATCTAAATGAAAGATGGTTGTGTGTGCTCAAACATTGAAAGTAGATCAATGGTTTTATGCCTTTATATTAATTTGGTTGTATGCCCTTGTGCCTTCAGTATTTACCATATGAAAATTATGTATGGAACTTTAAAGTGGCCACACTTGTAGTATTTATCAATTGGGCCATTGGCTCTTTAACCCGGTACTTCCAGCAGACTGTCGATGTCTATGATTGAGAATGACGCTTCTTGTTTTTTACTTGGAGGCATTTCCGATGCCATTGTGATGCAGATACCGCAGGTATGCAGCAACTCTGTTACTCAGATCTGCTCAAATATATACTCACACACTCTGTTTCAAGCTTAACAGAACAGCCCAAGTTTGAGTCCCATCATCTGAAAAGGTGTTTGTAACTATTATAGAATATTATAGCATAAATTGTGTAACACAGTGCTGGTACGAGCCTAGAAAATTTTCTGTAAGTATATAATAAATTAGTAGTCACTTAATTTGTGATTGGTGAACATCAATGGAATACAAATTAAGTGCCATAAACAAATTATCTTTTAGTTGTTGTTCATGTGTACTTTTAATCACCCATTGTTTATATCTTTTAAGTCCATAAATAAGTTATCTCTTAATTATTCTCCATACTTAATTATTATCACCTTATCTATGCCTCAATTCTCCAAATTCTAAAATATAAACACCTATAACTATAATAAATACAAATAAATACAAGAATGTTTTTTTGGTTGAAAAAAAATATATTATTCTCTTTACTTTATAGTCCCTGATAGATCTAGCTCCAAATATAGTATTCTCTTCAATATTTAGTCTGAAATGAAGGTCTAGCTCCAAAAATCTTAATTTCTGGGAGATTATTATTTTATTTATTAAGTGGATAATAATACCTATGGGGTGTTATTCTCTTTTTTTTCAGTCTGGGATGGAGATCTATCTCCAAAAATTATTAATCTGCAATGACGATCTTATGTCCAGAAGGCATGGAACCTGGGTGAAATCTTTGATTGAAATTCTGTTAAATGCGAAATCAATTCCCATGTTTCTTTCCCTGTTTTCCACGTTCCATGTTCAGAACTCCAATCCGTCGCTTCTTCAATTTTTAAACCTGTAAAAGCCAGGGCACCATTGCTATGGAGGGGTAGACCCCGGAATCTTTGGAGAGGTTGCTTCTGTGTAAACGAAAATAAACCCAATTTTTGGAGAAGTTGCTCCTGTGTAAACGAAAATAAACCCAATTTTTGGAGAGGTTGCATCTGTGTAAATGAAAAATACCCAGAAAGCCAAAGCACCATTGCGGATAGAGGGGTAAACCCCAAAATCTTTGGAGAACGTAAAAAAACCATTTTTTGGTATTATGGTTAAATATTGAAAGCCAAGGCACCATTGCGGTGGAGGGGTAGACCGCAGAATCTTTGGAGAGGTTGCTTATGTGTAAACTAAAAAAGCCAAAGATTGCTCCTGTGTCAACCAAAAAAACCATTTTTGGGTATTATTATATTTATTTTTAAGAAAATGGTGTAGTATATGAAAATTAGTGAACCATAATTAAAGTTTGGTGATGTTTCATTAAAAAAGACTGCATGTTTTACTGAGGGTGGTAGTAGTTTTACAAGTAACAAGAGGTGATTGATCAATTGGCTGTTAAATTTGTTTATATTTATTTTTAACCAGGGTTTGTTAAATACAATTTCTACAGTTTAGATCATCTCACTCTACAGTTGTAGTTCTTCCTCTACACTTGAGAGACAGTTTAGTTCTTTTCTACCCCTTTCTACGCTACAGTTTCTAATTTAAATACAATATACTAACAGAGTCCCTTCTGATTTCTGTTATGGAAACAGTCAATGCATCACTGGAATCTATTCACTTAGATTATAATTAGTGGAATCTATTCACTTAGCTTATAATTAGTGAAGTGGTTGTAATCTGATTTCAAACAAACGCAAGGAATGTGAGCATTCATCTAATTGGGAGTTCAAGTGCCCACATGGAGTTGTCAACACGACAAAAATCTTGAGCCGGTTTTATTGTCTAGCAAGGCATAGATGTAAAATAGTGTATTAATAAAATATAAAGTCATGGAGTTGTCAACATGACAAAAATCTTGAGCCGGTTTTATTGTCTAGCAAGGCATAGATGTCAAATAGTGTATTAATAAAATATAAAGTATTTTAACAGTAGTGTTATCAAACTAGTAGATGTTCCGAAATGATTCCATGTTTTCTTTAGCCAAATTGATTCCATGTTTCTGAAATTATGTTGTAGCAAGCCAATATTATCTAAGAAGGCATAGATATACAAGTGCATTAATAAAACATGAAGTCTTTTGTTAGTGGTGTTACCAAATTAGTAGAACAAAGTGCTGTATGGTTTGTTTTATTGAACCAATTCAATTCAGCGGTTTCCTTGAATTAACACTCTATTTGAGTGTAGTATGAGTGTTTGTGAAGTTGTGGTACTTTACAAATGATCTACAGCAAAAGATTTTAAGGTGATTGATAAAGTAGAATAAAGAAGTGATCAATATGAAACTCGTTTTGATTCTTGTTAGGAAAGGGGGCACATTTGAATGTGGGAAAAATAGCGAAGAATTGAGATTGAGAGAAACACATTAAAGGAGGAAAAGGAAGCTGGTTCACAAGGTAGCTATCTTAGAAGGGGAGAGATGCAAGCTAGAAGAGAGGACTAGAATGGAATTTGAAGGAGAAAGAATCTATGGATATGAAGTATATCAGATAGGAAGAGGGGAAGAGGATCAAGTCAAATTGATTAGAAGTAGGGCCTTTTTCTTAGTTTTGGATTCTATTTTGTCATTTTTCATCATTGTTATAAACATACAAGCTTGCATACAACATTATAAAATAGTAACATTGAATGGAAAAACATAGATGGGCACACGTAAGAGAGAAATCACATAAAAATAATACAATCCTTAGCACATAGTGTTTAGGAGGCTTGTTTAGATTGCTTTGGTGTCAAAAATACTTTATTAAGGAAATAACAAGTGCTTAGGAGGCTTGTTTAGATTGCTTTGATGACTGTTTAGGGAAGATGGAGATCACATAGGGTTGTGTCAAATGTGTTTTGATAGAAACCTTGGTTAGGTTTCTCTGTGGGAATTGAATCAAGGTATTGAGAAGATTTGTTGAACGTTATGGGTCAATGGAAGTATATAAAATTAAAATAGGAAGATTGTCCATAGAGAAGAGGTTATTTATGGAGATTTGTGGAAATGTCAAATCTTAGAAGTGTACTAATCTTGATCACAACTTGAAGTGGCACTTTTTATTATAACAGGATTAGTTTTAAGAACGAGCATAGATCCATCTAAAATATGGATATGCCATGATCAAATCCCTTAAGGTGCAAAACTATTTTAGAGTGCAAACCTTGAGGAAAGGTTTGAAGTTCAAGGGATTTGATCCCATTGGGTGTGTAACATCCCGAAATTTACAAAAATTTAAAATTTTTCGATATAGCTTTTAATGTGTAATCTAACTGTGCGGAAATATAATAAATGTTTAAATGTCGTCTTGCTGTACTAATAGATGTGATGGTCAAAAGTGTAATGTTTGCGACAAGATAATTAATATCTTCATTTCGATGTTAAACTCACTCAACTGTACTTTCACAATTCTTTTGTTGCTGATCCAGTGATATAAGTTTATATGTGTTAACTATTGTTCTTCTGTTGATGATGAAGGGGTCCTACGGATGCCCCAAGGCTTACTTTGCATTCATGCTAAAGCATTTGAATCGTCTTTTTTCACAGATTACAGGTAAGAGCTTTAGTGTTTACGACATGTGACCGAAGAGTTTATAACCAGTTTCTGTGTCTCCAAAGTCTTAATGATTTAAGAGACATAATGTTGAAAATGCTATTGGTGAGAACTTCAGTTAGCCTAGTTTGTAAAACAAAAGTATGTCAGTTGTAATATTCATAATCCCTGTACTAACCTTTTATTAAATTGTTCAAACAAATGAATAGGATCCATATATCATAGTTTAACTCTATGTATTGTTATTGTGAGTTTCTATTCGATCCAAATTATGAGAATAACCAATGTCTATATGTGATGGCTAAGTGCAAATAAAATGCAATATCTATATGCAATTGTTTATATATACTCTAGAGCCTAGGAATTACATGCAAGATTTGATTAAATTCTAACCTAGGAATTATTGCAATTCATATCCTAGTCAAATGCTGGCCTATGAACTATATACAAATTTCTATTTTAATTTTTATACTATATTGAAATATATATATGCCAAGTCCTGTACTTAGTCCTATGAACAATAATTGTATGGTATTGTGTGTGCATCTACGTGACCCTTTTTGACATTATGGATTCCTAGCAATGAATCCGACACGACCTTGGCTTACCACAAGGTGTTATTACATAACCGAGTTGGGCATTTTATCAACGAATCAATACATTATAAGAATTGGGTGACATTAACTCTATGAAGGTTTCGTGCTGGCAGGCACTTTGGTTTCCCTTTGCATTTAATACTCTCAACTCCCGAGACAATGGAATGTCTCCATGGACATCGTCGTGGTGCTAGGCACGTGATGGTGTGGTGATGGTTCAAGCCTCGTGACGAGCTGTAAGTGTTTTGTTTCGAAGCTTAACTAAGCTGTCCTCCTTGGTGGCTATGGTAATGATGGTGTCTTTAATATGGTTGTTGCTTAGGTTTACGTGAAAACCCTTCGGTGATCTCCACCGTTGATCTAGCAAAGGTTTGGACTTTGGGATCTAACCCTAAGCTCCACTATGTTCTATGAAGTTATTGTTTCCTTGGCATTCAGTGTAGTGGCTCTGAGGAGAGGCTAACAGGTCGAGAGCCTTCAGGGTTTTGTTAGCAGGTTTTTGTGGAGTGCCCACAGTTGGAAACCGTGACCTGTTGATAGCTTAAGAGCCAATACTCTCATGGTGTTTTACAGTGACAGTTTGTAATCAAAGTTCCAGAATGAGCGTTAGATTCTTCGTGGAAGTTGGTTCGATACTTGGATTTTCTTGTCTGTTAGGTGATAGTTTTCAGAGTTGTTGTCCACCCTTCTTCGCATTTGATGATGGAGTAATGGGTACAGTTTGCAATGTCTTTGGCGTTCTGCTCCAGGAATCAAATAAAAAGGTAATGTACTCGGTTCTAACCTTGTGTCTTCCATTCTATTTGAGGGTTTCAGTTATTGTTATTTCATCTGTAATGACTTCTGTCAAAAGCTTGTTTTAACCACGTCTGTGTTCAAATGGCAGGTATCTTCGTCGACCGGCTTCCCAGCTTAGGTTTTGATAACAGGGAACTGCAAAAAGATCGGTAAGCCTCGGTGGTTACCTTGTTACTCTGGTTAGATGACTATTGGGCCTTCATGTGTGTTTTGTCGAGACTTCATGTTTTCTTGGGCTCTGAGGATTGATCGTCGTCGAAAGTCTGTGAGCTGTTGGTAGCTTGGGGAGGATAAAATCCTCAACCCTTTCGTCGTTGTTTTCAGTAGTATTTGTTTTCCATTGTATAATCCGTAAAAGAAAATACTCAGGGAAGGGTTTTACCCTTCTACTATTCTTGGTGAATGAAAGGATTTGTGTTTTCATTCGACCTGGGTTTGTGTGGATGATACTGTGAGCATTGCTCTATTTTTTGTAAAGAAAGCGAAGCTTAACGTTTGCAATCTACTGTGTCTTCGATAATACAAGAGCTTTGTTTTCCTACGTTATTGTGTTTGTGTTTGAGTTTAAGAGCAGGGCTTCAGTTTGTATGCATTTGAAGTTTATCGTTTTGCCACTATTGTATTTTAAGAAAAGTTCGAGGGCTAAGGGTTTATCCCTGTGTTAAAAATGGTCAAACCCTAATGTGTGGTTCTCGAAAATGTTCTACTGTTATGATAACAAATGTTTAGCTTCTGAAAGTAGATATCTAAATCGAGCAAATCATATGGTTTACTGTTTAATAGTTTTCAATTGAATGTGATAATATAGTCTCATGTTGATGCCGAGATGTTCTTATTTTCAGTCTTAAGGAATGTAAATGATAATTGTTTTTGTGCCTAAGCTTATGGTATTGAAAGTGTTACTCATCGTTCATGTCTGTCGATTTTAAGTGTTGGCCGAGAGCCAATGTTTTCTGTTCGCAACTATGTAAAGAGATTGTATCTAGATTCTTGTTCTGTTGTTAACTGATGGTGTTTGAACTTTAACTAAACTCTAAATCTGAGAGATAGATGTTGATACTTCTAGGGTTTGATCAGCGAAGGGTTACGATCCTGTCATAAATCTTAAGTTTATAAACGAATCTATGTTTGGATAACATAATAGTTCTTTGTTTTATTAGTTGTGATAACTATGGAAAATGATGAAGCCACATGCTAGGGTTTCTAATCCTGTGCTGAATGTGAATGTGATTAACTGTAGTTTAAATAAATAAATAATATAACATAAAATGAATGCTGTGCATAAATATTAGTGCTAAATAATTGTGCATTGTTTGAAATAGAAAGAGTTCTGTTTGTTTATGCGATTATATTTACTTGCTAGCAGTCTTGGATAATAGTACTATGTGCTTAGGAAATAATTATTTTGCAATTGTTATTTCAATAAAAATTTGTGAAATAAAAATACAATGAACCTTAAACATTTGACTAATGAAAGGAATGATAAGAGAAAGACATAAAATTATATTATTTAATACAGAATATTAATGGTAAGAAAAACTAATGAAGTACAACAGTATTGATCTTCTCATTCATTTGCCAATTTTCCTATCAATTTATCTACCTTAATCTCTTCTCTGTACTAGAGTACGATGCAGAACCATTAGCATGGGGAAAAATGCAGAGAAATATGTTATTCAATTCATCTTACATAATCATTACTATACAGAATCCTAATTAGGTCAGAAACTAAAATAAATGCATTTGTTTAATAATATCCTTAAAAACAATAAATCAATAATTGCAGATAGAATCTTTAACTACTTAGAATTAGAAAAGACAAGTAGAACCTGTAAATGAAGATAGGGCCAATAAACACCCAAGGAGGCCTATTCCTCCCAACCTTTTCCAGAAGAAGCAACCAAAACTACTTGCTTCCTTTGGACCCCCGAGCTTGCTTACTGAACCACTAAGTGAGATGGAATCTGTGTAGAAGCAAGGCACTCAATAATATAACTTCTGCACTCAGTAGTATAAATTCTGCACTCAAAATATGCCTTTTGCACTCAGTAATGTAACTTATGCACTCAGCAATATAATAGGCAGACTTACACCATGATCAAAAACTCAGCATATCCCCTCATCGAATCTCTTGGGTGCAAGCACAACAAAACCCCAAGGTAAATTTCCTCGTCAAGAAAAGTGATGAACCTCAGTTCATAATTTGATGGCTCTAATATAGACTTCCTAGGTCTTTAGTGGTCAGTTTTGAATAAATGAGCCTCAAGCTCTAGTCCCACCTTCCAGGGCACTATGACCACATTTCAAGGGAGTTGTCCCATACCAACAGCTAGTTAGTTGCATCATGATGTTGCCACTTGTCCATTACCTTCTACCCCAGATTCCATTCCACCTAGTGGGTCAGTAAACACTCTTTCAACAGTCTCCTTAGGTGTTTGTCTCCTATTTAATTTATTAAATAATAAAATATTGTGCAATTACAGTCATCCTTGGACACTTGTCCAATATAAAACTTTACAATAAAAGTTAACATAATGTTTTCAACATAAAATGTTTTTCAGCAAAAAGGGTATGTTACAGGGTGCTTGGTAGACCCATAGTTAAGATGGATTTTTGCTCGTTTTACCATAGTGTCTTCCTAAGTTTTTCCTTTTTAAGGAAGTTAGTTTGTTTTTGTGAACTTTATGATGTAACATATGATGATAGGTGCACCTTGTTATTTTTTGGGACATAGTTGTATGTGAACTTAATTATTCATTATTCATTGTGCAATGCTCATGAAGTACAAATTCATTAACTACAAACAACAAAGAGAAATAACAAATAGAAGTACCATTAATATGGATATATTTGGTAATTGTATTTATGTTTATGCAAATTATTTTTGTATTTCTAATTGTGAATTATATTGTATATTTTCCTAAAAAAAATTGTTCTTGGAGTGCCTTAGAACAAGATATTTTACAACACTGAAATGAAAGCAATATCCTATTGCTAGGAGACTTTAATGCTAAAACAACAACTAACCAAGATATTATTTTTATCAATGATTCCAACTCTAATAATTTATGGCTGAATGAGGACTCTGAAACTCTGAAGACTTGGTTGAGAATTTGTTTGGTACGGAGCTAGTCAAGTTTTGTAGTTTTCAAGATTTAATAATTTACAATGGTATCTAATGAAGTGGTCGAAATCCAACCAAATGACTTGTATCCATGGGCTTAGTAGTAGTTTTGTAGCTTATGTGATATGTGATCTATCTTCATATACAACGAAGTGGTAAATTTTGACATCTTAAATTATTATAAACTAAACTCTAACCATATACCTTTAACCCTAACTCCAAACCTTGACATACACAAAAACCCCATAACAACTCGAATTATATAACCAAAATCACTTAATATTCCATAAAAAGAAAATTGATCTATTTTAAATGATTTAAATAATGAATTAAATATATTATTAAATAATGACAATATTGTAGACCTCTATCATAATTTACTAGAACCCTCTCTACTTCCATTAACAAGTTCTCTATTGTGCTATCATGCAGAAAGGAAAATAAAATGACCAACCCTTGGTATGATAAAGAATGAAAGCATGCTAGAAAATCCATTAGGGATGCTTCTAATGAGTCCTTAAAATTTGACAAGATATATAGCTACAAAACCCTAATTAAAAGGAAAAAAAGATACTATATATAAATAGAAATCAAGAAAATCTTTTGCACCTCTCTAAAATTGATCCTAATAAATTCTAGACGCAAATTGTAAGTCGTAAAATTAAAGAAAACAATATGATTCCCTTCTGGGATTGAAATTCCTACCTTAAAAATATTTATGAATCCATTGGTGCCATGGACAACATTGAAACCATTTCTACAAGAATACATTTTCTCTTTTGAAGACACAGATTTTGGGATTAAGTGGCTAACAAGAGAAAAAGATAAGGAAATCTAAGGATACCAATTAGAAATCTTAAAAATTCAAAGGAAAAAATGTACTATATAAATAGAAAGCAAGATAATCTTTTAACCTCTTTAAGATAGATCCTAAAAAATTGTGAAGGAAAATTATAAGTTGTAAAACTAAAGAAAACAATACGAATCCCTCGAGGGACTGGAATTCCTATCTTAAAAAGGTTATGAATCCCTTGATGTCATGGAAAATATTCAAACCCTTTCTACGGAATAATATGTTTTTCTCTTAAGAAGTCATAGAGTTTGGGGTTAAGCAACTCACAAAATGGAAAGCTAAGGACATTGAAGGATACAAAGAAAAAATCTGAAAAATTGGTGGACCTATTCTCATCCGTCGTATACACGAGCTCTTCAAATAGAAATGAAGTAGAATTTCCCTAAACCCTGGACAAAAAGCCACATTATTCCTATTTATAAAAGTGGAGATAAAAACAATTCATATCTAATTATAGGACTATTATGATTATCCCTAGCCAAGTTATATGGAATTATTTTGGAAAAGAAGATCAATGTATGGCTAGAAAATCATGGAAAAAGAGATAAAGACCAAGAACGATTTAGGATCTATCATTCAATTGTGGACCAACTTGTTATGCTTAGGACCATTGCTAAGGAGTTTCGCAATAATAAACCAATCCCTGTTTCTCCATTGACTTTATAAAAACATTTGACACAGTTCCTAGAACTAACCTTTGAAATAGATTAAAAGAGCTAAAATCCCCTTTCGAGTCGAGAGATGTTGCAATAAGGTTGCATGAGAAAGTTATTGCCAAGCTCATGAACTTTGATGGATGGTAAAAAAAGAATTGTAATTAGGATTCAAACAAGGTTGTCCCGTATCCCCTGTTGCTTTTGGTATATGCATTGACAAACTAAAGGGTTGTTTGGAAAATGTAGATTATGCTAGCATAAATTTGGTTGGTATAGTCCATCCTTCTTCTCTACGTTTATGGTATTGTTCTTATGGAAAAGACTCCCTATGATCTCGATAAGCAACTAAAACTTCTCAAGGATTTTTTCTCTAGTACATGTATGACTATTAACACTAACAAAATCGAGTTTATGAACATCAAATCCTAAAAGATCACTTATGCTAATTTCATGTATGACAACACCAACTTGAAGGAAGTGACTCCATACAAATTTCTCAAAATCGATCTTCATCACATGCTTAACTATAACTATAATATTGTGAAAATGACTAATGGAGGGTGGAAAGCTTATTGTGGATCTGAAAATAATTTTGTAAATCAGTAGACCTTTGGATTTGGGATAAGAAGGAACTCCTCTTTGATATTCTCATCACTCTTGTTATATTATATGGATGTGAAGTTTGGAGTTGCAACATATCTAGATCATCGTGGAGAACGATAGAGAAAATCCAAATGCACTTTATAACATATAATCTCAAAATTAAAGTGTTGTAGCTAAAAATGTACATACATCACCATGAATAACTCTTGAAAAATTTATGAACTAAGCATTGCCTTTTAAACCTATACATATGTGCTTCCCAATGTTGTTAAATGGATTAATATAGTTGTGATAGTGACTTCGAAAGGGAAGTTGAACAAAGATTAATGGGGGCATTGCGCCCAAAATAACAAATGACTGATATGGATTTGATCCGATGGAAGAGATTCATTTCAGACAACAAAACAATTGGGTGGATAATAGTAGATATTGACCCGAATGAAAATGAGCATTGCACGTGGAAATAAACTAATATAATACACCATTGATGAGAAACCAAACGTTTTGTGGGCCTGCCTAGAGTAGTGGAAAATGACATGTCAAATACATGCTCAAATTGGGAACTAACACATGTTTCATTGTACAAAGTAATTAATGTTTCATTGTTTTAGGTTAAATGTTTGCAAATAAGATTGACATTGTTGACTTTGGTTCACAAAATGGACCACTACCAGCCGAAGGGGCGAAATTGGTGGTAGAAGAATTCTTAGCTAGTGAAAATGGACAAAATGAAATGGATGAGGTTTGTTCATGAGTAAAAGGTATGTCATGGAATTTGTCTTTTTCTTGGATGTTTAATTTTGAGTTTGGTAAGTAAATGATCTAGGAGGATTTGTGAATGCTAAAAAATGAACAGTCTCAAATGTTGATGGGAATAAAACCATTGTGTAGGGATTTGCGAGAGATTTCCAAATGCACTTGAATCACCTCAAATAGACGTTGTACATGAGGAAGATATTAAGTTTTGAAGTTTTGGAAAAATGGTAAAAAAATGGCTTGCAGGACTGCCATGTGGAAACACAGAGAGTGCCACACGACACTGTACAGATGATGACGTTGAATCTGTACGATGATGTGTCATCATGACAAGCTACCACATGGCACCAATATTTGGCATATTTGGATCCCATTTGGACTAGTTGGATGCTGTCACATGGAATTCGTACGGGTGACACAGAAGCCTAAGCAGGTGACATGGAAGACTCAGAGAGTGCCACGTGGAAAGGGTAGGTACATTCAGCAAGTGACATGCACCACTAGAGGGATGACATGTGGAAATTCATATGTTGACGTGGTGGACAGGTGGTAGATAATGTGGTAGAGGATGATGTGGTAGGTGTTGACATGGTGTGACACGTGGAAGGATGATTGGATAGTGAAAATTTGATATGTAGACCAATGGTGGAGTTCCATGTGTCCCAATGAGGGCACACCACGTGGCAGTCTCAATCAAGCCCAAAAGGCCTTATCTGGCCAAAAGGCTCTCTATGAGAATCGAATTCATAATCTTCTTTGTACAAGTCTAGCACCTTACCACTGTGCCACCCACACTATTTGTTACATGAATCCGGGAATAATATATTTAAGATGAAAATGTGGTATATATGGCACAAAGGGGAGAGGTATTCAAGGTTTGAACTCGTGACCTCCCCGCCAACAAACAAGCACCCAACCAACGGACCATAGGGATCCTGTGGGTAAACACGCCAGCTAACCACCTTTTATGTTTTAGTTGAGTGGATTTTATGCCACGCTTAGGTGACCCCGCCCTAGTTATCCTATCACACATATCGAGGCAAGGTACACAATGTGCAGAGTTGTACAATATGGATTAGAAGACAACATTGGAATTCATGCTAAGGGGAGATCCCGAGTGCCTGTGCAAAAGCTGGTCATGTTTATACTCAAAAGACTCAGAATTTTGAGAGGAGTACAACCACAACCTCTGTTTATGAGCCTAATTTTCATATTTGAAGGGGGTATTCAGAGCTTGTGTTGTTGAGCCATGTATAACAAATTTTATACTTAAAAGTATTAGAAATTTGAGAAGAAGCCAGTGGTGATTTATGTTTATGTATCTGAGTTGTAGAACTGAAAGATGATTTCACAACTTGCATTGTAACCTCATCTTTTGTACTATCAACATTTTTGAGAATAATGAGAGTGGTCTCACTATTGTAAGTGCACCTAGAGACGTATCCCAAGAGGGGTGAACTCTGTTAACAAGTTTTTGTTTCTTGTTCTCTTCTTTTCATTTCATATTTCTCTTATGATGAATGGATTATGCAAGTTGAATTCATAAGTAAAAGTGCTTAGCTAAGTAAGATCAATCACATAATTGCGGAGTGCACTGTCAATTAAATCCATTGCGGAGTGCACTGTGATCTTATAACCGAATCAAATTTGATGCCATTGCTTACTGATTAGATTTGATGTCTTAATATTTTTGGATCAAAGAAATTTTCAGAGTCCCATTTTTGGATCGAGTGTTATTAGAGAAAATATGAAAGGTGAATGCTAACGAGAGCTAAACTCAAGTGTGGTGAAGGAAAACTTGCAAGTTATAATCCAGAAATTCAAAGAGGATTTCAAAAACTTGAGGTGGAAACCGTGGGAAATGAATGAGAAGATCCTCCCATGAGCCTCAAGGAAGTTATGGTATACTCCTTAAGATAAAGTAAATAGTGGAAGATTTGTATTGCAGTGTTCAAAAGGATGGAGAAGGAGAATATTTGGTAAAAGTTGAAGGAGGAGGTGAAGGCAATGGACCTTCAATACCTTCTTCACCTTATCATCATCATCTACTGTGGTACAAGTGAACATTCTTCGAAGAATAAGCAATATAAAATCCTTCTCTATCTCATGATATGCCTTTATTAAAGTTATATGTTAAGTTTGATTTACCTGTTTATGATGGAGAATTGAATGCAAAAAAGTGATAAATGGATCAAATAGATAGAAGTCTATTGCAGGGTACAAAAGATCAAGGAATACATTGCAAAGATTCAATTGCTACTCTTAGCATGGGCAGTACAAATTTAATATGATGGGAGAGTCGAACTCATGAAGCAGATCTGGTACAACATGGTAAAATAATTTATTCTTGGGTTGAGTTTGTTTCTAAATCAAGAAAGAAACTCTATCCTTTGGCATATACTCAAACATTGAATGGTTACATCTAAGGAAATTAAAAGGGAAATATGTTCAAGCTTATACTCAAGAATTTAAGAAATATTTAGCATTGGGAATTCCATTACACACTCTTGAAACTCTTCTTAAGAACGTTGGTGGTTTACATTCTTACCTTTGCCATACTATTTGGATGTTCAATTCCACTAATTTTGATGAAGTGTCAATACAAGCAACTCACCTTGAAGCTAGAAAAGGAAAACATGATCACGAAACAAAGCCATGAGAGACGATAATTCTGTAAGATCTTGCATTGTTCCATCAATCAAATAAGAAGATCATATGCAAAAATATATGCGTAAGCCAAAAATTACCTCCAGTGTTCACACCTTTGAATCCACCTACTCCTTTTGCTCCAAGGATAGACCTGGTGAGAGAATCAACTACAAGAAGGAAGAGAACCAGAGTAATAGGGAACCCATGTCTTATACCACATCGAAAGAAATCGAAAGCCTCTCCACTAATTAGATTAGAGAAAGAGATTGACGTCAAGCAGCCCATTTCCCACTTGATAAAAGATACATAGAACCCGAATTGCATCAAAACCATTTTCAAACACTACCAACTGACATGGTCATATTCTTTGGAAACATCTATTTTAAAGACAATTGCCTTCAAATTTTTGCTTCTGATGGAACGAAGACCCTCTTGTGCTATCCCAATGGCATCATGAATATGTCTATCTCATAAGAAAACCAATTTGTTCACTTGAAATGGTAGCAGACAACAAGTGTTTCAATCTACTTAATATAACTTTTGCAATATTTTTGTAGACGGTATTGCACAATGAAATATGTATAAAATCATTAGAAAATCTCGGACTATCTAATTTTGGAATTAAAGCGATAAAGATAGAATTCAATACAGCTGGAATCTTCCCACTTCTCCTAGAATATTCTACAACCCAAATTAGATCTTATCCCAAAAACTCATATAAACCAATGAAGAATTCGATGGGCATATCATAAGGGCCCATAATTTTTTCCTTCTTCAGATTGTGCATTACCTCCTCTATTTCTTTACTGCATACTTCCTCTGTTAAAGATATATTATCATGATCATTAATTGATTCTGGAAAAAAATGACAAATTATAACAATCTCAAACACCTTATCACTACCTTAATCTTTGAATAAATTCCCAAAGTGGTTAATCCCTATAGCAACAATATCACTAAAAGAAGAAACCTCTTCCCCCAAACTATTTGAAATTTTCCAGATCGAGTTACGATTCTTCCTTTGGTTTGCATAATGATGAAATTTTTTGGTATTTTCATATTCCTTTGCAAGCCACAAGGCCTTACTCTTTAGTCTCCGGTCAACTTCTATGTATTTAAGAAGTTTCTTCCTCTGTTGCTCCAAACCCAAGATAGTTTTCTTTGAATTGCCTGTTAGAAAACCAAAACCCTCCACTCCATTCCTTCCTCCAATATATACTCAATATCTTATAGACTTTTATCCTTTTGTAATCTCATTTTTATGGACCATCTAATTGATATCCCTTTCACGTGTTTTAGGTTTTAGCAAATTGAGTTGAGGTAGAATCACGGCTTGTAACATCAAAATATTTCCAGGAGGATTTAAGGATCTAAACAAAAGCATTATCTTTCAGGAAGAGAGAATTAAATTTGAATGGGATAGAGGGTCTAGATCCAGCTTTACCATTTCCAAAACGATTGGCATATGATCTAAGTCTCCTCCAGCTGTAACCATGTGTCTAAATCTAACTGGAATATCTAGAATTCCTTCACTAATGAAGAACCTATCCAAACGCTTTACTATTCGATCCACCCTTACTCTTTTGTTAGTCCACGTAGGTTTGATTTTAGCCAATGTAATACCAAGAAGTCCTGCATCCTCCAATTTCCTTAAAAAGAAATTAGATAAACAATCCTTCATCGAGGAAGGATCCCAAACTTCTGAGCATCCCAAAGAGAAATTAAGGTCCCTTGGTAAGATAATATATCTCTCTTTTAAGAACTTCTTCAACAAAAAAATTTCCCAAAAGTTTGTTCTATCTAGATAGGGCCCATAAATGTTTAGGAACAATAATTCTTGATCCATGTCATATTAGAAGAGAACCAATATAGTACACAGATTCATAGACCATACATTCCTATAATCAAAACATTAACTCCAACATCGTGTAATTCCCCCCCCTAACCAGCCTTTAACATATACAAATAAAAATTCTCATCCATTTGAGAGGGTCCTTAAAGCTTGCACTAGCTTTTCCCCTTCGCATATCATTTCCTGTAAAAAAATAGCATATGTCGTAGTAGAATCCACCAAAATAAGAAACAAATAACTTCTTGGAAGGGTTATCCAACCCTCTAATATTTAGAGAGCTTACTATCATTGAGGAAAAACTTCCCAAGAATCCGTTTCTCTAAGCGCCCCATCAATATTTCTCTAATCTCCAGCTGCGACCTCCTACATTGCTTTCTCGTGTGCCTTTTGAAACAAAATATATTCTACCTTTTCCTCCCAAATATTTCACCCCAAGTTTCTGCACTAACCCTCCAATATCACCTAGAGGGAAAGAAACCTTGTCCCCTTTCCAAGACCAAAGATTGTACCTGATTTCATCCTCCGCCAAGGTTTTCCAAGGATTAATATAATTGCCATTCAAAATGCATTGACTAGAAAATTAATCATTTATTTTAGAGAGAGGCGAACCTAAACTATACTTTCTCAAAGGATAAAGATCAATTTTATAGTCTCATTTTCCCTGCACATAGTCTCCCTTCTCCTTCTATTCTACTTGAGAAAGGTCTCCCATCCCGAAAATTGCTTTTGTATCAAAATTGAGAGGAATTAGGTTTTTCAATATCTTACTAGAAAAACCAACCGACGAGTTACCATCTTCTTCTATGAGATGAACAAGGTAATTGTCCTTATTTTCCAAGAGACCAACAGGTTGAGATCCAACTTCATCAAGATAGGCATTTCGAAAAGCTATCTTTGGCTTCTCATGCAGACTGTGCAAGGATTCATCCTTCATACAACCCCTCTCTGAAATTAACTTTTCTTTCGAGGCTACCATGGTTTGATGCTCAGTCAAATAACTAGAAATATTTGCCACTTCTTTATCCAATACTTTAGTTATGGGATGAGAAAACTCCCTTGGAATCCATATTTGCCACTTCTTTATCCAATATTTTTCTGGTCTAGAAGTCAAACTAGGGTTTGACTTTCCGAAAGATCTACCCACTCAAAAAGTTCAATCTAGGGCTCAGAATTTCACTTTTGAGGAGGAGCATCCAGCCATGCTCTCAGATTCCAAAAATTCCAACTTTTGCAGAAACCCTAATTTTCATCGGAGGAGGGGAGAAAGGTATTTTCACCTTGTGAAAGATGTCATATTCAGGCTATCTCTAATACCATGTTAAGTTTAGCATAAAATTCACAACAAGAGCATAATAAGGATCACTGAAAGAAACACAATCAAAATATAGACATAGATTTATCGTGGAAAACCCTCATGGGGTAGAAAACCTAACAAAGATTTCCTCAATATAGATGACCAACAAATACAAAGATGTAAACCCCAAACATGTGCTCCTTCTTCTCCTTCGCAGATCTCTCTCTCTCCTATGCGAAAATCACAAGTGAGTGAATGAGTGAGTGAGTGTGATAAATGAGGATCACACATCCTCTATTTATACTTTACCTCACTTGACTTTTTCCCTAACTGAGTCGACTTCTCCTAGGAGAGTCTAATAACCCCTAAACAATTAACTCGGGGATGAACCCACTAGGGGAGTCTAATAACCCTAGTTACAACATACCGACGGAGGAATAAACATCTCCGGATATACAATAAAGTCCCGACGGAGGAATGAAACATATCCAGATAGTACAAATAGAATATTCTTAGAAGTTACAATATTTCAACACCCCCCCTTAATGAGAAGGATATTCTAACAACATCTGCAGGAGCAATGAGTCATCAACATCATACATGATACATCTATAAATCATTGGAAGCTTTCTTTAATCATCATCAGTAACTCAAACAGTTACTAGAACATAATCAATACTGGAACATCAACATCGTCAGTACTGAGTCTTCATTTTCTTTAGCACTCGATCAGCTAACCAGTCCCACCAGTCCTCTTAGACAAATTCTAAGTACCACTTCATCGACCTCATCATCGAAACATGTAACCTCATCATCAACCTCATCGTCGAAATAGGTAACCTCATCATCGATACAAGTATCCTCATCATCGATACAGGTATCCACATCATCAATATAGGTATCCTCATCATCGACCTTACCATCGGTGTAGGCAATCTCATCATCGATACAAGTATCCACATTGATACCAGTATCCAAATATCATCATCGACCATATCACTCCCCCTTTCGAGGAGGGTCCTTCTGAACGACACCAAGCTTGTCTCGAAAATACTCAAACTTTACTCGAGACAGAGGTTTGGTCAATACATCAACAACTTGTTCATCAATGCTCACATACTCGAGATTTATAGCTCCTTTCTGCACCATATCCCGTATATAGAAATATCGGATCTCTATGTGCTTTGACTTATCATGGAACACTGAATTCTCATTCATCTTGATATAACTCTGGTTTTCACATAGGATCACAGTGGGGTCCATCTCTAAGTCAAATAGTCTTGATAACAACTTCTGAAGCCATATGGATTCACAACTAGCAGAGCAAGCTGCTATATATTCCGCTTCAGCTGTGTTGAGAGCCACACTGGACTGCTTCCTGCTAAACCATGAGATCATAGCAGATCCCAGACAATAACATCCACCCGATGTGCTCTTTCTGTCTGAGACACTTCCAACCCAATCTGCATCTGTATATCCATACAATCTGAAATCATTATCTCCAAGATAATATAGACCAAAGTATATCATACCTTTTAGGTACCTCATCACATGCTTTGCAGCTATTAGGTGAACACATCTAGGCTCAATAGATACTGACTCAGGGTGTTCACAGCAAAGCAGATATCTGGTCTGGTATTCGTCAGATACATCAGTGAGGCAATAATCTGTCTGTACTAGTCATATCCACTAATTCTGATGATTCATCAGCCAAAAACTTTAAGTTGGTATCCATGGGAGTGGCCATGGCTTTGCATTCCAACATATCAAATCTCTTCAATATTTACACAGCATACTTTGCCTGATTGAGAAAAAATCCTTCTTGGCCTTGCCATACTTCCAGAACTAGGAAGTAATGCATCAATCCAAGATCTTTCATCTTAAATTATGTAGCTAGCTTCTCCTTGCTTTCCATGATCTGTTTCTCATTTCCTGTCAAAAAGAGATCATCCACATACAACAATAGTATGACAGGTTCATCATCCATAACCCTAAGGTTAAGGTTAGGATCAGCTTTACTTTTGGTAAAGCCCAATCTTGTCAAGAAGCTATCAATTCTTCCGTACCAAGCTCTAGGAGCTTGTTTCAACCCGTACAGAGCTTTATTCAACTTACATACGTGAGTTCTTCTATCTTCAACCTCAAATCCTTGTGGTTGTTCTATGTACACTTCTTCCTCAATCACACCATTTAGGAAGGTTGTCTTCACATCCATCTGGTGTAATCTCCACTTCATCATAGATGCAAGTGCCATGATGGTTCTAATGGAAGTGTACCTTGCAACTGGTGCAAATGTTTCTTCATAGTCAATTCCCTCTTTCTGAGAGAATCCTCTGGCCACAAACCTTGCCTTATAATTTTCAATGCTACCATCCGCAACATGATTTATCTTGTATATCCACTTGGAGGATACCATGCTTTTGTCTTTTGGTTTGGGAACTACATCCAAAACATCATTCTTCATTATTGACTGGTATTCCTCCATCATTTCTTCTACCCATTTTTTCTTATGAACTACTTCTTCATAACTGGTAGGTTCTTGTTCTACAAGATCACACATCAAAGCCACATAGCTGGAAAATGGCTTTGGTTTCTTGCTTGCTCTAGTTGAGCCTTCTGGAGCTCCATATCTTTCTGCTTCTTGTATAATTTCTCTTGCCCATGCGGACTTTCTCTTCCGTGATATGTTCATAGGTGGGGGTTCTTGAGGTTCTATCATATCATGGTCTTCTGGTGTTTCTTCTTCAAGGAAGGAAACAACTTATGTATGTCTAGGAGGTGTATCTTCTTCATATACTTCTTCACACTGGCTCTTTCTAGATCTTTTGAGAGCATCTTCTTCATCAAATGTTACATCTCTACTAATTTCCATGTGATGGAATCTTGGGATGTATATTCTGAATGCTTTGGATGTTTCACAATATCCAACAAATATTCCCTTCTTTCCAGAACGGTCTAGCTTAGTTATCTTCTCTTTTGGTATGTGAACTTATACAGGGCACCCAAATATCTTGAGATGGCTTACCTCAGGTTTCTTCCCTATGAACATTTCTTCTGGAGTCTTGAATCCAAGGGCACTATGAGACAATCTATTTTGAACATAGGCTGGCATCCTTGCTGCTTCAGCCCATAGATGCATAGGAAGATCTTGATCATGTATCATTGTCTTCACTGCTTCCATGATGGTTCTATTCTTTCTTTCCGCAACACCATTTTGTTGAGGATTGTAGGGAGTGGTTAGTTCCCTCTTGATTCCAGCTTCTTTACAAAAGACTTCAAAATATTTTGAAGTATATTCTCCACCATTATCTATCCTGAGTGTCTTGATTTTCTTTTCTGAGTGATTTTCTATCAAGGCTTTGAATTCCTTGAATTTTCCAAAGACTTCATCTTTTCCTTTCAGGAAATATATCCAAGTCTTTCTTGAATAATCATCAATAAATGTAAGGTAGTTTTCATATCCACTCAATGATGTGGAGGAAATTGGACCACATACATCTAAATGAATCAATTCCAAAGTACTTTTAGCCTTTGTTTCACTCTTTGGAAATGGATTCTTGATATTCTTCCCTTTTGGACATCCTTTGCAAGTGCCTTCATGATCAACCTTCAAATCTGGTAATCCTATTACTACTTTGCTCACATAGGGTAATGCTTTGTAGTTTATGTGAGCAAGCCTTCTATGCCATAGCTCACTTGGACTAGTGGCTTCATGAACAAGGGTTGCTTCTGAATTTCCCTTGAGTTTATATAGCCCTCCTTCCTCTTCACCAATAACAACTGCATCCTCAATTGATTTTCCTTTGGCCCACATGAGTACTTGTCCATCTATGAATGCAACCCTATAGTCTTTATTATCTAATGCTGAGATAGAAAGTAGATTCTTCTTCAAACCTGGTACATATAACACTTCCTTCATCTTCATGGGGGTTCCAGAATCAAGCTTGTAGCTTGATTCACCAATTCCTTTGATAGGATATTGATAGTCATCTGATAATTATACTTTCTGTGGAGAGGTCTTCTCTTCAAGTCTTGAAAGAGTTTTCTTTTGTCCCGTCATGTGCTTTGAAGCACCACTATCAATAATCCATGTGTCTTCTCCAGGTGTTACAGACCCAGAGAGTGCAGAGAAAAGAACATACTCTTCTGCATCTTCTTCTACTTTAGGACTTTTCCTTTGAGGTATTTCCTCCTCTTCATCTTCACTATCAGCTTGTGCTAGATGTGCTTGATGTCTTCTGTGGTGGAAACTCTTCTTCTTCTTCCTTGAAGGACAATCCCTAGAAATGTGTCATATTTTGTGACAAATGAAACATTGAAATGAAGAGTAATCTCTTTCTGGAATGGTTCTTCTATTCTTTCGAAACATTTGTGGAGGTTGAGACTCCTTGTGACTTTCCCTCTTGAAGTTGGATTGATTCCTTCTTCTTTTGGTATGGGTGGCTAATGCTTGATTATCTTCTTTGAGTAAGGCTTCTCTATTGGCTACTTTATCCTCTTCTTGAATGCAATCCTACCATACAATGTCAAACTTCATGCTTTCTTTTCTAGCACACATGGTTTGGATGAATGAATCCCAAGGTCTAGTGAGACCATTGAGAGCAGTCCTGACTAGTTCATCTTCATCAAGGTTGTCTCCAATGGCTTCTAGTTGTTCCTTGAACTGGGAGACCCTTGTGAAGTAGTCTTGAATAGATTCTCCTTGATTCATCTTAGTGCTCTTCAATTGAGCTCTCAGGTTCATCTTCCTATTGATGTTCCTCCCTTCATACATTCTAGCTAGGGCATCATACATTTCCTTCGGGGTCTTCTTGGATGACACTTGGGGAATCAAGTGGTCTTTGATATAATCAACAATGATTCTCTTTTCCCTAATCATATCCTTCGTGTACTTCTCTTTAGCTTCATCTTCCGCAGGTTCTGCAACCTCATCTTTGATGTATTGGGCAAGATCATTCTCACAAGAATGAGACCAATCCTATATTTCCATGCCCAAAAGTTCTCTATATCCTCTAGCTTGTCCTTAATCTTAGTGCTTGGGGCCATCTTATCGAGGAGGTCACCAAAGATTGAAAATTCTTAAAATGAAAAATTGACCTTACCAGGAGATGTGCTTGATTGAATTGAGTTGACTGGTGTACTTAACTTCTGAAAACTTCAACTTTTCACCCTTTAAGTTTGACCAGTGAAATTTGGATCTGCAACATAATTTATGGTTTACCGGTTCACTGGTTCACTCATGCGCAGCTTTTCTGGTTCACTGGTGCATAGGTTCGCAGCTTTTCTAGTTCACTTGTGCACAGGTTCACAATTTTCTGGTTTACTAGTTTTTCTGGTTTTCTAGTCCAGAAGTCAAACTAGGGTTTGAGTTTCCTGGATATCTACCCACTCAAAAAGTTCGATCTAGGGCTCAAAATTTTGCTTTTGAGGAGGAGAATCCATCCATGCTCTCAGATTCCAAAAATTCCAACTTTTGCAGAAACCCTAATTTTCACCGGAGAAGGAGAGAGAGGTATTTTCACCTTGTGAAAGATGTCTTATTCAGGCTAGCTCTTATACCATGTTAATTTTAGCATAAAATTCACAACAAGAGCATAATAAGGATCACTGAAAGAAACACAATCACAAGATAGACACAGATTTATCCCGGGAAACCCTCATGGGGTAGAAAACCCAGCAAAGCTTTCCTCAATATAGATGACCAACAAAAACAAAGATGTAAACCCCAAACATGTGCTCCTTCTCCTCCTTCGCAGATCTCTCTCTCCTATGCACAAATCACAAGTGAGTGAATGAGTGAGTGAGTGTGATAAATGAGGATCACACATCCTCTATTTATACTTTACCTCACTTGAATTTTTCCCTAATTGGGCAGACTTCTCCTAGGAGAGTCTAATAACCCCTAAACAATTAACTCGGGGCCGACCCCACTAGGGGAGTCTAATAACCCTAGTTACAACATCCTGACGGAGGAATAAACATCTCTGGATATACAATAAAGTCCTGACGGAGGAATGAAACATCTTCGAATAAAGTACAAATAGAATATTCTTAGAAGTTACAATATTTCAACACAATCCACAACGATATTCCCATAAGAATAACATATATTACATTTGAAAGGCACCCTCTGGCAGTCTAAAGATTGAGTATTGATTCTATCACTACTATGTAAGTCAATATTTTTGCAATACCATCTCCTAAATCCATTATTATCAACACCTTTTCCATGTATGATTTATCCACTTCAACAAAACTTCCAAGAGAATTACCAATTGCCTTAAATATGTCATATGACTAGAATTCAAAAGGAAAATTTGGCAATTTAACCTAAAGTGGAACTAAATCATTTCTTTTGGATGATGGATCCAATAAAGGAGACCAACTCTTTAGATATAAATCACAAGAATCCCATCTCCATATGTCATTTTGAATTGTTGTCGCATCCATAGAATTCTTAAAACAAAAGGCTAACCAACCACATGAGAGAATGAAATATTCATGATTGTATCTGAGAGATTTCCCCCACATCTCAGAGACCCACTTGTTAAAACCCTGATCACCTACTCTCCTTCCTATGAAGCGACCAACTAGTGTCATTTCAGCATGCATCACATCTTCATTCATTTGAATATCAACACCCAATACAAGATTGATAGGTTTTGAATTTTTTTTTGATACATCTGTTTTTTCGCTTAGGATTCGTCTCCCTAGAAATGTGTTCCTTTCAGCAAAACAAGGACCGTTGGCATAATGTTCATCGCTCCCCACGAGTTTCATGACATGATCTAACAACCTCTTAGTAGATCCTTAACTAGGATGGTCGCATATTTCCATCAAGTGCACCTTTTGGATCTAATAACTACCTCAACTCCCAACAAGTGTTATTAGAATGAGGTTGTCGGTTCGCAACTCACTTAGGTAATGTTGAGGGGGAGAATGTTGGCATAATGTTTAGCACTCCTTGTGATTTTTCCAACATGGTCTAACAACCTCTTGACAAATCCTTAACTAGGATGGTAACAAATTCCATCAAGTGTTCCTTTTGGATCTAATGACCAACTCAACTCCCAAAAAGGACAAGCTTCATCTGCTCTTATCTCTAAAGCATCAAAAGGTTCCAAAGAATTAGGACTATTTCCATTTAAATATTCTCTAGGAATTAATTTTTCTACATTAAAAGACCCTAACAAATTCTTGATTTCTTTTGAACCTACCTCCAGATAATTAATATTCTAATGTAATTCAAAATCCCAGATTGAACTAATGGAATAATCACATACATCATCATCAGATCCTCCATTAGCTTGAAAATGATGTTGGAATGAATTCTTTAAAGGCAATTGTCATCTAGAGTCTAGGGTGTCCGATTGATGCCTTCCCACATTAAACTCTCTATCATCAACCTTTAAATTTGAGGCATCCAACTATCCTAAATGTAATAGATCACATGCCTTCTTAATCTTGATCTCTGCTTCTTCTACTTTCTCGGAAGAAATAGAGCCTACTTGAAACCATGAAGCCAAAGAGAACCTAGTAGTAGCCTTTGTTTGATGTAGCGGCATCACTACTTTGTAGCAGCAGTATGCTTACCTATAAGCATTATATGTTTTTAATTTTGTGTGTCTAGATTTTGATTCTGCAATTTCATTTTTTATTAGTTTGTGTTTGTCTCTAAAGGAGAATCAAAGGATAAATACTTGATTGTGCCCAATAGACTATTATGTAATGACAAGTTTCTGATTTCCATACCTCATTTTGTTAAGTGATCATTTTTTATGTTCTTTCTATAAAAGAATTCTAGTAACTATTTGATATATGAAAGATCAATAATGGAAAATGACACAATCATTAAATTAAACAAGCCAATATGCCTGCAAAAAGAAATCCAATTGCTTGCATTATAGTTTAGTTTGAATTTGAGTGTAGTATTGCAAAGTATTATAATAATGTCTGACATAAATAATGAATAACATAGTCAAAGGGTGTTTCTTTTCCCATTTCACATAGAACTACGTTGCATAAAAAATGGTTGGTTTATGCTAGCATGTCCATAAGGTTACCTCTTATGTATGGGTTATCTTACTTTGTTGGTTTAGTGGTATATAGTATGTCTTGAAATTCTATGAGTATAAATATTATATTTTTGATGCATATCAAATATATATTTGTTTTTTTGCATGCATTTCTAGACTGCCAAGATTAGGTATCAAGGATTCAGTCCCTTAGTTGTCCGCAAATGAGTGTTTTTAAGTATAGTGCTCTATTGATTATGTTATGTAAGTGTGACTAAATCTAACTTTCAATAAAGCATTTGAATTTTTTATTTCAAGCATTATTGTTTATGTTTAAGGTTTTTTGTTTCTTATTCACAGAAGGTCAAGGGCTATCAAACAATAATATCCAAACAATCTGTGAGAAAATGATTGTTGCAGGAAATTCTCCCTATGGATATGTAGAATCCCTCCTGGATAAATAGCAATTCCCTAGAATTCCTAATCCAAGATAGAAAATAAACAAATGTTACCTAACATCTCCTATATCGCATTCATACACAAGCAAACAAAAACATGAGAAGCAAGGAAAAGGGTAGATGGCCTACCTCTATCCAAATGGTTGTCCTCGCTACTCCAACCTTTAGAATTGATTTCCTAAGCTCCAAAGCCGAGTAGATCATGTAGAGACAACACAAAGAACTTCCTTCCTTCTACAAGTTAAGCATAAAGAGGCCAACTTACATTGAATGCAACAAGAGTAAGCATACATGTAAACAAAGACACACATGGGACAAACAGGCCAAGTTGTATTAATGGAAATCCATAAATAAGAATATACAATGGTATACCTGGCTTGTGGTATCACTTCCTCCAAGCTTCCCTTCCAGACCCTTTGAGAATCAAGCTAACATAAGGATGGCATCTCCAAGCATAATTTCCATGTGTGGGATTCAAGGTAGGAGATTCATTTATAGGATTTGGGAGCCCAAACCACCATGGATAAATGTTTGGATTATGAGAAGATATCAAGGATCATGAGAGGATTGATATACTCGGGATGGGATCATGGAGGAGAGGATTAAAAGGGTAGAGCTGATCTTCCAAAATCCCTCTCAAATATTGATCCTAAACTCAAGGAAGGGTAGTTGAAGGAGATTTTTGCTCCCCTAAAGAGGGCCACAGAGCGACAAAGTTGAGAATATATCTCCCTAGAAAAGGGGAAGGGAGCGAAAAATTGGAGATTGTCACTACCTAAACAACTAGTAGGGGGTGAAAATTATTTTTTCATGGTTTAAAATAAGGTTGGTTGAAGTGGATTCCGACCTCCGAATGATGGATTTATCTCCCCAACATGTTTAGGGACCATATTAGGATTTAGGTTCCCCCATAGAACACCTTTAGGAAGCACAACAACCACATTTCCATGGTGATAGAATATACAACTCAAGGAGGACACTCAAATGTGACATTTTGAGGTGTAACAATGATAAGACTAGATCTTTTAATACACAATGAGTTTACCTTTTACACAAAACCCTATGTTTATTCCTATGAAATAAAATAAAATTCAATGAGAGTAGAACACAAACCGGCAAACCTTTTACCTCTTTTAATAGTGTCAATAGGAAACTTAGAATAAGAAGGTTGACCCTGTGATAAGTTCAAACATTAATCACTTGGGAACAAAACAACACATTGGTCATGGATTCAAGCCGTCTCCTCATAAATAGAGAGATATGCCAATATTATATCGTGCACTTGCAACTATCAATGTCGTGCACTTACAATTAACAACGCAAGTGGTAAAGCATAGTACAACTATCGACGCAAGAAAGCATGAATTTTGTGCTTAAATTTTCTAGGTACGAGTCTCTTGTTACCATCATAGGATATTATTGTTACTATAGCTTTCTACTACATTTCATCCATGGTTTAATTCACAACCGCAACTACTCTTTAATCATATTGAATCAAAATTCATCTCAGACCCCTCATAAATAACTAAGTTTTGGGTGAAAATGAAGATTGAAGACAAACTAACAAGTATTTGGATTGTCTTAATAATGTCAAATAGGAAACTCTTAATGACAATATTTATCACGAGATACCAAAATAATAATTTCTTTGGAATGGAACAACATGTTGGTCATTGGTTTGAGCCAGTAGCTCTTCATAAGTAGAGAGAGAGGGAAATACTTGGTCATGGGTTCAATCCCTCAGTTCTTCATAAATAAAGAGATGAGGCAAAGTGAAATGTGCACTTAGAAGTGCCAACACTTAATGTCCAAGGTACACTTGATCTTGGATTCTTGGATTTTCCACGTGAGTCGGGTCTGATGGTAAAACACAGATTAACTTCAAGTTAGAACCTACCAACAATACCCTTGGAGACTTATTAAACTAACAAAGGTTGGTTAAAAAGGATTTCATAGTGGGTTGGGCATACAGAAAATCCAAATGATAGAGTATAACCATTCAAGCACCAATACAAGAGAAAACCTCAAAATTTCAAGACTTATTAAACCAACAATGTAAGCTCAAGTTCCTCTACCAAACTTGAACATGTGTTTGCAAATATAGGCCAAAAACAAGTGTTCATAACAAGTGTGCACTCGCTCGAGGAGGATAACGTTATGAGCATGATAGGGATTAGGGTTTAACATTATTTAGGATGGAAACCTTTGGAGGGGGCAGATCCCCCTCCTCGAAGAGACGATAGGAGACTCCTTCTAAGGATCCAACACAGAGCACAACGGAGGGGCTGCTGGAGGGAGTGGAAGGGAAAATTAGAAGTAGTAGTCAAACACAGAACAATGGAAAGAAAAATATTTGATCGGAAAGTTCATTGCGATATGGCCAAAGGAGAAGGATCTCATAACATGGATCAAGGTAGATTGGAACCCTAAAGGCCACTATGATTTGCATCTAGGTGTCAAGGGTTTCTTCACCATTGTGTTTTTTAACCAAGAAGACAGAGATCAAATATTGGAGGGAGGCCCATATTTTTTCTTCTCGGCTGGGCTTTACCTATGCCCCTGGAAAGAAATATTTAACCCTGACAAAGAGGATCTGAATATTGCTCCAGTATGGATCATGCTTTATTCTCTTCCCTGTGAATACTGGGAACCCGCGATCTTGCAAGACATAGGAAATACACTAGGTAAATTCGTGAAATCTTCTGAGAAAACGAATCAGAGAAGATATACCTCTTTTTCCTGCATTTGCGTTTATATAGATCTAGCACATGATCTGCCTAAAGCTATCAACTTGACTTGGGAAGACGAAGATTGGGTCCAGCTAGTAGATTATGAGCACCTCTCCTCCAGGTGTCGTAATGCAATGAATACATACATCTCAGTCAGGATTTCCCACACAATAACACGTTTCCTGCTAGCCAGCAGGTATCTTAGGAAAAAGACAAGAGATCATCGGACGAGGGCTTTATTCAGGTAAACAGACGAAAAACGAGAAGAAGATTGAACAACCAGCAGCAACACGAACAATCCAAAGCCAAAAATACAACGATGGAAAATAGTTTTGAAACTCTAAATACAATGGGGGGGGATATGGAAGATCTATGGAAACAGGAACAGGGAAAATAAACAAATATGTAGGATGCCAAAACCAACCAGGAAAGTCTAGAAGATCAACCAAAGGCTATGGAGGACAATCTACTCGAAGAAGTGGAGGACATGGACCTGGGAAAACTAGATCTGGATGAAATAGAGAAAGAATGTGACAAAAAAGGGAAAGGATATGTTTCGCATTGACAGATATAAATTCCGCAGGCAGTTATCCTGAAAGCTAGAGCTACTCCACAACTTGGAATAGCTAACGAACCACAAAATGGAAGAAACTAGAAGGAGAGAAGACAAGAAGAAAGACAAATAGGAAAAGGATAGCGGAGGTGGTAACCAAAATAATTGATTTAGGTTAGTATCCCAGCATCAAGGAAGCCTCTCCAGAAGTAAACAAGGTTTTTCAATGTGTTGACACAATCCTAGTCGACAGGGGTTCCTCACTCTGTCGACATCCAACCCACCGCAATATCCCTAAGCACCGGCCCAGATAGGTTTTACCCCGTCCAGCAACACCTGCGGAGCAGATGAAGTCTCACCCAAGATGTTCAAGGGAGAGCTGACGGAACCATGTTTCCGCCGAATGAGGAAGGACCTTTGTGCAACATTCACAAACAAATCTAACATTTCGACTTATGCACTTAGACAGAATCACATCATTATTCAACATATCTTAGTGTCAAATAAACCATTATTGTGCAACAGATCTAGCAATAAAACATCATTTGGAACAAGAAAGCATTGCATCACTCATGTATTTAAGTCGCACATCACATTCACAGTAGTAAAACAGAAAGAGACATAGTAATTCTGCTCAACATCACATCATATTAACCTTCGCAATAAACCATAGATACAACAATATAGTTCTCCTGTCGCATACCCGAATTAACAATCAAGCAAAATCATACATGCTCAATTGTCTCTTTGATTCATGGATCTCCAATCAGTATCTCAACACTTACAATGCTATGTCTATTTATAGGCTTGCGCCTTTACATTTGCGGTCCACTTAGGCAACCATCTAACTACTTATTAACAAACTTTACAAAAAGGATGACCCAAAAACGCACATAATGCAATCCAAATGACCCAAAACCCACATAATGCGGTCCAAATGACCCAAAACTATGTAAACTTATCGACTTGCACATTCTTTTCCTTCTTGCGCAACATCTTTGACCCTTCACAACATCCGTAATGCTACACAACTGACTCATCCAAACTGCCTTCCAATAGGCCCCTAACACAATCTTGTGGCTCGCCCTCTAGCCACGTCAGCTGGACATGGTGTACTCGTTAATCTTCAGCCTGAAGTCCTCGTCTGTTGCTTAACTATTCCTCTGCAACTGTTCTTGTTGTCTAGAGCTCGTTGTTGTGTGCATCTCAAGCTGATACAGTGATATTCTGGCTTGCTGTCATGTACTTCTCAAACTCATCCTCTAGTCTCTGAAAACCTGGTGCAGATTGAGGAAAATTTTATGAATAGCGCCAAGGTGTGAGACAGGCCAACTGCTCTCGCACATCTGTTTTGCACTAGGGATCAGCTACTACTAGGACCAGGAGTCTACCACCCCTGTCGTTTTGGTGGCTGCAGGGACCATGAAGCTTCGAACTACCACCACATACTTAGACATCTCAGATGAGACTTCGTCTCTAGTGCTCCCGAGTGTCTGCGTTGCTTCCTTCTCTAAGTGTTCATGCACACTCATCATTCGGGCCCTCAACGCACCTGGTGTGCTACCGCGTGAAATGAAATGGATCATTTCCACAGCCTCCTTGGAATTCCTAACTTATCTAGCTTCCTGACCCACTCACAGCATGAATTCCTCTCGTCAGATAGATACCTCTTTGCTTAGCTAGCCTCTGGTGCCTGTATTTATGCATTTGCATCATCTTGGACGCCTACCTCGTAAATGATGTGAAAATCCGTTCACATAAGTCTCTGATCCTATCATCATATCATTCCGTCGTCTCCTGGTGAGTTAGATCTGCAACACTCGTGCTTAAGCCAGACTTCTTACATGTAGAGCATCAACCATGCTTCCACCAGTGGTCATTCATGCCAAAGCGTGCGAAGCATCAACCATAGTGTCACCGGACAATGCTGCCCCCTCGTGCCAAACATGCGGAGTCCGTCGTCAATCCGAGCTATCTAACGGTCAAATTTGTCAGAGAGACCGATCTCATAAAAATAATGCCGCCTGCTAACGATCTGTAATGATTGCTGATTTGATTGCGTTGTGACCTTGTGGTTGTCGCAGCACAACTCCCAAATTGCGATACCATTTCTCCTACTTGCGCAGCCTCTCCCTGCTGGTGCGCCCATCCTGCCACCTAGCATCCTGCATATTTTTTTTTTTTGATAATGCGTTTAGGCATCGCGCTGCTCCGATCCCATTCTATAGAGATTTAACCTGCTACCATTTACTAGCTTTGGTAGCATCATTCCGTCTAACTGTTGTAGATGTACTGCGCCTCCTGGATTTATGTAACTGATGCGATATGGACCGAGCCAAGGCATCTGTAATTTACCCGGATGCTTCATGAACTTGCTGTCATACAACAGCACCAAGTCGCCTTGCTGAAACTGTGTGTTTTTTATATGGCGATCATGCCAAGCTTTTTGTCGATCCTTCTCCACACGCTGGTGAAAACCTACGATAAAGCGGTCTTCCTCAAGATGTACCATCTACTCTAGTCATTCTGCTAATGCTTCTTCATCATGCATACCTGTCACTACCGCTATGTGCAAACTCGAGACAATGTATTCCATAGGAATAACCGCCTCTTTCCCATATACCAATTTGAAAGGTGTCTGTCCCGTCAATCTTTTGTAGGTGGTGTGATATGCCCACAAGGCTGCTGGAATCTTCAAATCCTAATCATCGTGATTCGTGTTACAAACCTTTGTAAGTGCATGCTCCAATACTTTATTGAAAGCCTCCACCGTGCCATTTGCTTACGGATGATACAATGTACTCTTCTTGTGCTGGATTTGAAGTTCTTCAGTCAATGCACTGACGGTGCGATTGATGAAGTGACTCCCCTGATCGCTCATCAAGATCTTCGGGCATCCAAACTGAGTAACAATGTTTTCAAACAAAAAGCCGTTGCTATTGCAACGGTGCAATCTACAACTAGTGTTGCCTCCCCCTATCTTGTCAAATAATCTGTCATTGTGATTATGTACCGTGCACCAGTGCGCTTCCCAGGTGGGTTGATAGGTCCCACAAAATCCACAGCCCATTTATCAAATGGCTGCAGTGTCACTTGAGGTATTAGCAGCATCTCATCCCTCCTGGAGGGTTTTCTAGTCCATTGACAAACATCGCAAGTGCATGCATAATCCGTCGCATCATTGTGAAGAGTGGGCCACCAAAGCCCTGCGCGAAGCACCTTCTTGGCAGTCACATGACCACCGTAGTGTCCACCAGCCACCCCTGCATGTGCCTCTGACAAGATCTGCCCTTGCTCATGAGGTAGGACACAACGTCTCAAAATCTTGTCTGGTCCTAGCTTATATAGTTGTCCAGCAATAAACTGGAAATCGGTAGCCTTAACCATTAGTTGCTTCTTCTGACTTGTGGTGAAGTCCTCTAGTGCGGTTCCTGTCACTAGAAATTGAATTATTTCTTCTTAGTAATCTTCAACTACTTCGACCCGGAATAGTTGCGCATCTAGCAACCCATCTTTAATGTTGGTTTGTTCCTCCACTGTCTCAATTCGCGACAGGTGATCTGGCCTCGCATTCAAGCGGCCTGGCTTCACAATTACCTCAAAATCAAACTCCTGAAAAAGAAGTATCCAGCGACATATCTTCCCCCCCAACACAGGCTCATTGACCAGATATTTCAAAGCAGAATTGTCTATGAACATCTTGAAGTGACCTCCCAACAAGTAGTGCCTAAACTTCTGCAATGCATATACCATAGCCAAGCCTTCCCTCTCTGTAGTGGTATAATTTCTATCCGCAGAGGACAACTCTTGACTCGTAAAATAAATTGGGTGATCTAGATCTCCTTCCCCTGGTTGCGTGAGCACTACACCCAGCGCAATTGATGGCGCATCCACATGGACATGGAATTCCTTGCTCCAGTCAGGAAATACCAATATCGATGTAGAAGCCATCTTAGCCTTCAACGTTCCGAAACTGACTTGACATTCAGGACTCCATACAAATACCACATCCTTCTTTAGCAACTTCTCCATAGGGGCCATGATTGTTGCATAACCATGGATAAACTTGTGATAGTACCCGATGTGCCCTAGCGTCGCTCTCAACTGCTTGGCATTGGTAGGCGGTGTTAAGCTCAGAATGAGTGCAATCTTTGCTGGGTCAACCAACAATCCTTGCTTGCAAACAATGTGACCCAACAATATCCTAAATGGTGCACAAAAAATGCACTTCTTCAAGTTCAGCGATATCTGATGCTGCCGACAGTGCTCCAACATGAGTCACAAATTTTCCAAATGATCGCTGATCAACCCATAAACTGTCCAGTATTCCATATAAACTTGCAAAAATTCTAAATAAAATCTCGGAATGCAGCGACAACGACTCGGGAGAACACTACAGGTGCGTTCTTAAGCCCAAACGACATCACCATGTATTGGAAACAACCCCTTTCCATCACAAATGTCATCTTGTGGCGATCCTCTTTCACAATCCTGATTTGATGATAGCGAGAGAAACCATCCGTGAAAGAATACATTTCTTGAGCGCCCACTCCTTCCAACACCTCATCAGTGAAAGGTGTTGGAAAAGGATCATGCATGCATGCGTCATTCAACTTCCACAAGTCGACACAAATCCATACTTCACCTGTCTTCTTATCCTACACCACCATAGGACTGATCCATTCCTATTCTTCGACTAGTTTAATGATGCCAGCATCCAACATGCGATCAAGTTCAACTTTGACCCTTTCCTTATGTCGCGGATTCAGGCGATACGGTCGCTACCTTATCGGTTTCGCATCTAGATTCAACGGAATCTTCATCTCCCCTAGATCTCCCAAGATTCCCTTCATCTCGGAAAAATTCGTAGGGAACAAGTCTTGGAATTCATGCAATAGGATTGTGACCTTCACCATCATCTCTTCATCCCAGTAGTCCCCAACATTTGCAAACTTTGGGTTCTCCTCTGTCCCAATGTTGACCTTCCTGAGCTTCAATGGTTGACTGATCAGATCTGCTGGTGCATCAGGAGATACAACGTTGTGACTTCCTTCTGATTCCGGAATATTGACATTCCGTAGGTCATCACCATCCTTTGGCCCTCCAGTAATATTGTATCATTCCATCATCGACTGCATCGGCCAATGTGTATGTGGATCGACTAGGTAGGCAACTGGAACTACCTTCAGAACAACATCGTGGATGAGCTGCAGGGCATTGTGAACATTGGGATTGGCATCCGCGAAACTTAAGGTATGAGTAAAGTGAACCGTCAACTCTAACCAAGTGGTAATCTCCCTGTGCAACTCAGCTACGGCATACCAAGATCGAGGCATTTTTTCCAAGGTATGGATAAAGGCATGGACCCATTCATCCTTCGGTCGCGATGCCCACAAAGTCTAGCATTCCACCATATGACTACCAGGTTTATTCTGTACATCATACTTACCAATGCAGTATACTTCCATGTCGCCGAAGCGGACCGTCATCAGTCTTCGACACTGCGACCACCCAGTAATCGACTTCTTATGGGTAGCCCACCAATGTGCTGGAGCATCTTTTAGTACCTCCTCCAACGCCAGTAATCGTTGTGGTTCTGACACCTTGTCTTCAAATGCTACCAGAAACTCAGACAACTTGGGCAATCCTTCGTATATAGGAAACTCAACAGTTTTAGTGGCGACGCGACACAGTGACTACGCGATCAACCCACACTTGCGAAATGATACCTCATGCAAGAGATTCTGCCAATTCTCTAAAGCATCATCAGAGTCGGAAGACGCAGAACTAGAGCTGCGCTAGCCAAGCTCACCATCGATAGTCAGATGAATGTAATCTTCTGTAATATTGTACGCATGATCCCATCCACTGACAACTTCATCTTTTACTGGTTCAACATACCTGCGCCCTTCAATCGGATCCAACGGAGCTATGACTCTTAGTTCGCGGTTTTCAAAGGTCATCATTCGCTTCTTAAAGTTAATTACTGCTGCACTTTCATTAGCCCATCCAATCCCCAACAACGTGGGATAGGAGCTTCCTCCGTCAACAACTTCGAAAACATAAAAATAAGCATATGCCTTCATCCCCTCAATATCCACAACAACAAGCAGAACTTCCCCAATCGGTTTCACCTTGGCCTGATTAGCCAATCGCATATGTACGGGAGACCAGCTCAGCGTTGGGCTCCCCATTTTCTGTTATGCCTGCTTTGTTAGAATGTTGACATCTGATCCTAGATCCAGAATGACTCAATCTATGTCGTAGTCCCCAATTTGGATATTCATGCGCATCTCTTTACCTGTATTCCACCTTTGTAAGGAGTTTACCGTAGACTCTTTCTGTCCCCTGTCCGGTCGTTGCAACAGACCCTCGATGTCGGCAAGAGCATCGGGATATCTTGCTAGCAATAAACAACTTTCAAAAAAATTCTGTAAAGTACCAGACTGCCGCGATGGGATTGCTTCTGAGGTTGAATAAAAAATAGGGGGCATGTCGCAAATAATTGTCTTACCATGATTTATGCCCATCACATGTCGTGCTTGAAAGAATGTATCTCGCTCATCATCAATATCAAACTGCACCTTCTTCTGCCCAGCTAACCGGATGAGTGGATGCGGACCATCTTCTCCTGTTGTCACACCTTCGTGAGTGATAACCGCAACAACATCATCCTACGTCCTTGGCTCCGTAGAAATTATCACGATAGTTGCACCCTGAGTCTGGTTCAGCGGTGGATTCCTAGGTTGGTTCGCATTTTGGTTAGTGTTCTGATTCGGATGTTGATTTTGGTTCTGCAGTTGGTTTTGATTCTACACTGGTTGTTGATTCTGCAACTGTTGAACATTTCCTGCCTTCCATCTCGCAATCAACAGTGGACGGTTCTCAACAGTGTGATCGCCACCAAAGCAATACGTACATTGTGTCTACAATTGCAGGAAATCCCTCTGGTAATGTCCCAATACACCGCGATTATAACATTAGACAGCTCCACGAACTGGTCCTCCTCCTCGATTGAATTCTCCACCGCATCCTCCACGAAATCCTCCCTGCTGCTGATACTACGGTTGATTAAATTGTTGCTGCAAGGGGTTTGGTTTTAGCTGAACACACTGCCCTGGATGAACATACGGCGCCTGCTAAATGTATTGTGGCTGCTGTGGAGCCATCTGCATCTGATTGTATTGCGGTTGTGGGACAAACTACTGTTGTGGTTGCGACTGTGGTACAAATTGCATCTACGGATGAGGTGGCAGCTAGGCCACCTGTGGGTGTTGTTGCGGTTGTTGTACTGCACGTTGGTCGTCCTTCACATAGTATGAATTTTACGTTCTTTCATGAAGTAGGCCATATGCGTGGCAATCCTTATCGTCATGCCCAACTGACTTGCAGAATGTACAATACAAATTCATCGCCTTCGTAAACATCTTCTGCATGTATTGACACTCTTCCTGTCGATGCCCATAGACCTGACAGATGCAGCACCATGGCATACCTCCGCCACTCAATGGATTCGGTGCTCCGGAGACCAGATAATTGTAGAAATCTGGGCAGCTATCCTTGGTATTCCCTTCTGCATGACATTACGTACACCAAGCCTCTTCACGATGTTCTTTACCCTTCTTATGATCTTGCAACTGTATTGTCAGGTTGGCCAGCTGCGTCTGAATCTGCAACATGCCGGCTGCATTCTCACCAACCGACGAAGCTTCTAGTCGCATTGCAATCTTCAGAGCCTCGCTCGGTATTTCAATGTTCTGTTGCATCAGTGGAAGTCTTATATGGGGTAGCGATGCCACAATGAACCATTCTTTATGCTGAACATCGCTCATCTCAAAGATGACCCTTTCCATCAACATTTTGAACCTTTGGTCAAAGTTCCACATAGTTTCATTTGGATACTGCTTAATCTCCTTTAGTTCTATAATGTATTGTGCTTCGGACTTCAGTTTTCTGAACTCTACAATTAATCATTTTCTGACTTCATCTAATGTCTTTTTTGGGCTTCCCACAGGAACCTGCACAAATTTCATGAACCAGTCCAATGCACGACCCCGAAGAGTCGTTGCCAATTGACCTTTCTTGGCCTCATCATCTGTAATCTGCTTTACAATCCACACGGCTTCACACAAGAACCAGTACTTCTCTAGGTTGTCAGTTTCATTTCCATGGAACAATGGTAGCTTCGTATCTTCACCCGCCATCCTGGGATTCCTTCCTGCAGTCGTTGATCTGCTAGTAATTAAGTGTTCTTGACACGATGAACACAGCAGTGTCGAAGTTGTGTTTCTTCCTGGTTTTCAGATAGTGAGCGGAGGTGTGGGTACGTTATTGCAAGGGTTCAGTCCTGCCTCTATCCTAGGCGTAGCTTGGTTGTCCTTGTCGACACTGTGAGGTCGCTTCGTCCCATGTGGTATTCCTTCATGGTTTTACGTTTCGATCGCAACAGGACCTTCTCCTGTCCTCTACCTCTTTTCTTGTCAAAACCTTTCTTCTCCCCTCGTAAGACCACTTTCTTCCTCGACTTCCTTCACAATCTCATCACAACTTGCAGCCATCTACCTCGTATCATTCCATTCACCTCACCCCTCCCTGCATGACATCCACAACCTCCGCCCACCAAGGTTTTACTGGTCAAGGTGCATCTTGAGTATGCCCTTTTCATAGATGATCATCTTAATGGACAACTGTAGTGACAATAGGAACCTACCTCTTGGTCCGTTGAAAAATTCCCTTTCGGCCTCGCTATAGGATTTCGTCGTGTCGATGGAAAACTCAGTAATATAACCCTCCAAGATGCTGTCAAGCCAGACTTCAACAGCCCGCGATGATTTGTTGTCTACCTCCTATATCTCCTGGATCTGTTCTGGGGTCCAATCTGTCGGCTCACCACCTTGGAATTTTCGCTTCTGAAAGGTCAATTTCACTAACCATTCATACATATGATCGGGAATTTGCAGAAAAAATATTCGTGCAGACAGTTGTGTATGTACTTTTCCAGCCACCAATCTGTCGTCAACCCAGGGTTTTGATTCTCTTTCTCAGCAAACTCTCGCAACTTTTGATCGAACCAATCTTGTATTTCCGGTCTTGTCGGATGCCACAACATGTCCTTCCTTCACTTCGCGCTATGGTCCCAGCAACGGAACCATTTGTTGACACAAACCCAGTCAATAGGGGTTCCTCACTCTGTCGACATCGAACCCACCGCGATCTCCTTGAGAACCGGCCTAGATAGGTTTTACCCCATCTAGCAACACCTATGGAGCAGATGAAGTCTCACCTGAGATGTTCAAGGAAGAGCTGACGGAACCATGTTTCCGCCAAATGAGGAAGGACCTTTGTGCATTCGCTTTTCAACTTATTGCAACATTCACAAACAGATCTAACATTTCGACTTATGCACTTAGACATAATCACATCATTATTCAACAGATCTTAGTGTCAAATAAACCATTATTGTGCAAAAGATCTAACAGTAAAACATCATTTGGAACAAGAAAGCATTGCATCATTCATGTATTTAAGTCACACATCACATTCACAGGCTTAAAACATAAAGAGACACAGTAATTCTGCTCAACATCACATCATATTAACCTTCGCAATAACCCATAGATACAGCAATATAGTTCTCCTCTCGCATAACTGAATTAACAGTCAAGCAAAATCATCCGTGCTCAATTGTCTCTTCGATTCATGGATCTCCAATCAATATCTCAACACTTATAATGCTATCTCTATTTATAGGCTTGCACCTTTACATTTGTAGTCCACTTAGGCAACCATCTAACTACTTCTTAACAATCTGTAGAAAAAAGATGACCCAAAAACCCACATAATGTGGTCCAATTTACCCAAAACTATGTAAACTTATAGACTTGCGCATTGTTTTCCTTCTTGCGCGGCATCTTTGACCCTTCACAGCATCCGCGATGTTGCGCAGATAACTCATTCAAACCGGTTTCCAACACAATGAAGGTAATCACATGGAATATTCATTGGGTTAATCACCCGTGCAAACTAAAAACTCTAAGGAATAAGATTCGAATGGAAAAACCAGTTATAGTATTTCTACAATAAACTAAGTGTGGGGCAGAGACAATACGGGAAATAGGGAGCAAGGCTTGGAAAGGAAGTAAGCAATGGAAATTGATGCTCGGGTAGCGTAAGAGGAATTGCGATGCTATGGCGTCTGGAGGAAGTTGACCTTACAAATTTCTGGGCCACAAGATTCTTGCTCTCTGTAGAATTTGAGATCCACAACTCCATGATAAGGGGAGTAATATTGAATGTTTATGGGCCAAGTATTATTCCACAAAAATCAGCTTTCCTGGAATCCCTATCATGGTATGAAAAATGGATAGGGGACATGCGTTAGATCATAGGGGTATATTTTAACATGATCACAACCTTGGAAGAAAAGAAGGGAGGACGGAGGATACTAGGATCAACCAATGAAGCCTTCAAAGAATTGATTGATATTAGCAATCTAGTCAATCTGGAAACATGAAATAGTTGGTTCACATGGAACAACAAACGTGGGGGGGGGAACACCATGTGGATTCCATATTAGACAAGTTCCTTATCTCAGAGGATCTAGTCAACTTAGGAGGAGATTTGAATGCTTTTGTCTTGTCTTCGGCAGGCTCAGATCATTGGTCGGTCTGCCTCTTTTGGGATAGGACAAGCTCAAATGGGAGGAAGCATTTTCGCTTTGAACAATTCTAAATGGAACACAAGGACTTAAATTCATTAGTCTAGCAGTGGTGGGAAGAACTTGAATCCCCTAGGGGGACAAGAATGTACCAGTTCCAGCAAAAACTAAAAGCGTTGAAAGCCAAAATCCGCATGTGGAACAGAGAGGAGTTTGGGAACATCTTCCAAGACAAAAAATTCTCAATGCACAAATGGAAGTTATCTAGAGAGAAGGTATGAGTAATGGGTATAGTGAAGAATTGAAAATACAAGAACAAGTCATCCTAGAACAACTGCATTCTCGTGAAAGACATGAAGAAATTTACTGGAAGCAGAAATCCAGGAACCAATGGCTCCAAGAAGGGGAAATAAATATTAAATTCTTCCATCGATCTGTAATCCAGGGCTGACAAAATTCAAGGATAAATAGAATAAAAAAGGATTGAAGACAATATGTGGACACCAGAGAAGAAATGGAAGCATAACTAATGCAATACTTTGTAACCATAACGAGGGAATATCGAGCTAACAGATTTGAACACATAGCCAGGATCACCCAATTCATCCCCCCAATAGTGACTTCCAAACATAATGATCTTCTGAAGAGACCGGTTTCTTTAATAGAAGTCGAGGAAGCCATCCATCAAATGGCAGAAGGAAAATCCCCGAGACCGGATGGATTCACTACCAAATTTTTCCATCACTTCTGGGACATGATCAAGTAGGATGTTTGGAAAATAGTGGAGGATTCCCACCAAGATAAAGGGGTGCTCTTATCCTTTAACGCCACCTTTCTGACCCTTATCCAAAAATACGAGGGCGCAGACTCACCAGGTAAATTCAAACCTATTTCTCTCTGCAATGTAATCTACAAAATTATAACCAAATTTATGGACAATAGGTTGAATCCCATTCTTCCCAAATTGTGTTGGAACATTTAAAAAACCCACTATGTCATTCTAGACTTAGGATAAAATTAATTAATCATTTATGATTAATTTCTTGAGTTTTGACTAGGTAGAATAGGTCAGTTTTGTCTTTTAGTGGACCACATGCTATCCTCATTCTCAAAAATGAATTTGGATAGATTCTGGATAAGATTTCCTTGGATTTTTTCTGATTTTATTCCATTCCTAAATTAGAAAGACACTATCTAGTTTTAGTTAGCTTTGTCCTGTTTTTTATGCTTTCTAGTGGAAAAGATAAAGCTAGTTTACTTGGAATATTTTGCCACTTGACCAATTCGACCTCCACATCATATCTAACCTTCTAAGGCCATCATTACATTCCATTTACCTCACTCATGAGCTTCCATACCATACTTTCCAAATTCGTGAGCCTCTAGCACAGTTTTGGAAATTGTTTTTGCCACCTAGGGGTTTTTTTGTCTTTTCTAAGCCTTTTCTTTTTGCTCTTTCCACATTGCTTCAAAACAATTCAATTTTCTCCATGGAAGATGTATTATATATTGTTACAATATCAATGAATAAGATACATAGTGTTTTCCATAATTTATTCTCTCTATTCTTCTTCTCTCATTGTCTAAAATATTCCATGGTGAAATTGTCTTATGCATCTAATTCCTAGTAATTGAAAATCTCACATGGTACCAGAGCTAGCTTGATTCAAAAAAATTTCCAAGAGTGTTTTTTGCAGGTATTACCATTACCAGGAGCGCATCAGTATGGACCAAAATCAAGCCAAATCCGTGACTCTCACTCCCTTCAGTTTCTTTGACTGGAAGGCTCATATGATCATCCAACTTCGGAGCAAAGGATTGTATAGAGTCACTATGGGGCTTGAAACTAAGCCAGGAGTTGTTGCATTAAAATCCAAATGGTTCAATAGGCTTGATGAATCTTATGGGCTACTTTGTCTCTCTGTATCTATAGATCTTCTATTCCATATCGATTCTCTATCAACTCCAAATGAAGTGTGGACAAAGCTAGAGTCTCTCTTTGGAAAACAGGATGAGCTTAGAGGTCATTTGTTGGAGATTGAGTTGATCTCGCTTAGTCCAAGTAATTTCGATTCTATGGAGGAGTTCATCCCAAAATTCAAGAACCTAGTGCTTAAACTCAAGCAATGTGGTATAGAGAAGAAGGATGAGCAATTAATCCTTACCATTCTGTCAAAACTGAGCTCTGAATACTCAGTATTTGTGTCTACTTTTCATTCTACAAGACTTGCAGTTCCCAAGTGGAAGATGCCAACCTTGGATGCATTCATTGATTCGCTCACTCAAGAAAAGGACAAGCTGGTCCAAATGAGGGATCAATCACCCTCCAAAGACTTTGCACTTGTTTCTCATGGAGCAAAGAGTTTCAAGAATGACAAATCCAAACAGAAGATATTGTCAGATGAAGAGGATTCTGATGGAGATTCCAAATCCAAGAAGATGAAGAAGGAGAAGCCCAAGCGTTCTTATTACTGCAAAGGCACTCATCTTGAGAAAGATTGCTTCAAGAAGAAATTGGACATCATGGCCAAGATGCTTGAAGAGCATAACATAGATGTTCCTAACTTTGCAAAGAAAGAACAAGGCAAAGTTGTTGTAGAATAAGAACTCTGTCTCCAAGCCTCTCCCAAAGGTAATAATGTTTATGCTTTGAGTGCTAGAGTGAAATATAATTCTGATGTCTCTAATATTGATTCACATTCTAATATATCAAAATCAGAAACCTCCACCTCTTCCTTGGAACAATCTTCAGTCAGTTCATCCAAGTCTACTCTCAAAACTAGTCATTTTTTACTAGCTTCTGACTTGTCTTCTGAAAGGGATTTCCACCATCATTCAAATATTTTAGATTCTGATTTAGAAGATGATTTATAGTCTGATATGTAGGTCATTACATATCCCACATCATATTCCCAACCTTTGGATACACAAAAGACCCTACAAACCCCAAGTTCTCCAGTTAAGAAACTACACCTATGTTTTCCTACACTGTGTCACTTGCGTCTGTTGCACTTTTGTCTTTCATATCTTTCATTGGTTGGAAAACCATTGTTTTGTCATTATTTGTACTGATATTCCACACATATCGACATGACCCCATCACTCATGGTTCAAAAGTCAATTCCTCACACTCTCCAGGCTCGCTCAGCTGTCCGGGTGATCTAGTTTCTCAAATTTTTTCTACTGAAATTATGTTCGATCATGAAGACTCCACATCTTTACTGGTTGATGCTCCATATGACTTACATTCTGATATTTCAGAGCTGCATGATCTCATTTTAAATATCAGAAAGGTTCTACGTCAGTTTGAGAAGAAAGTACAAGAACTAGTACACCACATTGCAACTACAGAAGAAATTGATCCTGTTGAGTTCATTGTTTCTCCTTGGGAAGGAGTATGCATAGATCTTCTTTCCATCATTGATTATGTTTTCAGATTTGATTATGTATGTTACAGCAGCAAGAAAAATTCATTTCATGCTCCTCCATCATCAGAAGATGAACTTCATAGAGCTTCAACACATGGTTCTTGCCTACACAACATCGATACATTGATGCATGATCATGACATCCACAATCTCTTCATCAAGTCAGTTACTCAGAAGCAGCCCATTCAGCTCATTCATCTCATTCAGCTCATTCAAATGAGCAACATGACAGTATGAAGACATCAAGCATGTCCATTTTTGAGGGAGGGTTTTGTTCCCATGAGGTTTTCCCTGTTTCCTTGGTTTACATGGACTAGTTATTTTTGTATTGGGGTGACCATAAGCCTTGTTGCTTGGGCCCTATATTTCTGATATTTTTCTAATTCCCATGACATAAACTCAGGATTAAGGGGGGGTGTTGGAACATTTAAAAAACCCACTATGTCATTCTAGACTTAGGATAAAATTAATTAATCATTTATGATTAATTTCCTTGAGTTTTGACTAGGTAGAATAGGTCAGTTTTGTCTTTTAGTGGACCACATGCTATCCTTATTCTCAAAAATGAATTTGGATAGATTCTGGATAATATTTCCTTGGATTCTGTCTGATTTTATTCCATTCCTGAATTAGAAAGACACTATCCAGTTTTAGTTAGCTTTGTCCTGTTTTTTCTACTTTCTAGTAGAAAAGATAAAGCTAGTTTACTTGGAATCTTTTGCCACTTGACCAATTCAACCTCCACATCATATCTAACCTTATAAATACATCATTACATTCCATTTACCTCACTCATGAGCTTCCATACCATACTTGCCAAATTCGTGAGCCTCTAGCACAGTTTTGGAAACTGCTTTTGCCACCTAGGGTTTTTTTTGTCTTTTCTAAGCCTTTTCTTTTTGTTCTTTCCATATTGCTTCAAAGCAATTCGATTTTCTCCATGGAGGATGTATTATATATTGTTACAATATCAATGAATAATATACAGAGTGTTTTCCATAATTTATTATCTCTATTCTTCTTCTCTCATTGTCTAAAATATTCCATGGTGAAATTCTCTTATGAATCTAGTTCCTAGTAATTGAAAATCTCACAAATTGATCTTCCCAGAGAAATCCAGTTTTGTGGAAGGAAGACAGATCCTGGATGGAGTTATCCTGGTTCATGAAGTCATACACTCCTTTAGAGTGACCAAGATCCCAAGGATGTTGTTAAAGTTAGATATATCAAAATCCTATGATAAGATGAGTTGCAAATTCATGAGAGAAATGTTAAAATACTATGGTTTTGAAAGGGATTGGATCGACTGGGTAATGAGCATGAATTACTCAATGTTTTTCTTGATAATATTCAACATATCCCCAACTAAAACTTTCATCCCTACAAGAGGAATCTGTTAGGGGGATCCTCTTTCCCCTTTCCTCTTTATCATAATGGAAGAGGGCCTCAACAGATTGATCAAAGCTATGGTGACCAATGGAGAACTAATAGGTCTTAATATCCATCTCAATGAGGAAAAACAAACCCACCAACAATTTTTGGATGACACCATGCTTATGGGACATGCTTTGGTTCAGGAATCCAAAGCCATTAAAACTTGTCTCAATTCCTTCTCCAAATCCTATGGTTTGTAAATTAATAGAGAGAAATACCAAGTTTTATTTTTTAATACCCCCAATATATCCCAGAGGAATATCCTCCGGATTCTGGGTTTTCAGAGGAGCTCTCTTCCATCCAAATACCTTGGAGCCCCTCTGGATGAAGGTGTCATTATACGTGTTTCCTGGACAAATGTATCGGACAAAATGAGGAAAAAACTGACCAACTTGGTGGTCAGACCTCTTAATATATCAAGAAGACTTATTCTCCTCAAATCGGTTCTCCAAGCAATGCCAATATACCTGTTTTCGATCCTAGCGGCCCCTAAATATGTGATTAAAGAAATGAGGTCCATCCAGAGGAGTTTCTTATGGGGGGGAATCCCAGAGAAACCAAAATGGGCGCTGGTGAACTGGGAGAAATTTTGCCAACCTAAAATGAAAGGAGATCTGGGACTGCGGGGCCCAAGAAAAAACAATGAGATCTTATGAGCAAAAATTAGGTGGAATTGGGTCACTTACAAAACAGAACACTGGGCACAGCTATGGCATGCCAAATATGCACAAGAAAAACCAAAACAAGAACTCATAGGATTCAACAAGGAGAAACAAGGATCACACATATGGAGAACGAATCTGTGTAGCAAAGACCCAAACTCACTTACTCTCATCCACTTCATGAATGCTAGAAGCAAAGAATTGAGTCTATCAAAAGTCTCTTAGTTATGGAAACCAGAAGAGGAAGGAGATACCTTTAGGGAATGGCAACAAATTGGATGGTGGAAGCAGAGATTCTCTGTCAAGGGGAGTCGATATATGGAGGAAGCTCTCTAAGAAAGGTCGATAAAAATTCAAAGAGGGCCCGATAAACTAAGATGGGGATATTCCACCAAAGGAAATTTCAATATTAAATAGGCTTACGAATTATGGATGAATTGCGAAGAAAGACCGGCAGAAGAAACATGGAAGAAGATTTGGAAATATAATCCTTGGCCAAAAGTTGCCATTTTTGTGTGGCTTGTTGTTTATCGAGGGATCCTAACAGGAGAAAACCGCCATAAGAGAGGAACAGTTGGCCCATCTCAATGCCCTCTATGCAATAGAGAATAAGAAACTATAAATCATCTCCTGGACTCATGCCACTTCTCCTCTTCCTTATGGGACTGGGGCGCTGAAATTTTCAAAATATTGAATCGACAACCGGGGCTTGCAGATCAAACAATTAAAGAATGGGATCAGAAGGATTTCAACAATAGTATTGTGACTTGGATCTGGCTCATGTTCCTTGGATTCTTGATCTAGGAAATATGGAAGGAACACAACCAGAGAATCTTCCAAGATGCCAAAGCCCTAATCCAAGTGACTTGGAATAAAATTGTAAATCACATGCAAAAGACGATGAAGATCACACCTTGGGATCATAGATATTGGGAAGCGGATGAACAAGAAATCAGAATCCTAAATCAATTAAATTTACATAAAGAAGATCAGGGATGGATCAGAAAACAATCCAAACCCCTAGAGCAGAACAACCCTAAATCTTGGTCTCCTCCCCTGGCGAGCTCTTTTAAGCTTAACTTTGACGGATCCCCCAAAGGAAACTTGGGTTTGGATGGATATGGAGGGGTTATCCGCAACGAGGAAGGCCAAATACTATTGATATTCCATGGCCATATTGGGAATGACACAAATAATGCTGCTGAAATTGAAGGTTTGTGTGACAGGGACTGAATATTGCCGAAAGGAGGAAATGGGAACCTCTCATAGCAGAAGGAGACTCAACGGTAATAGTCAACATGGAAAATAAACTCCAACTTGGATAACAACCAGCAAAGGTGACTTTCAGATGGAGGCTGACCCATAGGGTTGAATACCTGGGGACCTGTCTTCATAGGCCATATGCATGGACCTTCAGCCACGCTAGAAGAGAAGGTAATAAGGTGCTTGTCTGTTTAGCTAACGCGGGATTAGATTCACCACACATAAAAAGGGAAGGACCCCTGTCAGATTTCATAGCAATGGAATGGGCCACACAATGCGCCCAACTGGCTAACCTGGACACTCGATACTTAGGTGGGAGAAATAATGACACGTTCTCTGGGATTGGTGCTCAGGAACTACTCCACACGGGTGGTACTTTCGACACCTTGCGAAGTAATTCCCATCCACATGATAGAGGTGTGAACTCCAACAATCTGTACCTTGGATGTCCCGGGATTTTAATCAACCAACTAGATAATAATGAGGACCAGAATCCAGACTGTCCTTGACCAATAAACCATTGATGAAAGGAATTACAGTTAAAGATGTTGGATCAGATGGATCAGCCGCCTCAGTAATGCATTCAGATCCAGAGCATAAAGGAATGATGACATGAATTAAGGCAAGAAGGGAGAGGACGCCTATAAATGAGGATGGATCGGGATGGTTGACATGCACGCACTCGAATTCAAATTTGTATTCATTGCTGGTAAGAGTCTCTCCTTGTTTTTTCCTGAGTGCTTAGCCTTTCCTCTGTTTCTTGAGGTTGAGAATGGCCCGAAAGCAGAGACAAACTCAAAAAGGGGGAAGGGGTCCCGAAGATGCCGAGCCCAGAAGCTAAAAAGTGCCAATCGTGAGCAGACAATGGCCACCCAGGCTGCTCGCTTCTTTCGAGAGCGTATTCCTCAACAGATTCAGGATTAAATTGTTCAATTGGAAAAAGGCTTGTGGGAACAAGTGAAAGATCAGAATATGGAAAATATCATAGCCGAGGTGGAGGAGTGGGTGCACGACCCTAGAACTACTGCGGGTCGTCTTGCTGCTTATGACCATATTGTGTCTACCTATTGGGTGACAAAGGGGATGCTTGCTCACATTTTGATCGAGTGAGAAAATAAGGCCTTGGGAGAAACTTATCCAGTTTAGGTGTGGAAGGAGCACCATAATGACTGTCGACTAATGCACAATAAAGTGGACTTGATAAATATGAAGTTGGGCATTCCTCTCTACCCCCTATCAATACGACACTGACGGTTCCTAGAAGCAACTCTGGTGGTCAGAGGCATTGCAATGGAAGTAGCAGGAGCACCTGTGTGGAAGCAATCACCCCAAGCTCTGGTGTGGCCCCTCATCCTGACCTACAGAATTAAAAGGATGCCGCGTAGGTGTATATCTCCCTTTATGCTCTGTTTTCTTTTTTCTATTTATGTCTATTAGTGGTTTTTTTGGGTCTGATAGTTCTCGAATTATACCGGTTGTAATTGGGGATGGGGGGGATTTTAAAAAGTTGTCCATTTTTTGGGCCATCCTCAAAACATGTTATGAGGGAAGCACTCTGGTCTCTTGTATATACTAGCCTAGTTTTTGGAAGATGAAGGGTAGTGTTTTGCAAAGACATTTCAAGTTGTGCAGTTTTATTGCTGGCATGATGTATTGAAAGCCCTGTATTTCTCAATTGGAAGTTAATATGAAATTTTACTTACAAAAAAAAACATGTGTGCACTCGCTCAGGTTCCAAAACACCATTATTCAACTAGCTCATAGAATACCACGTTCAAATGCACTCAAGTTCAACTAGCTCTTAGAACACATAGACCACTATGAATTTAAAATAATCCAAGCGAACCGATAGCATTCAATTACAATTAAAAATTCCTTGATTGCATCATGGACTTGCCTCGTTTCCCATCTACTCATGAACAAGAGTATTCAACGCCACAACGAGCAATAGCCTTCTGGGGTATGTATGGAAATAGTTTATTGGTAGACTCTCATAAGACAACCAAGTTTGACTAGCTCTCATAACACGCAGACAAATGCATATGAATTCAAAATGATCCAGGAAGACACAACATTCAATTACAATTAGCAATGCCTTAACTACATCACATGCTTGTCATGTTTCCCATCTACCTGCAAACAATAGTATTCAACGATATCATTAGCAAAATCCTGAGGGGTAGGAATGCAACCATTGTTGGGAAGACTATCAACCACATTCAATTACAACATTAAATCATTTATTTATTTAATTATTTTTTCTCTGAATTTATAACATGTAATTTTAAAAAATAATAATTAAAAAAAGATATTTATCTAAAATTTCTATCATAGCTTGTCCCATCAAACTATTTAAACCAATTAAAACTCAAAAGAAATAAAATAAAACTTAGTATACTTTTTAAACAAAATGTTATTATGAGATTATTTGAGAGAGAGAGAGAGAGAGCAGTAGTTGGGTTTTTAGGTATGAGAAATGAGGCAAAAATAAAAACAAACATGTATTTGGGTTCTCTTAATAATCTCAATATGTAACTTTGACTGAGAATAGTGATCGTGGGATAAAAAACAAATAATGACCCGAGAATGGAGCAACACATTGGTTGTGGATTCATGCCCACTAGATTCAATATCATGTGATTTAGTAAATTGTGCTATTAATCCATGTATTTTCATGAGTGGCCATTTTCTATGCTTTGGAATTTGACAATTTTGAAAAATAGGGAACTGCAACATAACACATAAAACCGTACAATATTGTATAAAACAATCTGGTAATTGTGTTAAAATAAGACCTACATAAATTCCTCCATATACTTTATATGCATATAGGATTTTTGCATTATTTGATATTATGAATATTTTTCTATTTGCTCTTGGCATAATTTTTTTGGAGGAGAGGCTAATAACACCTTCTTCATGATATAACATGGCCTTCCAAAAAAATTGAAAAACATTTCTTGAAATCAATGGAAGCTATGCCTTCTTTGTTCAATTAGACATTCAATTTTTTTTTGTTACTTGTAGACATACAAACCTATACCTTTATTGTTATTGACCAGTTTTCACTACATGCTTTTGCAACAACGATGCTTTCAAGCTTTTTGTAATACCATAATGGTTCATTGATACAATGGTTTCTATTGACTTTTGCATGGGTATCATTGCTTACTAAGAGTAATAGTAAAAGTATTCTAGTCATAAGTCTACGAATTTCAAGAACTCAACTTTTTTTTAGTAAATGAAAAAAATGTATTCTTTTATTGCCATAATATCTATTTAAATTTTTTGGGGGAATATGTAGTAATTTTTTCCAATTAAATAACATTAAAGCGCTATGTTTTATTATTAAATGAAGCATGTCACTTTAGTTAATAACTAATTTAACAAGAGCTGTGTGTAGCTTAGTATCTGCCTTATAACATAAATAAATAAATAAAATGTTAAATACCAATAGGACAAAATAAGAATTTAATAAAATGATTCACAAATTTAATTTATAATTTAATTATAATGACTAAGCTACACGCATGTACAAAAATTCAAAATAATTTGATTTTAATTTGTTGAACGGTTGTAGTCTTAGCATAAGCTCTCCAGATTCATGGTGTATTTGAGTGGATTCATTGCGTATTTGAGTGGAATCGAACACCAAATACAAATTATTTTAAAACATGATTCCAATACACATTTAAATTCAGCACAAACTTTTTATTACAATATTATCTTCTTTCATTTAAAAATTTATCTTCTCTTATTTAAATTCAGCACAAACTTTTTATTTCAATATTATCTTCTTTCATTTAAATTGTGCAGAACCCTTCTAACATAAATTAATTACAACTCTTTTTTTTAATTTATTAAAAATTGTTTTTAATTTGAATATAATTTTTTGTTACTTAAAAGAAAAATCCTATACTTAAACTTCAAACCATGAAAATTAAATTAAAATAGATAATATATACTATACAATTCTTCAAACTAAGAAAAAATAAATTAAAATATATAATAATTACCAATAATTTTTTAAGGAAAAGCAAATTTAATCATTGATCACACAATACATGTTTTGTCAATGCCATGTATCATAATATGGATAATAAAGGTGGAGTGCCAACTTATAATGTTTTGTCATTGGCATGTATCATAATATGGATAATAAAGGTAGAGTGCTAACTTATAATCCTTTTATATTGAAGAACGAAAGTTGCAAGTAGCATATTCCCTGCTTCTTAAACATAATTCTTATTTTTATTTAAATATTATAAATATCAATATATTGTTTATGTTTAACTAAACACATAAAATCTAACCTCTAAATAATATATATATTCCATAATTCTAGACTAATGTTAACTTCAATGATTAAGAGTATACTTCTTTCAAAAACAAATGGTTAAGAGTGCACTCCTCCTAAACAATGAATTTTATAACTAACTTAAATTACATCAACATAGTTTTTTAAACTAAAATTATTATAAATATAAATATGAATAAATTTGATTTTATGAATATTTATGAAATTGAATAGTTAACCTAAACTACATCAAAATAGGTTTTTGAACTATAATTATTATAGATATAAATATGAACAAATTCTTGCAACTATTCAGGGCTGGGCTAATAATAAATAATAATTGTAATGAACACTCCATCTTACCCATCTCATTTTAATTTAAGGACAATTTATCACACAAAAAAATATTTCATTATGTAAAATAAAGTTGTTAATTACTTCTAAAACTAATTGAAGCAATTTGCATCTAAATGGTAATAAGTTCAATAAATCTAGATGAATTTACATATATCTTCAAATTTGCAATGTTAAATGGTGCATTGTAACTCCAACTCTTATAATTATTTGGAGTGCTATGCAATTCATATATAATGTGAATGTATTGTGCTTTGTTCTTCCTCCACAAAAGGTTAACTATGTCAAATTTCAGTTGTTTCTCAAACTACACAAAGTTAGGTCAAGATTAACCTATGATTTTTAATTTTCAAAATAAAACTTAAAACGTAGTCCAATAGCAATTCAAATATTTGAAAAAATGAAAACCCAGAGATGTATTCCCACTGTGGTCAAAATTTCAAATACAATATTCTTATAAAGGGTCTTTGTATAGTAGAAAAAGTTGTTGAGGCTACCCAACTTTATCAGAGATGATGGGAAGGGGTTGTATTCATGATATTGTGACATTCAGTACCTTAATTGATGGTTTGGGCATAATAAGAAGGGTTCATGATGCTTTGAATTTTTGGAAGGAATTACTATGCAAGGTCCATGATCCAGATGTTGTACTTTACAATATAATTATACATGGTCTTAGCAGTTTTGGGAAAGTAGAAGATACCATTCATATTTTGTATGAAATGAAAGTAAAGAATTGTTGTCCAAATATCATTAAGAAAAATAGACTATTTAATGATATTTATAAGATGGGCGAGGCAGAAATGGCTTCTAAATTTACTATCATTGACATAAAAATCCACACCTTCTTTCTCTGGATTTTTCAATGAGTGTGACATCCTCAAGCTTTGTTTCATATTTCATTGATTACAAATAAATGACGAATCTTTCTACAAGCAACCATTGATAGGACAACACGGAAAATGGAACAAGAAGCTTACAATCTTAATATTAGTTACCAATTATAGGCTTTTGCTTTCCATAAAGCATATATGTGCTTTTACTTTTCTATCAAATTAAATTGCTATTACCATGATTACTTTTGCTTTTGCAAAATAAACTTGTTTTTGCAAGCTAAACTTGATAGGAAGCAAGCATTGAAACACTTGTCCAAAGGGCTAGCCACATTTTTTTAAGATACAGTTGTTTGCTTCATATTATTTGTTATTTGGAAATAGTGGTGTACCAATAAGATCTCAAACCTTGAGAAGGTAACTTTTTACATTGAAATATAACGTTGTGGAAGGGTAAATCTAATTGTTCCAATTTAATTTGTTTCTTAGGTAAGATTACAGCCTTTGCACATAAATAATGTGAACTTTATATCCACGGAAGAACCAACATCAAGTTAATTAAGAATTTGTAATGCTTCATAAATAATGTGAATTTTATATCCACAGAAGAACCAGCATCAAGTTAATTAAGAATTCTATTACAAAGATTGTTTTTTAATAGTAATAACTTTGTATGTCAAGTTCCCTGTTTATTAAAGAATCTGATCATGTTTTCATAGATTAGACCACAAAACGTTTTTAAAAATATACTATAGTTTTCATAAATCAAAGCACAATCAATTTTAAAAACCCAACAGAGATGCAGAAATAAATTCAGTTGATTAGGTGTTAAACATGACTCGTCCCCATGGCACATCCTCCATAAGAATGATCATCCACAAGACATCAAGTGGGGAACACTTTAGAGTGGGGTTGACTAATACTAAGACTCCGCAATGCTCCATTATCGAGCCATTAGATATGATTAAAGTGCTAGATATGAATTCCAGGTTTGAGAGATTGCAGCCTCTTCCACGAAGTACCCAATAAATTCTCCAACAACCAACTTCACGATGGAAATAAACACCCAACCCATTTCCAACTCGAGTCACGACTCCATGATTCAATTTTCCTGCTGAAGAAAAGGTGCACACGGGCCCACTTAGATTATGATAGCCCTGGAACTATTGGTCCCAATCTGGAGGATCGTTCTACTGCCAGTAGTAATAGTAATTTCCGATAATTTTTTTGAAGACAAACAACAAAATGAAGAAGAATAGGACAACCACCTTATTTTATTATTCTTCTCATCAGCGGATTTGCACCAAATCCAAACAAAGAATCCATTGATTTGGATTTAGATCCTATCAAATTTATGAATTCGCGGAGATAGTTTCAGAGACATTTGACATGTATCGGTTTACTGTAAGCACCTGTAGACTGAACGTCTTATTATTACTTTCTCGTTCCCATCGCAGGGTAATGAATGGCCCTAACCGACCACATATTAAAAAAATCAATTTTCATAAAAAATAAGCCATGACCATAACCGATCATTTTGTGTGTGTGTTTTCTGAAACCTGACTTCAACCTACTGGAGTTGCAAGTTCAAACACCTTGGCTAGGGTGTTCTTTCTTTTGTTTCTGCTAGGATCTCGATTGAAAACCAGATCAGCTTTTGATCTAAAATCCATGGCTTCATGGGCTTCAAAAATAAACAAACTATAAAAAAAATCATTGCGATTAAAGATTAAAGATTCAATGATATTTTATCAGATTCAGAGTGTTGTGCTCCAAGAAAATTTCCTCCTTTCAAAACCAGCTAACCAAGGCGTTGAACTTAAAACCCTTGGGGAAGTTGCTGCATTTGAACTTGCAACGCCTTTCCTCATCGTTGAAGCATTTGAACTTGTTGTATTTCAAACCATCAGAAAGGTCACATTGCAATTAAAACACCAAAAAAAAATTGAAATTATTTAACCAAACGATTGCTTGAAAAAAAAATAACAGGCAACAAACTACCATGCCCTCTCCCATTAAAAAGATCTTAGCAAGGCAGCAAACTACCATGCCCGGGTGAAGTCTTCTCCCATTAAAAAGATCTTAGCAAGGCATCAAACTACATGAATATACTTGAAGGTCGGAAATGTAGCAAATCAATATTTCTATTTTATGTAATTATTCAATAGCTAATTTATTGGCAGGAAAGGTGATCCAATCAATTATTTCCATCTTCCTGTCTGTGTCAAAAGGTAAACCCAAGGTATCAACAAATTGGGCCAACAGTTGGTCACTCTTCCCTTCATCTCCTCCTCACATCTTCCAACCAAAGCAACAGAAACTTGAGCATAAGGAGGAGCAGGCGTATCGAGCTCAAAAGCCCTTCCTTAGCATCCTCTACATCTTTACCATATTCATCCCCTTTATCATCACTCCTACATAAATTAAACAACTAAAGTGAGTCTAGGCATTAACTTTGAGATACACAGATAACTAATTCATGTGTTCTATCTAGCGGACATTCTCAGGGCCATTTGAACAAAATAAGGATAACAAAAAACATGCCTGTCATGGGAAAAGCTTAACAGATAGGCTAAACCATTAATGAACCCAAAGAGTCAACATACAGTTAATCAAAAAAGAAACATTATTAAGACAATTGACAGCACCTGCTAACACAATAGGCAAGAAGACTTGGAGAAAGCCCCATTCAACATATAAAAAAGCATTGTTGTTCCTTTCTAAATGTAAAATATCCTCCTGTTTCTCCCCGGAAGCGGCTCAAAACCATTGGCTTGAGCCGACTTAGTAGCAGAGTTAGAACTAATATGCTAATATGGCCCAGTCAGATACACCGTGCTACTACTGTTACTGTCCAAACTCGCAACAGAAGGAGAAGGACAGATATCCTGCGGTGGCGGTGTACGAGGAAATTGCATCCCATTACACTGAGAAGCTATCTCCTATTTCCAAAGCTTGAAACAAAAGTTACAGACCTTGATCCTCTCCCCGTCTTCACCGTTGTCATTCCTTCAACCATCGCCAGATACCGTAATTGTGTTCTGTCGTGCACTTCCTGAAAAAAACTCGACCGCATATTCGGCAATGGGGTAACTGGTTCAATAGCGTGAACTGCCAATCACATTCATAAGAAACCCTGCAGCGGTGATTAGGCATCCAAAAGTCCCTGGAAATGTTCGATGGATCGGCTCTGCGAGGAATCCATGCCCTCATTTTCTCCGCAAAGTCCAGGAGCGTGCTCTCCGCGGCTTCCATCTATATCAGCTCTCTTTTGCATCACCATGATAATCGCTCTACCACATTATCACATTACAGGGAGCCAAATATCAGCTCTCTTTTGCATCACCATGATAATCGCTCTACCACATTATCACATTACAGGGAGCCAAAGAGTCTAAAAGAGAAAGGCCCCGTTCCACTAAAATCAAAAGGGGTCTTTTAAAAACAATTCCTATACACGAAAGAACAAAAATCTTGCCCTCAAACATGGAGCCGATTAAAGGTTTTAATTGAAATGACAACTAAGGACTTGCATGTGAAGATTAAATTACAACCTGCAGCTCCTGTCAACCCACAGCCTCTGTCAGCCCACAGCCCGCTACACTTGTCATAAAAAAAACTGTATAAAAAAACTGTATGGTATTTAGTTTTAAATTATTAAAAGTCCCAAAAATTCAAATAAAAAATTAATAATATATACAAAATAGAAAATTCAAATAATAGATAAAATTACTTAGTTTAAATTTAAAAAAAAATTACACAAATTTTAAAATAAAAAACGGAATCTTAAAAATGGCATACAATCTTCTATACATAACATAAAAAAATTGTAAATTTATCATTAGAAAATATAACCTCTATTTCTGTAGAGAGACAACAAGAACAATCTCTCCTACCAGCAAAAATTGGAAGCCATAAAATTAGGGAACAATAACTTGGAAACGTGTCCTACTTTTTAGAAGATGTTCAAGAAAGGCTTCTAAATCCATTAAATCCATTAGAATCATAAAAGCTATAAAATCCGTTAAATCCATTAGAATCATTAAAGCTATAAAACTAGGGAAAAACAATTAAACAAGTTCTCTTAACTCACCCCCAATGTCTAATGTAAAGTTTTCTTGCAAATAATGAGCTTCCTTTAAAGTGATTCCTTTAAGTTCAAAGAAGATCAAAAGAAGATCATTACAAGTGACCTTTTTACTACACTCAAGGGATGAACGATCAAAATCACCTAGACCCAACCACTTATTCATATTCCTCCAAGGGAATTGAACCTTAGTTGGCGTCCTTACAAGATGCCACCTCCACTACTGAACCACAACTCCATCAGCATATCTTATTCTAGTATGAATATTGATGAAAGAATGTACAAGAAATTACAATAAATTCAATTTATATTGTGGACAGTGCGCCGAACAAACTTCCAATATGCTGTCAATATAAGAAATTCAACTAAAGACATTTCTGCCTATCACCTCCTCTGCTCACTCAACCATGTGGAGGAATTTTTACTGCTGAGATTGATTTGCACAGTAAAGCAATAGTACAATAGGCTAAACAAGTAATTATGATATAATTGATTACAGTTTAGCATCTCGAGGACAAATTACAATAGCACAGAAATCTAATGTGGGTGAATAGGACGAATATAATTGATAAGATGAATATTCTCAACCACTTGATTATATAAACATGTTAAATGTAACAACAAACAAGTTAATAATAAAAAACAATTTTCTTTTTTGAGTCCTTTTAAGGAACTGAAACACCACAATATTTCATATACTTGACAAACACAAAATTACAATATAACTAACTCCAATGCTCAAGATGACTAAAAAACATTCCACTCACTCATGTATATGTTGTGTCATCCTTTTCAATTTCTCATACCCTCCTTCCCACTGTACCAGCTCAAAGAAATACAGTAGCCAAGAGAAGACAATGCCAGAAAATAATACCATGTAAATGCAAAAAGGAAAAAATCAAGACATACTAAATGAAAACCAGATCTAGACGGAACAAAGAATCCTCATATATAGGTCGGGAATTTGTAAGAATTTTTTTATCTAAAAGTAGGGATTTCAATCACTGGAAAAGGCGATCAATGGTATCCCCCATTCTCCTTCTTATTGTACAACCTCAAAGCAATCTATAGCCAATAGAGATGAAAATGCAAAAGTTGAATACCATGTAAATGCAAAATGACAAATATTTAAGATCTATTCAATGAAAACCAATAGATCTAGACAAAACCAAAGAATCCTTAGATATAGACCAGACGTTTATAACAACTTGTCCATTTAAAAGAGTAAGAATTGCATTCATTGGGATGCTTATGCCCTGCATAGAAACACCATAAGGAAATTTATTTAATTGTACTCAAATACAAATATCATCAATTCTAGAATTGCCATTCAAATATTTTCTTAGTGTAATATTTTTTTTCATTTTGTTCTACATTCGTTTGAAAAAACTACCTCAATATTGAGTATATTCAACATAGCAGGCAAATTTTTTAGGCATGACACTAAGACTAACAAAAACTTCAGCAAAACAAAATGCATTTTTCTGCTCCAAAAACATGAAAGTGCTTTTCAATTTGCTTGTTGATAAAATGCATTTCATAAAACATATGGTGGCTTTTAGACAGAATAGCATGGGAGCTTTGCGTTGGGTCTTGTTGTTGCAGGCATTGCTCACTATCTTAAGGTTTCCTCTGCAATTTCAAAACTGATACAAAGCTGCTTCAGACTAGTGGATGAAAAAGGTTGGTAGGGCATGGAAAAACAAAGGTGCATGCAAGCATGCATGCCAAGCATAAAGTTGTAAACATGGCAACAAAGGTATGGCAGAAATTGAACAAGCATTGCACTGGTTTCTATGAGATTCTCTGCAACACACCAAATTCTCTCTTTGCACATTAAAAGCACAAATCATTGACCCATGATGTGTGTTGTAGATTGAAGAAAGGGAAAATTGACTGTACTCATATATCATAATCATGATATAGTTGCTACATGAAATATTTTCAAAGAAAACATTCCATATAGCTCCTTATAAACAACAAACCAATATCTAAAGAAGCCCCACTTCCACAATTGGTATCCTTTACAAGCTCAGTTTAGAACAAGACAATAAAGTATGTCCAACTTAGAGGAAGACACTTTCATAACTCATCTATCTATGATTGCAAAAAGAGCACTTTACAAAGGGATAAATTACCTCATCCCTAAAGTGATGCATCTACCCACCTGCTTTAGGATCTAGATTCTAACCATAGGCATACACAAATTCATTATAATAGAACTCATAAATTTGTAAGATGTGACCAATTCATTTTGTTGCTGGACCAGAGCTACCTTATTTGGTTTGCAGGCATTTTATATGGGTTGTGGAAACAAATTCATTCATAGTGGCCTGACAACTTTTAGTAGTTACAACTTGCATTTTTTTGGGCTAGAACTAGAGTGACTGCCTAGTTCAGACATCAAAATATCTACTGAATCTGAAACCCATGAGCTGAACTATATGGGGATAGAATGCATTTAGTACCATATTGCAGAGCACACTCAACTTGACACATAAGTGAAAATAACACATTCATTTCGGCATATCCTAGGAGTAACAAAAAGGCCTGTGGCTCACGTCCCTTTCAAACAAGAAGCTAATAAAAGTGGAAAATTCTCCTAAAGCATCAAGAAATTACATATTAAGATTTTACTATAGCATCAACATGATTGAAGGTTTCAATAGAGTATAGATATAATACTTCAGTACATTAGAAGAGATAAATAGTCAGACACTTAAATGGAGAAATGCATTTATGATGACTTTGTTATAAGGTGGTGTATAACGACAAAGCATAACATTGGGTGTAAATAAGAAATAATCTACTCTTTGCAAAATTTCTCTGTTGCACTCATTAACTAATCATTCCCCTTTTAATACAGTGAAAATAAAATTGAGAAATTAAAAATAGGCAGCAACAAGGTTCAATCCTCATGAGACAAGAATAAGCAGTTCAGGTCAGGTGCCAGTCCTGGGTGATGGAATAGTAAACCTTTAGTCGCAGCAGCTTAACTGAACAGAAGTGCTCATGTTTAATGATTCACCCCTCGAGGTTGATTCCACAGGTAGCAAGTGGTGCCAATTATAATGCTTCCATTGAGTTTAAAGGAAGCACTCAAGTTAAAAAAATATGAAAATAGACCATTCAGAATTAGACAAATGAAATAATTTAATGATATAGTATTCTATTTAAAAATAACTTACAAGCATGGGATCCAAACCCATAATCGTTTGTTGACTGCCAAAACGATTATGAAACAGTGCCAAGCATGGGGATCTTTCGTTAACTTACAGGTGTGTGTCTCTTAAGAATCAGAATCGCATGGTACTATTCAGCATCCATTTTTCCTCTTCAGCGTGCCTATGAGAGCAACAATTCCAGGAGTTGCTCAGGAATTGATGTAGGAACCCAAGGAAATGTGGAAAATATCAAAGGGTAAAGGGACATGGACTATCCACGTAAGGAGAATAAAAACAATCTTGCAACATGTGGACGCGAGCAGAGGAAAGAGACCACAAGAGGAATAAAAAAACGTCGTTAGGGTTTCAACGTTGTAGATGGCAGAAGGAGCAGAGGCAATCAACCTATTAAGTTGACAGTGCCATACATCGACTGGCAGAGAATGAAGACACACGGTTTGTAGCTGGTGCGAGCCAGATGTCAGAACCCTAACGTTGTGGCAGAAAGAGACAGCGCAAGTAGAGGAGGAATGGTGGCACTCGCCAATGGTCGATGGAAATCAATGGAAGAGGGGATTTTAAGACAAGTCGAGGGATAAATCCCAGTCGAATGAGATAATCATCTTGTCCGCAGAGAACGGTGAAGGAATCCTTCACGCAGACGACGAGACTTGAGAACAAAAACGACCATCGCTAACAAGACTGAGTAGCTGGCATCGAAGCATCAAATTCCTTGCAAATATTTCCCACTGCAAACGCTAGAATGCATGAGAGAAGTTACAGGACGTGCACCAAAAGAAAATGCCTGCCAACAACACACCTTAGGTGGACAGATACGCGGAGAAAAAACGTATGCATATCCACATGTCCACACTAACAGTTAGAGGGTAACCCCTTAGAAAAGAAACATACAAGGCTAATTCGATGGGCGTTATTCTAAGAAACCCTAACACACCCACGCATAACTCAGGAAGTCCAGGCTTCTCGAGTAGCACTTCCAGTCTTCCAGAGTAGCGCTAAGGCATACAATCATACAAATGCAGAAAGTCCATAGGAAAGCCCGCAACCAAATAGGTGCATGAACTGAGGCAACACAACCAATGTCATAGCAGTGATGGAGAAACATGCATTGGGCTAAAATGTGGTGCTCAGATGTATGCTAATTATTATGTCTAGAAGTGTGAGCTTGCAAACCTGTCAATCCAATCTTACCCGGTATACCTGCATCATACTATCCACTAAAAAGCATTTACTTCCGTCAGAAATATTACTATGGCACTGTCAACCAGATGCGTATGTCATTATGCTCAATTGTTATCCACTATAAACAAAATAT